>CM042398.1:17499097-17749097 GCA_023634145.1 Thymallus thymallus
CGCATGCGTGTGCATCACGCGTGTGTGTGTGTGTGTGTGCACGTGCAAGTGTGTGTGTGTGTGTGAGCGGATATTGCACTGTGAAGCAGGATGGCTCAGAGCCAGGGTTCAGTAATCACATCATCTCCTTTTATTAAATCTCCCTGCACTGCTTCTGTGTTATTAAAATTTCCCAGCATTCCCCACGATACCGCTCCCCCCGCCGCCCCCACACACACGCACACACACACACACACACACACACACACATACACACCCTCGTGACACACACTAAGATGCACTCATACAAAAACAGACACATACACTCAAAAACATGCTGGGTTGTTTGGTTGACCCAACTGCTGGGTTGCAGACATTTGGTCACTTAGTTGGGTTGTTTTCTTTAAAAACTGCTGGGTTATTGGTGCTGGGTTATTGATCCAGCGGGTCAGATCATTAGACTGGAGGCCTAGTTTAGTAGGGGTGTGGCTTTCAGATAGTTCTTTTTATCCACCCATGAGAGTAAATGTCATTCCTGTTAATCTGTTCTGTTGTATAGTTATCACATGTTTAGCTTCAATTAAGCTTACAGAAGTGTATGAGTTCCCTAAAAGCTTATGTAAATCCCACTGTTGGGATACAATAAGGTGGTGTACCTTATTATAATTAAGCAATAAGGCCCAAGGGGGTGTGTGGTATATGGCCAATATACCACGGCTAAGGGTTTTCTTACGAACGACAGCCCTTAGCCGTGGTTCATTATATACAAAAGTATGTGGACATCCCTTCAAATTAGTGGATTTGGCTATTTCAGCCACACGCGTTGTTGACAGGTGCACAAAATCGAGCACACAGCCATGCAATCTCCATAGACAAACATTGGCAGTAGAATGGCCTTACTAAAGAGCTCAGTGACTTTTAACATGGCACAGTCATAGGATGCCACCTTTCCAACAAGTCAGTTTGTCAAATTTCTGCAAGAGCTGCCTCGGTCAACTGTAACTACTGTTAATGTGAAGTGGAAACTTCTAGGAGCAACAACGGCTCAGCCGCGAAGTGGTGAGCCACACAAGCTCACAGAACGGGACCGCAGAGTGCTGAATCACGTAGCGTGCAAAAATGGTCTGTCCTCGGTTGCGACACTCACTACCAAGTTCCAAACTGCCTCTGGAAGCAACATCAGCACAAGAACTGTTAGTCAGGAGCTTCATGAAATGGGTTTTCATGGCAGAGCAGCCGCAAATCTGGGTTTGGTAGATGCCAGGAGAACGCTACCTGCCCGAATGCATAGTGCCGACTGTGGAGGAGGAATATTGGTTTGGGGCCGTTTTTCGTGGTTCGGGCTAGGCCCCTTAGTTCCAGTGAAGATTAATATTAACGCTACAGCATACAATGACATTCTAGAAGATTCTGTGCTTCCAACTTTGTGGCAACAGTTTGGGGAAGGCCCTTTTCTGTTGACAGCATGACAATGCCCCCGTGCACAAAGCGAGGTCCATACAGAAATTGTTTGTCGAGATCGGTGTGGAAGAACTTGACTGGCCTGCACAAAGCCCTGACCTCAACCCCATAAAACACCTTTGGGATGAATTGGAATGCCGGGCCTAATCGCCCAACATCAATGCCCGACCTCACTAATGCTCTTGTGGCTGAATGGAAGCAAGTTCCTGCCGCAGTGTTCCAGCATCTAGTGGAAAGCCTTCCCGGAAGAGTGGAGGCTGTTATAGCAGCAAAGGAGGGGACCAACTCCATATTAATGCCCATGATTTTGGAATGAGCTGTTCGACGAGCAGGTGTCCACATACTTTTGGTCATGTCCTGTATATTGGCCATATCACCAAACCCTCGAGCAGTGGTGGAAAAATACTCATACTTGAGTAAAAGTATAGACACTTTAATAGAAAATTACTCAAGTAAAAGTCACCCAGTAAAATACTACTTGAGTAAAAGTATTTGATTCTAAATATACTTAAGTATCAAAAGTATAAATCATTTCAAATTCCTTATATTAAGCAAACCAGACTGCACCATTTTCTTGTTTTATTTTAATGTACAGATAGCCAGGGGCACGCTCAAACACTCAGACATAATTTACAAACAATGTATTTATATTTAATGAGTCTGCCAGATCAGAGGCAGTAGGGATGACCACGTGTTCTCTTAATAAGTGCGTGAATTGGACCATTTTCCTGTCCTGCTAAGCATTCATCATGTAACAAGTACTTTTGGGTGTCAGGGAAAATGTATGGAGTAAAAAGTACATTATTTTCTTTAGGAATGTAGTGAAGTAAAAGTTGTCAAAAATATAAATAGTAAAGTACAGGTACCCCCAAAAAATACTTAAGTAGTACTTTAAAGTATGCCACTGCCCCTGAGGTACTGTACCTTATTGCTATTATAAACTGGTTACCAACATATTTAGAGCAGTAAAAAGAACTGTTCTGTCAGCCAATCAGCATTCAGGGCTTGAACCACCAAGTTTATAATACAGTATGTAATAAATTATCTTCATATTATAGAAGAATGTGTATAATACAAAAACAAAATAACAGGTGGCCAATAAAATCTAGCTGAAAATAACCTAAGGATTAAATTAAAACAGACCGAACTGCTAGGTCAACTCAGCATGAGAGTAAAATATATTTGGGTAATCCCAACAAATCAACTTGTTGGGTTATTCACACAACCTAACTGGCTGGGTCAAAATAACCCAGCGTGTGTTCTGTCCAATATTTAGCCAACGTTGGGTTACCAAAAAATCCAAATTGGTTTTTTTTTTGAGTGTATGGGTCACAGACACGTTACATCACAGAACATTGATATACAAACAGAAACAACAGAAATCACACACACATATGCAGATGGAAGGCAAGCACACACTCCAGTCATTTCCTTCAAAGCCCATGTGTACTTATAGACAACGTGCATCCAACGGTCTTATTTGATTTCCAAACATTATCAGGTATACGGTATGAATGCCTCTGATTAGTATAAAATGCAATATCAAGGTCTATTACTAATGATTAGTAATAGACCTTGATCTCTCCATAGACTCCTAGCTTTTCTCAGCGTAACTATTTACACTGTTTCTAATAATACTTGAGATACTCCATACTCCACATCTGATCTCGACTGATAGACTCAACCCTTTAAATGATAGCTCAGATATGGCATAACATAAGAGTAAAGACTGAAAACTGTGCAGAACACTGTGCTTGATGCTTGGGAGAGTGTGAGAGGAATGTGTGGATATGTGTGAGGATATGGATGAGTCTCTGTGTGTGTGTGTGTGTGTGTGTGTGTTTAGATAAAACAGCTAATCCCCAGACCACCAGAACGCAATATCCTGTCTGGCGGTTTCTCATTTCCTGTCTCTCTCTGGCGGAGCGGGATGCAAGGGGGAGGGGAGAGGGATACGGGGGAGGGGAGGGGACCCGTTGCCCCAGAAACAGGAGATACAGCCCCCCGATTTGAGAATGTTGACACCGCTCTCGCTCTATCTCCCTCCCTCTCCCTCTCTCTCCCTCCCTCCCTCTCTTGGGTCCACCCCCCATCTTTTCTTTTCTCTTTTTTTCTCTCTCGCTCTTCTTCTTTTATTATCTCAGATTTAATAACGGCGAGGCGAGCAGCTTGTTCTTCCATGAAACATTTATTAGCTGTCTGTAATGAAATTGTTGTGAGGGAGGCCAGATGATGGGGACTCATCGGGCATTATGCAAAAACTGTGGCAATATTACTGGGGGGTGACACAGACACACCTCGGCTCACACCTCACCTTCCTCTTCTGTCTTCTCCTCCCTGGCTTTCTTCTTCTCCTAAACCGCTCTCTTTCGCTCTCTCTTGATTTTATCCCATTCTCGCCCCCGATCTGCAATTTATCTTCTCTATCAACTTTCTCCAACTTCTCCTCGTTTTCAGTCATCTCTCTGTTCTCTTTAAGTCCATTCTCTCTGTATAGCTTTGACACAATATAAATGTAAGGTTCTGTCTCTCCATCTCTGTTCTCTTCCTACCTCTTCTCTCTCTTTCATCACCTGTTGACCTGAGCTGGGAGGTGACGTGAGAACCCTTACTGTGTGTCTGGTGGAAGAGAAGTAGTGTGTCTGAAATGGCACCTATATAGGAGGCACTACCTTTGGCCAGTGAAACACTTTAATGCCATTTAGTGTCATTTCAGATGGAGACACATTTTTTTATTTAACCTTTATTTACCTAGGCTAGTCAGTTAAGTTTACAATGACAACCTACCTACAGGGACAGCCATAGTAGTACAGCACCCCTGGAGCAAATTAGGGTTAAGTGCCTTGCTCAAGGACACATCAACAGGTTTTCATCTTGTCGGCGCAGGGATTCGATCCAGCAACCTTTTGTTTACTGGCCCAATGCTCTGACCACTAGGCTACCTGCCACCCAATACAACGCCTCAGTCTGCATATGGAGTACTAAAAACTTGGCTGTGTCTGTCTGTCTGACCATACCCCCTGTGGACGACTGTGTATGAGCCAAGACCAACAACATATCCCTAACACACTCCTACACTCCCTCAGACTAAACTATAGTGAGTGCAAACACATGGGATGAATTCCTAACAATTCTACAAAAAAGTGAGTATTCTTCCGAATGGATATCATTGGCTGCAATCGGCTATGCTTCGGTTCTGACTGTGCGCTGCATTATACAGTAGGTATACTGTATGTTTTAGCAGTATGGGGCCGAATGTCTTATGCTGGATTTAATCCATTCCCTCCACTGTGCATAATAACTAACTATCAATCTCCTAGCACACTGTATACTGTATATACAGAATAGAACTATATACATGTACTTTGCATATATAGTTATTCTCTTAGGCATGTCATCACTGGAGTGGCTGAGTACATTTGGTAATTAGCACTGTGTCCAATCAACCCCCTCCCTCCCTCCATCCCACCCTCCCTCCCGTCCTGTGACACAAAGAGGCGCTGAGCGGAGAGACGATTAAGAGAAAACGAGGGATAAACGGAGAGATAAACTGATTGGTGTCATCACTGCTATCAATCTCAACGAGCGGGAAATGAGGTTTGGAATCGAGAAATAATATTACAAACCAGACAGTGATGAACGAGGTAATGGAGAGAGGGAGGCGGGAGGAGGAGGAGGGGGATGGTTGGGAGAGATACTGTATTTGTGTGGAAGACATGATTTCTCTGTTTTCAATCCCAGCATAGAACAACGTAAAATGAGAACGTGGGCTCCTGGTCTGGCAGTTTGAGAGATTGTTTGGTCAGTGAACGTTGGTCTTGGCTGTGACTCTTGGGGTCTCTGCTCCCGTGTGACTGTGGGAGGCTCCTCTGCTCCAGACAGGGTCTCCATGTCACCCATCCCACAGAGTGATCTATTAAAGCCAGCATTGAGGGGCCCTAAGGTTAGGTCTAGCAGTTACCTGCCACTACCACCCTGGGTGCAGATGCCTGTGTGAGTGTGGAATCGAATCCCAGTCCCACCGTACTTTCCACACAAACCTCTTACTATCATTTCCTGTCCTTCTCCACTGTCTCTACTACTAAAAACATCAATGGTGTTTTTTTTACCAACAATACCACCGGCTATTGTGATACAGTGATATCCACTGTAGGGGGGGGCACTCTAGACTCATATTGAGCAAGGGCTCCAGGCTCCACCAGGCTCTAGTCGCCCGCTGGGCCCCCGGGGCTGAGGCCCTTTATTGGTCTGAGACCTGGGTCAGCCTGGAGACTCTGCTCTCTGTTGCTCTGTGGAAAGTGTGTGTGTGTGTATCAGAGTGTGATTGGGGGATACTGGAGAGTCTGTATGGGCAGCGGTCTGTGTCTCTTAGTCTGTCTTCAAAATTGTGTGTAATAAAAAAAACACAAACACCCCTCTCGCCCCCCAAAAAAATACAAATATGAAAATATTTGAAAACAATTGCTAGATGGAGATACTGTAGTGGGAGGAGGCAAACAGCAGGTTAATGAGGAACTCTAGCTTCAACCACTACCCTTACCCTAGCTTCAGATCCACATCCCTGTTCAACCATAACCCTAACCCTAAATCCTAGGCTTAGCTCAACGGGTTAACACAGTTTTAGGACTAACACAGGAGACCCGGGTTCAGGAGACCCAGTTGGTCACTACAAGGGCACTATGAGAGTGCTTTGGGAATGATACAGTAAGTGCTCGATTCAATCATATCCACCTTAACCCACGATAACCAACAACTGCATAGCAGTATTATTGTTTTATTTACACTACCGTTCAAAAGTTTGGGGTCACTTAGAAAAAAGCGAATATATTTGTCCATTAAAATAACAAATTCATCAGAAATACAGTGTAGACATTGTTAATGTTGTAAATGACTATTGTAGCTGTAAACGGCTGATTTTTTATGGAATATCTACATAGGTGTAGAAATATCACTCCTGTGTTCCAATGGCACGTTGTGTTTATAATTTTAAAAGGCTAATTGATCATTAGAAAACCCTTTTGCAATTATGTTAGCACAGCTGAAAACTGTGCTGATTAAAGAAGCAATAAAACTGGCCTTCTTTAAACTAGTTGAGTATCTGGAGCATCAGCATTTGTGGGTTCGATTACAGGATCAAAATGGCCAGAAACAAATAACTTTCTTCTGAAACGCATCAGTCTATTCTTGTTATGAGAAATCAAGGCTATTCCATTCGAGAAATTGCCACGAAACTGAAGATCTCGTGCAACGCTGTGTACTATTCCCTTCACAAAACAGCGAAAACTGGCTCTAACCAGAATAGAAAGAGGAGTGGGAGGCCCCGGTGCACAACTGAGCAAGAGGACAAGTACATTAGAGTGTCTAGTTTGAGAAACAGACACCTCACAAGTCATCAACTGGCAGCTTCATTAAATAGTACCCGCAAAACACCAGTCTCAACGTCAACAGTGAAGAGGCGACTCCGGGATGCTGGCCTTCTAGGCAGAGTTGCAATGAAAAAGCCATATCTCAGACTGGCCAATAGAAATAAAAGATTAAGGGCAAAATAACACAGACACTGGACAGAGGAAGATATGGCTTTATCTTTGCAACTCCAGACCACAAAGGGTTACAGCAAAAAAAATTACAGCAAAAACAAATGTCCTTCCAATATCCAAGTCACTATTTCTGCTAAATTCTTATATATATACACACACTCCAAATTCTCATACACACTCCTCCCGTACATCACACAGTACACACACCTGCTCACGGTTGAGGGGGATCCGGGGAGTGTAGTGTGTGTGTGTGTGTGTGTGTGTGTGTGTGTGTGTGTGTGTGTGTGTGTGTGTGTGTGTGTGTGTGTGTGTGTGTGTGTGTGTGTGTGTGTGTGTGTGTGTGTGTGAGAGGTGCTGATGGAGTGACTGCAGGGAACACAAGGAGACATTGTTACGGATCTTGTGAAGGTCACCAGTAAAGACGTGTGCCAAGTCTCTCACGGAGACAGACATATACTGTACACACACTACAATACATAGAGAGACTCAACATACTGTATAAACACTATATAGAGAGAGACTCAACATTTATACATACTATATACAGAGAGACTCAACATATACACACTATATACAGAGAGACTCAACATATACACACTATATAGAGAGAGACTCAACATACAGTATATACACTATACAGAGAGATTTAAGATGGGGCACTCACTCTATAGCCTACTTACAACATGGGAGCAAGTATACTCTGTATAGGTTAGGACTTAGACCTAGGTGAGGCTATACAACATGGCCACTCATTCTATACTTTCAACAATTATATGATGTAGCAATATCGAATGCGATCAGCAAGATTTTCTTAAACACCTAAACTGCATGTGTCAGAAAGTATTCATACCCCTTGACCTTTTCAACATTTTGTTGTGTTACAGCTTGAATTGAAAATGTATTAAATTGAGATTTTGTGTCCCTGGCCTACACACATTACCCCATAATGTCAAATGGAATTATGTTTCTAGACATTTTTACAAATAAAATAAAAATGTAAAGCTGAAATGTCTTAAGTCAATAAGTATTCAACCCCTTTGGCATGCCTAAATAAGTTTAGGAGTAAAAATGTGCTAAACAAGTCACAAAGTAAGTTCCATGGATTCACTCTGTGTGCAATAATAGTGTTAAACATGATTTTTAGATGACCACCTAATTTCTGTAACACACATACAATTAGCTGTAAGGTCCCTCAGCCGAGCAGTGAATTTCAAACACAGATTCAACTACAAAGACCAGGGAGGTTTTCCAATGCCTCGCAAAGAAGGGCACCTATTGGTAGATGGGCAACATTTTTAAAATGCAGACATTGAATATCCCTTTGAGCAAGGTGAACTTATACATTTCCCTTTGGATGGTATACACCCAGTCACTACCAAAGATACAGGCGTTGTAGTTACTCCACAATACTAACCTAATTGACAGAGTGAAAAGAACGAAGCCTGTACAGAATAAAAATATTCCAATACATTCATCCTGTTTTCAACAAGGCACTAAAGTAATACTGCAAAGAATGTGGTAAAAAAGTGACTTTATGTCCTGAACAAAAAGCGTTATGTTTGAGGAAAATCCACATCACTGAGTACCACTCTTCACATTTTTTCAAGCATTGTGGTGGCTGCATCATGTTATGGGTATGCTCGTCATTTGCAAGTAATAGGGAATAGAGCTAAGCAGAGGCAAAACATTTTAGGAAAACCTGGTTCTGTCTGCTTTCCAACAGACACCGGGAGATAAATTCACATTTCAGCATGACAATAACCTAAAACATAAGGCCAAATATACACTGGAGTTGCTCACCAAGATGACATTGAATGTTCCTGAGTGGCATAGTTACAGTTTTTACTTAAAATCGGCTTGAAAATCTATGGCAACACTTGGCTGTCTAGCAATGATCAACAACCAATTTGACAGAGCTTGAAGAATTTCAAAAATAATAATGCTCAAATATTGTACAATCCAGGGGTGCAAAGCTCTTAGAGACTTACCCAGAAAGACTCACAGCTGCCAAAGGTGACTCTAACTTGTATTGACTGAAGGGGTTGAATACTTATGTAATCAAGATATATTAGTGTTTTATTTTTCATGAATGTTTTACAAATATTATACATTTTCTTCCACTTTGACATTACAGAGTATTTTGTGTAGATCGTTCACAATTAAATACATTTTAATCCCACCTTGTAACACAACAAAATGTGGAAAAAGTATTGGTGTATGAAATCTTTCTGAAGGCACTGTAGTATCAGACACTTTTAGAGGGACTGAGACAGTGAACTCATCAACTCAATACCATTTCATCCCTGTCGCACTCCAATTTCCCCTACTAACACCTCACCCAAATTACCCCCTTAACGGTACACACACTCATCTTAGTTTTCAGGTTGGTAATTATTAACATGTTAAGAATTTCCAAAGAAGCAGCAACTGAGAACTTCTCTACTACTCTCTCTCCCTTTCTCTTCATATCTCCTCTCCGTCTCCACTCTATAAACCCCTCACTCTCTCTCTCCTCTCCTTCTCTCTCCCTTCCTCCCCTTCCTCCCACTCTCCCTACCTCCTCCAGATGTCTGCTACAGTGGGAGAGTCTGTACTGCTGGACGTCGTCTGACACTTTTCACAACAATGATAACGGCCTGCAGGCTACGGCCTTCAGCCGTCCGTCCCTGGGGATCTCACACACACCACCAACACACACACATGCAACACACAAGTCGAATGCACACACGACCACACACATGCATGCACGCACAAGTTGAACGTATGCATGCACACACACAAGTACACAAACACCCACACCCAGACTGACCAACAGACCCCCAGACTAATAAAAACTCCACACCAAGTCATATTTATCAGAGGAAAGTGGAGCTAGCTTACTGCCTCATTAATAGCAATCCAGTGTTTCATGTATATACCCACCAAAGTGTCTGCAGGTTTTTGTTTTTTCATCTCAATTAAGACCTAGACAACCAGGTGAGGGGAGTTTACTTTACTAATGTGACCTTAATTCATCAATCAAGTTCAGGGGAGGAGAGAAAGCCTGCAGACACTTGGCCCTCCATGGAATGAGTTTGACACGTTTTCCATATGTTCTGTCATATATTCCATATAGACCAGTTCCTATAAGCCCCTAAGCCATTCCACATGTTTATTCTATCCTGACACCAGCACACCTGATTCAAGAGGGGCACAAGGGCTGAAACACTGAATAAGACAATGCAAACTCTAAGCTTTGTGTGTGTTTTGGGGTTTTAGTAGTATTGAGGTTCTCTTACTTTTCGTAGTCATGCTTGCAGTAGAGCAGGCGGTCTCTGCAGTAGCATGTCCCACTGAGCGCGTTCAGACACACTGCACACTTGACGCAGGTCTCGTGCCATGAGCGCTCGTTGACACGCAGCAGGAAGCGGTCGGCAATGGGCGACTCACACCCTGCACACACCTCGCCCCCTCCACCCCTGTGTTCTGAACCTGAGGGGAGAGGGGGACACAGGGAAAGGGGATACCTAGTCAGTTGCACAACAGAATGCATTCAGCCGAAATATGTCTTCCGCATTTAACCCAACCCATCTGAATCAGAGAGGTGCGGGGGCTGCCTTAAATCGACGTCCATGTCATCGGAGGGTATAGTGTGTGTGTGTGTGTTTGCGCGCGCGGTCAGATCTGTAAATGTCAAGCAGAACTTGAAAAAATAAATCAATATTAAATCCCAGCAACGTCACGATTTTTTTCGGACAAAAATAGTAATACAAATGATAAATACATCACATATCAAATGTATTACATATTTATCATATAGTTATCACATATCTATGACATTTATAACATATAAAGTTGAGAGTTTAAACGTTTCTGTCATTATAACGTTTGAAATTTAAATGGATATTTATTTCAATATTGGATTATAATGTTCAAATAATTATGTGCCAGTCAGGCTCAAGATGTTAGTCCCATTTCACTCCTCACCGAATGGCGTGGATGCTTGAGGCTGCTGAAGACATGATTGGGTCTCCTCTGTTTTCATCCCGTCCCTCTTTCCTTCGTCGTGTTCGCTGGAGGAGAACAAGGAAAGAGAAAAAGGACAGTTACTCTCTAAAACAAGCCTACAGTCAACAAGTGTGTAGAAGGAAAAAATAGACGGGAGATTGTCGTCGACGAAAAGTGAGAAAGAGGATATACTGAAACATCAAAAGTCAATGAAAGAAAGACACGTAGGCTATATTATATTTCCGGTGTCCTTTTGAAAACATGTTTAATATCCAATTGATAAATTAATTACATAAACAGTCGACCTGCAATGCACACATATTGCAACAGGAATACAATAGAACATAAATATTGCCGTTGATAAACGCATAGGAAATCAAATAAATGGGTTTATTCAACAGATTTTTAAACACCTGACACACTGAGATTGAACGTTGGAGCAGGTGGTGTGTGGCCCTATTCCTGTTTGTTTACTTGCATCATATGATACCCGAAGTCAGACTTGAGGTCGAACCGGAGATCTGGCCTTGGTCTAATCTTCACTAAAAACTGGTCGGGATTAAAGCCGTGACCTGCTGACGCCACACCGCCACACAAACGGCCAAATCCACCACAGTCCGTTGTTGGGGGGGACATGCAATAACTGATATTTTCAATAAATAATGATCATTTTGGCGAATACGATTCATAGAAAGGTATACAATATATAGACATTTCAATCTAAAGAATGGGATTTATTATTATTCTTTGAATAATATTATCAATATTAATACGCTAATAATATAATAATAATATGATAATACATTTACTAATGGCGTGGTAGGCTATAGAAGTGTTCAATCACGACACTTAGTCATGGACTTCTCAGGTCTATTTCATGAACACAAACTTACATAAATCGTGACATTTCAATAATACACTATATTCAATAGGCCTGTTGCAACATAGCGAGAACATGTTTATTTATTTATTGACAATATTCCAGATAAAAGCGACAATAAGTACGGGTTTTATGAATATTTATAATTAAGAACGCCTAAATGTAATTATAGCCGATAACCTACATTTCGAAAGGAGCTAATCGTTCTGAATTACCGATTTAATTTAAATATTTAAACAATTTCAAATTGATCTAGGCTTGAAATGATAAATTCTCAATTTTTGGTTTAGCGGATAACAATTCTTAATCGAACATGAAGCGTACCGTGGGCTACCTGTTAATACATTGAACTGATAAAGGCTTTCAAGACACCTTTGCTTGCATTGGAGGAATGAGGTCACTGCTTCGAATAAAAACAAAAGGAATAAAAATGTAACCCTGAAAAATCATCAAGAAATGTGAATCATAATTGACTATATAGCTAAAATTAAATGTACACCGTTATTACAAATCGAAATAATTATTAGGCCTATGTGTTGAATTCAGGATTGCAATCTCGTATAAAATAGCCGACTAAATCAAATAATTTAGGCCTATTCATGTGCATAGCCTACAGAACTGTATCCACTAACGTAAAAATTATGTATTATTATGCCAAATTATCACAACAGTGATTACAAGATAGGCCATAACATAATATTAGAAAAACACAGAAACCAATAAAATCACTTGAAAAACAAAAATATCGAATATTCTTTTGTTTTCTACCAACTGCTGTAATGGACACTATCTGTCATAGAATTTGAGCCTTGTTGTTGCCTTGCTTGTGCCAAAGCGCGCGTCTATATTCACCTATTTCTAAGAGCACATAAATGATTGCAATTTCACGTCTATTATTCATAACTGTGTGAGGGTCATGCAGACTAATACTGTGTATCAGAACGGTATATCCTTAAACTACTACCCTATAAGATTTACGTTATACCTATAACATACTGGACAAAATTGAAGGGGCACCTGGTTATGTCTCATTTTGCAACCACCTCTAAATAAAAAGCATAGGCCTATCAAAAGGATAAAAAGCTTTAGGCCCTGTGATAGGGCTATTAAAGCTATACACATTGGTTAACATTGAGGTAGGCCTAAATTGTAGGTTAAGGTTAGGGTCAGTTAAGGGTTAAGATTAGGGTAAGGTTTAAGATTAGGGTTATGGTTTAGGGTAGGGATGTTCCAAGGATCGCACTAACGATGAAAGATAGTCTATACGCACCGCATTTGCTGCCAAAGTCGTCGATTTTCTTGGAGCTATGTTATTACTGCATCATCATCACACGTTCACAATAAGGCTAATCAACATATGATATAATATTTGCCCATTATACTCACACAACTAGGCTACCAATACCTTTTTCAGCTTGCGTCTTTCTGTAGCCTATATTATCCACAACATGTTGATCTAAACTTGTGTAGGCTAATGTTAGACACATTTTTTTCTTTGTTAGGGATAAATAGTATATTTATTTATAGGCTAATACCACCCCACATTTCTACAACTCTACAACTGGAGAGGCATGCATACATTGACCGTTCAGACCATTGGCTACAACAGAGGTTAAGGGTATTATCAAATTAAATGAAATACTCTGTATCAAACTCGATGAGGAGCGAGACCCCTGCCGTTTATAAAAGTCAATCATCATCATACCGGTAAGACATAGGACAGGCCAGTGGTTTTCAAACCCCCCAGACGTTTCACAATTGTGTTGTAGCACTGAACTAGCTCACTGGTTTACCTAATCAAGGGCTTGATAATTAGTTTACAAATTGAATCAGGTTTGCTACCTCTTGAATAGTTGACATTTTGGAACAGGCTGGGTCTCGGGGTTCCTGATGAGAGCTTTGAAACCCCCTGGGATAGGCTATAATAATTTCAAAATATCGATAGAGACTAAAGGTTTGTTATGGACCGCAAGCAAATAATAAGACAGAAAATATATCTGGACAAACTTAACACTCAACAAAAGATAAAAGTAAAACATTACAAACTATTTGGGTATTTAAAAGTAGCAGATTCGGCTACAGGCAACACGCAACACATAACCCACATTTGAATACAAGTCAAACCTTTGGAGGAATTACCATGAGCCTTTGAAATAATAACAAAGAAACCGATGTAGGACCACTCCTATTTCTAAGGAAGAATAAGACACGTAACGGGTGTGGCCTGGTTAAATGTGATGAAAAATGTAACACTTTATTTTGGCAACATATCTGCAAATTGAGGTTGGCAACGGACCGACAACCTATCGACGCGTTCTGGATGTTGGCGGCGGACGCACATACCTTGAGGTGAAACACACTCCTTCCGAAACCTCTATCGGTAGCATTAAAATAACATAAGACTAGTCGGTCCGTGGATGTGCACGCGTCGTATAGTCCTATTTCAAACTCCAGACAGCGAATAGCAGCAAAATAGCATCATGTTAAGGCAAACTACTATATTGTGATGTGCTCTCTTTTCTCCCCGTCGCTCTAAAGCTGACTGTGCGCCCGGAGTTCGGTGTGCATACAACGATGGAGAGAGAGGGAGGAGGAGAAACGGCGAGGAGAGAGAGACTGTTCTTAAGGTGAGGGAGGTGTATTGACGTAGTGATAATGTGCTGTAATGGTCAAATGGAATAAGATGTTTGCTTGTGGTGGAGATGGGGACTGGATAATATGGAATCACCATTGGGTAATCAATGTGGTTCTTTTTGGATAATTGGATTGTTTTAACAAAACCATCAAGCATTAGCATTTACAATAAAATTACTTTCAATATATTTCACACCTTCGGGTCACGAGGACGGAGTTTGGGAAACGCTGGACTAGGCCCTATATTTTAAATTTTATTTAACCTTTATTTAACTAGGCAAGTAAGTTAAGAACAAATTCTTATTTACAATGACGGCCTACACCGACCAAACTCGGACGACGCTGGGCCAATTGTGCGCCTCCCCATGGGACTCCCAACCACGGCCGGTTGTGATACAGTCTGGACTCGAACCAGGTTGTCTATAGTGACGCCTCTAGCACCGAAATGCAGTGTCTTAGACCACCGCGCCACTTGGGAGCCCCAGTATGACCAACTTACACGTGTAAAGAGAAAGGGTTTGATGAATTATGTGTGGATGAGACAAAACATACACCTAACTAAAAAATACCTGCCATAAATAATAAGTCGTTGGTTTAACGTTTGGTCCCTTTTGTAAAAATAAAATAAAATCACTTTTCATGCAGTGAATTCTACTGCCACCGTGTGGCGAGAGGTGGAGTAGCGTTGCCTATAGCCAGCCTACTGTTCTTACATGATGGTAAAATGTCACTCCAGGAATTCTACGGAATGCTTTTGTTTAAAGTCCATATAGCAATTCATCTGACTGGAATTCATATCAAATGGATCCAAATTTGGAAATGGTTGTAGTTAGAAGTTAACATTATAAAATAGATTATAAAAGGAAAGCTCAATGTAAGTACATCTTTATATTTGTTCATTAATATAAATCTTACAGCATTCCAATGAGCTGCCTATAAAACATACAGAAAAATCACACATGCATCAACCGCTTGTTTACATTAGAACCTTGGCATTCACGTTTTTAAGGGAAGAATTAACAGTGCAGGAGACACTTGTGTCAGAGCTGGAGGGGGATACATTTTTTTCAGAATTCATCAAGAGGATGAGGTTATAGACAGAGATTTATTGTCAAACCCTGTAACCGTAAGTGGACAGTCTAACTAGCCTGTATTTGTGTGTTCAGAGCAGTCCAGATTAACGTTACAAAAAAAAGTTGTCTGGTCCGAGTTTTACTGGAGAGAGACAGTCAACAACACCCCCCACCCCCCCCAAAATAATAATGAAATAACTTATTTTTTTGTCTGAAAATGCAAATATTAGCGTTTCTTGGCAGGGACATTTCTACCAAAACCAAAGTGTGGATTGCAGTCACTCCTTAGATCAGTCTATAGACTGCTTTTGAAGTAGGGAAACAAATATCTGAATTCATAATTTCGCTGAATTATCCCATTATGTTTAATGAGTTAATAGTCTGTGGTTAAAAGACTGAAGCACTTGAAGCATTTAAAAAAACTGCGTCACATAAGCCTAAAATAACATTGCGGGAATGCAGTTGGGTTCGGGACCAGTTCTTGCCGTAGCGGGAGGGAGTCGGACAGAAAGCCAACAGGTGTGGGCGATTGTGGCATGAACAATTGCGGGAGGGAGCGGGTGCAGGTGGGAGCGGGATTAATAAATCAGTCTGGTGCAGACCTCTACATTACAACTCTTCCTCATGTCCTTGCAACAATTGTTTTACAACCGTTTTTGTGAATAAAATGTTTGACATAATTCCTTAAAGGCCCAGTGCAGGCAAACACTAGATTTTATTGTGTTTTATATATACAGTTCCAGTCAATTTTGGACACACGTACTCATTCCAGGGTTTTTCGTTATTTTTACAATTTTCCACGTTGTATAAAAATTGTGAATACATCAAAACTATGAAATCAGGTAGTAACCAAAAAAGGTTAAACAAAAAAATAAAAAAGGTGTATACACATATATGAAAAGAATAAGCACACAACACAGGATGTTTAAAGGTCCAATGCAGACGTTTTTATCTCAATATCAAATCATTTCTGGATAACAATTTAAGTACCTAACTGTGATTGCTTTCAATTAAAATGGTCAAAAAGAAACAAAAATATATATAAAGCTATTTTTTGTTTCTTTTTGACCATTTTAATTGAAAGCAATCAGTTAGGTACTTAATTGTTAGCCAGAAATTATTTGATATTGAGATAAAAACGTCTGCATTGGACCTTTAAACATCCTGTGTTTAAATGAGCAACAGGTACTGCTGGAATGTCTACCAATGGCATGTCCATCTTTCTGTGAGAAATTACACTGGTCACTCAAAACATTTATAAAGTATTTATAAAGTGTATATAGCAAACACTTTAGATAAGGCCACGCAAAAATTCATAACTAATGATTAGTAATTGTTTTAAATGACCTATATTAAACATGTTATGAATGGAGTAATGATTAATAAATTAATAAACTATTTACTAATCCTTTGGTTTCTATTGGACATATTCAGGTAGGTCCCTCCCCGTTTGGTTTCTATTGGACATATTCAGGTAGGTCCCTCCCCGTTCGGTTTCTATTGGACATATTCAGGTAGGTCCCTCCCTGTTTGGTTTCTATTGAAGACACACACAGTGTGCATGACTGGAATTGTTACGGAAGTCCTTCTGTTGATATCATTGCAGTGCATGTTGATGGAAATTATGCATACAGTATAGGGCTAAATTATTTAAAGTCAAGATTTGGCCCTGTGTGTCTGTGTATATAGACAGTGCCGATGGACAGTGTGTGAGTATGAACAATATATGAGTAGGCCCTTTGATGAGCGTTTCATTTAGGTCTATGGGCATCACTGTGATGAGTTATGTTAGTATGTTCTGTATATATGAGTATTCTGGAGAAATCATGAGTGTGTCATTTTTAACTGTATTTGAAAAAAACACTTGAAGTTACACAGTACAATTCATGGGTTTAACCATACGGTTTAATCATAGGGTTTAACTTTGGTTTTAACGGAACGTTGACTTGAATGGGGAATATCCGTTCTCAAATGTGATTCTAATTCTATGGTTCAAAGTTCCAACCTTCCTCCTCCTTAGACAAAGTGTTGCTGCAGTCCTGAGGGGCTGCGTCTGAGCTTCAGCCCTGACAGGATCTTCCGGGCCGGGCCACTCAGACCCTCCTCTCCACCCTGTCTCTGCCTTTCATCCACCCGCCTCTGCCTGTTATTGGACTGGTTCACGTTTAGCTGAGACAATGTGGCTGACCGACTCCTAAGCCCCGCCTTCTGAGCACCGGTGCTCGGCGTAGGATTGGCTCCTGCCGCTACTGCTGTTGTTGCAGCTATTGATGGTTCTACTACCACTGTCCCCGCCCGCAGCCTGCCCTGTGGAACCTCATATGGGCGTGTCTTCTCTCTCTGTGTCTGGCTCTCTGGGGCGTGGCCTCCAGCCTGGCTGAGCAGGTGGTGGGTGGTGGTCTCGGGGGGGAGCTCCAATTGAAGGCTTTTCCTTCTCTGGATACCAGGGTCAGGGGAGGGACTACGGCTGCTGTCTGCGCTCCTCAACTGGTTCCTCCTCCTCTCCTCATCCTCATCCTCCTCCTCCTCTTCTTCCCCGAGCTGCCCGGCTCTGGTAGTGCCCGCAGACCGGCGGAGACCCGGGGTGGGCTGGCGCTGGTACTTGACAGGCTGCCTGCTGATGTGGCTCTGTGGCTGGGTCCCCATGGAGGGAGAGTTCCCTGGCTCTGGACCCATCACCAGATCACCCAGAGCAGCAGCCTCTGATGATGCCCCCCTCACAGCCATGACTGTGGAAGTAAGGGGGAGGAGAGGGGAGGCGACAACAAGACAAACCAGAGAAACACAGATTAACCACTGTATTTCACTTTAAGCTTGGCAAAGTAAATACTCTGTCTCTTTCTATCTTAACATGATGTGTGAGTTTAGGTCTAGCCTTGCTTTTGAGAGGCTGTTGAATATTGGCAAAAGAAAGCAAAAAATGCCTACGGTCAGGTCAGCAGAGGGCGCTATAACATGACAAAAACAGGGAGCAGCGAGCAGACAAAAGGTCTGATGGCAGCAGAGAAAGATTAAGTAAGGAAATGACAGATCAGATAAGAACAGCAAAGTCCTCTAGCCCACTTGTTTACCAACAATAATCCAACCAACCATTCCTCTGATATTACAGTACATCCCGCCTACCTGCTCTCTCATTGGCTTCAGGGATGAGCTGGTCCACTGCCTCATTGGACGACGACTTGTCAGATATATAACCCTCGCTCGAGTCTCTCTTGATTGTGCGAGTCTGTTGAAATGACACAAACTCTGAGTTTTGCGGAATAGATACCAGATATTTGGGGTGGAATGGAATGCTGTAGCGAGATAAATACTATAACTCTAGGTCTAGAAAGTGAACCCTAATGGGTTACAGAGAGATTGCCAGGTCAATTATGGATGTTGAGTAGTCTATACATATAACAGGGTTTTTTTAAAAACTTATTGGAGAAAATCAAGTTTCCTGGTCACTTGTTCTCCTAGTGTCAGGTCCTGACGGTAGGGATGCCTAGTGGCATCTCTATGTTTGGGTTTGGTTTACTGTTGGGGCCTGACGGTAGGGTTGTCTGGGCAACTCTATGTTTAAGTTTTGTTAATCCCCAATTAGAAGCAGCTGCCATAAATTGTCTCTAATTGGGGATCCTATTTAGGTTGATTATTGTACCCACCTGTGTGTGGTTCTTTGTTTGTGCATGTCGCACATCAGTTCGTGGTTTCGTTCTCTCCTTTGTTTTGTTGTTTTTGTATTCAAAATAAAGGAATGTCTTCATTCTACTGCTCTGCGCCTTGGGTCCTGTCTCAGAACCGTGACACCCAGTTCTGTGTTAAAATCCTTGTGTCCCTAAACATCTCAAAATTCACATGTAGAGGGCAGGGCGCTAACCTTCTCTTCCTCCCCCACACCCTCCCAGTATTTCCCAGTGGTCAATGTTGTGTATTTAGTGGCCAAGAACATCCATGCTAGGGCTATGTCTTAATAGCTTTAACTTTCTTCCTCTCCTCATGTCCTTTCCTACCCATGAAACATACAGTTTCCACAGTATCCAGTCATTTGGCCTATCAGTGGTAACGAAGAGCTCCCGTCACTACAGACCCTGGTTCCGTCCCGGGCAGTCCCATAGGGCGGTGCACAATTGGCCCATCGTCGTCCGGGTTTGGGGAGGGTTGGAGGGTTTAGCCGGGGTAAGCCGTCATTATAAATAAGAATTTAATTAAAGGAGAGGAGAAAGGAAAGGAAGTCATTTTACAATAGAAGAAGAAGAAAGAATGAGACACTAATTTTACTACATTTCACAGAAGAAGGCATTGTTCAGTATTGAGACCCAGCCGGGGTAGATCTGGTCAGTAAAGGAAGGGTCAGATCGGAGTCCAGTCAGAGGTAACATACACACACACACACCAATTTTGCATTGTGTTAAGCCTCACAAAAAAAGCCTGTAATCCCTTCCGTGTTGGCCACAGCAGAGTCACAGCATGGCCGAGCCAGGATCATTAAAGGGGTAATCTGGGATTGGTACATCTGTTTTGGGACTGATCTAGCCATTGACTCTTTAATAATATTCCTTATAAATGCCTCATTAGTTACTTTCTTCAGCCCCATCCCTCATCTGTTGTTTGAATCCCAGATTACCGCTTAGAGACAACAACAGGTAACAAAAGCAACAGGAAGGAAAGCAGCTCAAGGCAGCAGACTGAGGCTGAACTCCGTGTTCCCTGGCTCTGAGACAGACTATGGTTCAAATACTATTTGAAATCTGTCAAATACTTTGAGTGTTTGCTCTAGCCTTACTGGAGTGCCAGGTGGGCTGGGTTTGTAGTTTTGTCACTATTCTATTGGTTCTATTGCACCAGGCAAGCTCAATGAAGCCTGGCGAATGTATTTGAAATCATTTCTAATGGTATCTGAACCCAGGTCTGACTGTAGGGCATCATGAGCCGTCCCAATGTTACTAAAACGTAGAACTCCAATCACTGGCTGACAAACATACAGCTGCCAGACGTGTGATCAAGATACCTCAGACTCAAAATTAAGTGTTTGATTGAGGTTAACATTGCCCTCCTATTCAAACCATTGAAAAACATTGGAGAAAAGCTGTATTTAAATGTATTTCAGTATAGGGGGTCTATGAAAAGTATTTGAAATGTCTATATTTCTATCAGCCCAGGATTCAAATGGTTCAAATACTTAAGCTGCACTTGATTGAGCTTGTCTGACACAATGGAATCTCACCTCAGTGTGTCCCTTACCTCTAGGGAGCGGGGGCGTTCTCTGGATGAGGCTCCTCCAACGGGGGGGTCCTGAGAGCCAGGGTCAGCCCCAGCAACAGTCTCATGGGACCCCCTTGAACACGTCGCCCGGGGATGGGTGTCAGGGAGGGGGGGGGTGGGGGTGGTTGGTGCAGCATCGAAGATCTGTTGGTGGTGTGTGATGAGGAACTCAACCAGTAGGGCCTGGTAGGTGGTCTCCAGTAGAGCCACCATTGACACGTCTACAGACACTAGTGGGCGCAACAGGGTCGGACCAAACACGATGCCCAGGTTACTGGGAGACATCTTGTTCTCCTCGTAGTTCTCTGATACTCTGTGGAGAGAGAGAGAGAGAGAGAGAATGTGAAATGAGTGAAGCAAAGAGGGATATAGTATGGTCATAAAAATACCATCTGCAGGAGGGCCCGGCACCCCTCTTATGACCATGTGACCGACCGTTCTGCTGCACGACACAATAATCCGTTTTTTCCCAGTGAGATGAAGGCATAACTTTGGGGAGCTAACACAAGTCTATGAGCATGGTTCACTGAGCCATCTCAATTACAACCAGGTTTGCTACTTGTGTAGGTGACACATCATGTGCTGCCGTGTGTAGTAGTATTTGTGTAGGTGTGTAGTAGTATTTGTGTAGGTGTGTAGAAGTATTTGTGTAGGTGTGTAGTAGTATTTGTGTAGGTGTGTAGTAGTATTTGTGTAGGTGGTGAGTCATGTTTCACATTCCAAGTTTCAAGTTTTATTAGTCGTATGTACGGGATAAACATGGTATACACCGTCCAACTAAATGCTTACCTGTAGGTTCCTTCTGGACAACGCAACAACAAAAAGAAATAAGAAATATACCAACATAAAGTAAATGTCTCAGTAGAATAGAATAGAATAGAATAGAGCCTCTAGTGGCGGTAAGGGAGTGAACAGCTCGTGGCTGGGGTGTGTGGGGTCCTTGATGATGCTGTGGGACTTCCTCAGGCATCGTTTCCAGTAGATGTCCTGAATGGGGGGTGGGAGCATGGTGCTGCACTGTGTAGTAGTGTAGTACCTGTGGAGGTGACCCATCATATGCTGCACTGTGTAGTAGAGTAGTACCTGTGGAGGTGTCCCATCATATGCTGCACTGTGTAGTAGAGTAGTACCTGTGGAGGTGACGTATCATATGCTGCACTGTGTAGTAGAGTAGTACCTGTGGAGGTGACGTATCATATGCTGCACTGTGTAGTAGAGTAGTACCTGTGGAGGTGACGTATCATATGCTGCACTGTGTAGTAGAGTAGTACCTGTGGAGGTGACGTATCATATGCTGCACTGTGTAGTAGAGTAGTACCTGTGGAGGTGACGTATCATATGCTGCACTGTGTAGTAGTGGTACCGGGGCAGTCTTTCCATCAGGTCTCTCAGGCTATATCTGAGGTCCTCCACTATTCCAGGAGTCTCTGCTGTCGCCTCCCTCTCACTGAGACGCTGGATCTCCTTGCCCACCCCGATGAAGTCATTGTACAGGTCAAAGGTCAACAGTGGCTCTGGAAGCTGTGTGAGGACGAAGATGATTTTATTACTAATGAATAATAATGGATTATTATTAACAATGAATTAACACATAATAATAAATACTTATTAGCTTCGATGCATTGAATGACAATAGGGTTGATCCACATGATGTTCACTAAAAGGAGAATCCTGAGTTAAGACATATTGTCCATATTACTCATAGTTTGGCATAATCATGAAGGGGAGTTTTGTGTGAGAGTTTAAATAACAGTGTATAACAGTGTATGACTGTATCCCAAGTCAGAATCTAGTCGACTCTATAGTGTCTTTAATATCAATTTTCTTTGCTTGTCTGGGAAACAGTGAAGTTGTACCTCCTTGAAGAAGTGTTTGAGGACTGAGGTGACGTCATGAGGTGAAAGGTCAGAGAGGTCGACCTGGTCCCTCTGGGTCTCAAAGACCTGACACAGCTTCTGGATACGAGGCTTTGACCCACTGATACGATACACCCCCTGGGTGGGAGGGAGGGATGGGTGGATAGAGGGAGAGGGGGTAGGGAACGAGGGAGAAGGAGAAAGAGACAGGGATTGAGAGAAGGACACTGTACAGTTTTCCTGTTTGCTTCAGTACTTATTCTAAACCACAATACAACCGGGTCTACAGTACCTGTAGAGTGAGGGCCCTGCTCTCTATCTCAGCCGTGCAGCGCTGGACCACGAAGGGCACCTCGTCAGGCCGGTCCCGGGCCAACACGGAGAAACCCACCCCAAACAGAATTCCCTTCCTGTTCTCACACTCATGCTGTAACACCTCCAGACACTTCCTATGAACCGCCACGCCACACTGCAGAGACGGCAGGCGGGACAGAGGACAAGGATTAGCAAATCACACCATATATGCCTGG
Organism: Thymallus thymallus; assembly: GCA_023634145.1. NCBI lineage: Eukaryota > Metazoa > Chordata > Actinopteri > Salmoniformes > Salmonidae > Thymallus > Thymallus thymallus. The sequence goes on from CM042398.1 coordinate 17,522,279, forward strand.
TTCATACTATACAGTAGAGCCAACCTGAACCATACTGTGCTGGCGCAACTATGGAGGATAGAGAACCAAACCAGCCTCCTTCCATCCTTCTATTTCTCCTCTTTCTCACCTCCTCACACTCGATGCCGCTGACCACAATGTAGTTGTCACACTGTTTGCACTTCACCATCTTACTCTTCATCTTCCTGAGTCGGTGTGTCAGTGCGGCTCGGGACGTAGTCCGTATCTTCCCCACCACACCGTTCCCCTCTGGAGTGGAGTCGACACACTCTACGAGGAACCACAGGAAGGGACTCAGTCATACTCGGCAGTGTACATGTCATGGTGGGAAACAATACCCACCAAATCTAACCCTAGTTCCAAACAGAACCCTATTCCCTAACCACTCCTGTAGATCTGAGAAGATTGGACAAGTGGAAGAATGTGGCGACATTTCCACCTAGCCATTCAGTAGACAACTGCCACAATGATTATACCGATCTAATCCTCTCAGATCTACAGGAGGGGTTAGGATGTAGGGTGTAGGGGTTAGGGTGTAGGGTGTAGGGGTTAGGGCAGCATTTCCCAAACTCGGTCCTGGGGACTCCAAGGGGTGCACGTTTTTTTTTTTTCCTAGCACTACACTGCTGATTAAAATAATCAAAGCTTGATGATGAGTTGGTTGGTTATCTGAATCAGCTGTCTAGTGCTAGGGCAAAAAACAAAACATGCATCCCTTGGGGTCCCGAGGACAGAGTTTGGGAAACACTGGGTCAGGGGTAGATTCGGAATAGAGCAGGAGCATTTGCGTATAGAGAGCCATGAGTTGGAGTCTGTTGTGTGAGTTAGGTGATGACGGTGACATTCACCTCCTTCCAGAACGGTGCTCATGTCCCTCTCATCCAGATCATCTGATGACATGGTCCCTGTGGAGGGGGCTTTAGGAAGCCTCCAGTTGCCATGGGCTACAGGGTTCAATATGGGTAAGACACACAGAGAGGGAGAGGGACCAGACAACCAGGACAAGGTGAGTTTATGAAATCGATGTTTGATGATTGGTCTTCTGAGAATGATTAAATTAAAACTGTCGAATGAAGCACACAGGCTTACCTGGGCTGGACAGAGACTCCAGACTGCCTCCTATGCTCTCACTGTCACTGTAGCCCTTATGTTTAACCAGACTTTCTTCAGGCAGGGAGAAGTCCTGTAGGGAGCTGGGGTTGCTGGTCTTACGTCGGCCACTTGGGAGTGCCACACACAGATTCGGACACGCACACACATGCAGGCAAGCATGCGCACACACACACACACACACACACACACACAATTAACATTCACAAATAAAGTCTTGACAGCAACTAAATACAAGACAATAGCACGAATGGGACAAACAGTATCATCCATTAGAGCTGTAGCCTATCTAGAACAGGACACATCATCCATCCGTCCGTACCTCTTGTTCTGAGGGACAAACTCCTGGAAGGTGAAGGTTTGTAGGGGCTGTTCTTGGCTTCTCTTCCTGAAGATGTAGAGCAGATAGGGCTCCCCGGGTTCACACGGCCTGCAGGTCAACTCCAGGTTGTGGTAACCCAGGGGAACCGGCTCTGTCTGCTGACGCTGGAAGTAGAACATGTTCACTGTGGCCTAGGGGTGGTAGAGGTACATGATAAGAGGGATTCAATTAATTTGGTTTAATTCAACATTATTCATCCAGTTCAATTGAGCTCAAGATACCTCTGTAGCTCAGTTGGTAGAGCATGGCAACGCCAGCATAGTTAGTCAATCCCAGAACGACCTGTATGTAAAATCTATGCATGCATGACTGTAAGTTGCTTTGGATAAAAGGGTCTACTAAATGGCATATTTTAAATTAATATATTATTTAGCAAACGAGACCTGGACCGTATTTTATTGTTTTTTGGTTTGTTGGGGCGATTGTTTGAATCCAAAGCATTGACAGTCTTAAAAGACTAATTGAAACGGCTGCTGACTGCTTGCCTTGAGTCTATTTACTCTCATGCTATCACAATCCCCACAAGCACAGGGAATGTCTATCTCCAATAGGCTTGGATACCCACCTCCTTGAGCACAGTGTCCCCGTGGCAGTATGTCTATCTCCAATAGGCTTGGACACCCACCTCCTTGAGCACAGTGTCCCCGTGGCAGTATGTCTATCTCCAATAGGCTTGGACACCCACCTCCTTGAGCACAGTGTCCCCGTGGCAGTATGTCTATCTCCAATAGGCTTGGACACCCACCTCCTTGAGCACAGTGTCCCCCTGGCAGAATGTCTATCTCAAATAGGCTTTGACACCCACCTCCTTGAGCACAGTGTCCCCCTGGCAGATGAGTTTGCGGGTATGAACTATGATTTTCTCCTTCACTCTCTCTAGCTCGTCCTGGTGATCCCGGGCCTCACCCACGCACTGTCTGTACTGCATCTCTGCCTCCATCACCTGGTTGGGGGGGGTTGGGGGAGAGGGAGATGGGTCACATGATGACAAAAATATATAACAATCATAATTTTCCTCAACAAAAAACATTTAAACCTAGAAACTGGAACCCAAAAAATAGAGGGATATGTTTCAGTGAACTCCATATGGTGGTTGGACCCGCTGCACCACACCTTTGACTGTGCGTCGTCGCGTGACTTCCTCCTCTTGTCCAGGGTCTTGTGTCCCGCTGTGAGCTCATCCCCGGCCACAACTTTGGTCTTCTCCCGGTCCTCACTGCGCTGCAGGTACTGCTGACGAGCCTTCTTCAGAGCCGCCACCGCCTCATTCTGACCAATGAGAGAAGCTGTTACCGCATTGTTCTGACCAAACGCAGAGGCTGACCAATGAGAGAAGCTGTTACTGCATTGTTCTGACCAATGAGAGAAGCTGTTACCGCATTGTTCTGACCAATGAGAGAAACTGTTAAACATGCATGCACGTACATGCACACACACACACACACACACAGTAGCAGATAAAAAAACAGCACTCACCATCTTCCTCTGTTCTCTGGACCACTGCTCCTTGAACTCCTTACGCCACTTATCAATCTCATTCTTCTTGGCTGCCAGGGCCTTTAGGATGAAGACGTAGGATTAAACACATCTTACAAAATCAGTCTACACATTATTCCACATTTTCTTGCATACAGGAATGCTTTTTGACACACTGAGTAGGCTTGCTAATTGTGTCTGTCAAAGCACCTGGTAGCGGTTCTCCTGCCTACCTGCCTACCTGCCTGCCTTCACGTCTGTCTGTCTGTCTGTCTGTCTGTCTGTCTGTCTGTCTGTCTGTCTGTCTGTCTGTCTGTCTGTCTGTCTGTCTGTCTGTCTGTCTGTCTGTCTTACCTGGTAGCAGCGTTGCTGCACCAGTTCTGATGTCTGTTTCGTAGACTGGCTGGTCTTCACTTCGTGCTCCAGGGCCATGGTGTAGATGTACTGCAGAGGCATCATGTCCTGCAACACCAATACAGTAAGACCCATGTCATAGATATAATTTCAATATGTTATTTAGATATATTTCAGTTATATTAGAGATATTAGATATAAAGTATTTCTGAGATTATGTAGAGATATAGTACTGTACATATACAGTTCCCTCAGAAAGTATTCCCCTTGACTCCTTCTACATTTTGTCGTGTTGCCTGAAAAAATGTTTTTAGAATCTTCTGCACATTTATTGAAAATGAAATACAGAAATATCTAATTTACATAAGTATTCACACCTCTGAGTCAATACTTTGTAGAAGCACCTTTGGTAGCAATTAAAGCTGTGAGTCTCTCTAAGAGCTTTCTACACCTGGATTGTGCAACATTTGCCCATTATTCTTTTCAAAATTCTTAAAGCTCTGTCAAATTGGTTGTTGACCATTGCTAGACAACCATTTTCAGGTCTTCCATAGATTTTCAAGTATATTTAAGTCCAAACTGTAACTCTGCCACTCAGGAACATTCACTGTCTTCTTGGTAAGCAACTCCAGTGTATATTTGTCATTGTGTTTAAGGTTATTGTCCTGCTGAAAGGTGAATTCATCTCCCAATGTCTGTTGGATGGAACGCAGACTGAACCAGACTGAACTAGGATTTTGCTTAGCTCCATTCCGTTTCTTTTTTTAACGATTACAAGCATACCGATAAGATAATAAGGTTAGTATTGGGGAGTAACTACAATGTGGTTGAGCCATCCTCAGTTTTCTCTGATCACAGCCATAAAACTCTGAGTTAGGAAGGACGCCTGTATCTTTGTAGTGACTGGGTGTATTGATACACCATCCAAAATGTAATTAATAACTTCACCATGCTCAAAGGGATATTCAATGTCTGTTTTATTTTATATTACCTATCTACCAATAGGTGTCCTTCTTTGCGAGGCATTGGAAAACCTCCCTGGTCTTTCTGGTTGAATCTGTATTTGAAATTCACTACAGATAATTGTATGTCTGGGGTATAGAGATGAGGTAGTCATTCAAAAATCATGTTAAACACCATTTATGAGTCCATGCAACTAATTATGTGACTTGTTAAGCACATTTTTACTCCTGAACTTATTTAGGCTTGACTGAAAACATTTCAGCTTTTTATTTTGTATAAATTACTACTAAAAACATAATTCCACTTTCCAAAAACGTATATTTAATCCATTTTAAATTCGGGCTGTAACACAACAAAAGTTGTGGCGTTGCCTGTTTTGCATGTTATTTTGACATTAATACGTGTCACATATCAGTTTGCAATGTAAAAAAATAAAAATAATAATTGAGTTAATAAAGCCTCCATACAAACATGGTCTCTTTTTTGCTTTCTTAAGGCAGCTCCAAAATGCAGGTGTTTCAGCCTAGCTCAGTGATTTCTGTGGTGGTGGGGCAGCCACCGGAAAATACAGAGCGTTGGGTTTGGTAATGTTCTCTAGTTGCTCCGTGATTGTGTTCTCAGTGTTCTGTCACTCATGGGGACACTACGTCACTGCCAAATCTAAGGGTAGAGCTCGAAAATTCAAGCCCTTGGGTGCTGCCATAGAGTTACATTAGAAGTGCCCACCCAAGAACGCTCAAGGTCACCGGCCACAGATAAAATGACATCACGTTATATCTACAGTAGCTTTGATTGGACTATGTCAACATCATACTTTCAAAATGTTAGCTACTGTAGCAGTCATCATCATGAATCAAGTCGACAATCTACTGGCAAATGATCCTTGTCATATGAAGAGAAATTATAGATAAAACCTATCAGTGCTCATAGGACGTAAACATTACACAACAAGTTGGAAATCGCAAATTCAACAATGAGTGGTTTGGAAGCAATCACTAGCCTGCAATTCAGTAGAGTGGGTGTGTGGTCCCAATTATGGGTTTAAGGGTCTATTTTCACCTCTTCATTTATCCTACGGTTCTGACTTGGTGTACAGTGAGAACACTGTAAGAATGGCCCATGTTTTGAATTCTGTCGCTGTACATTTCAAAAGTGCTGAACAAATAGTTATATTGACTACGTCCGTCGTTGCTCGCTCATTAATGTCTTGATCGAAATTAAGGATTGCGTTTTATCCGCTTGTCGTCCCCTTATGCCATAGTTTGTACACCTCAATTGTCAGTAGAGACCATATTTGTTTAAGAAAGTCAGCCATAACAGCTATGTTTTTTTTAAAGGCATTAAATGAGGCTGAATTAACTGTTTCGTTGCCAGACAAGGCTCAGCTGATAGCCAGGTGTAACAGTGGTAAGGTGTTGGGACTGCTGTTGGGACTCTGCTGTTGGGACAGCTTTATGTAGGCCCTATAGTGCAATTAATGTTGTGTTGTGGCTTTGCTGGCATGCCTCCCCCCCAAAGAAAATGTGTTTGCCCCACCAAGATTTACATGCTAAAATCGCCACTGGGTGGGAATACTTTCCAATACATTTTATATTGGAAATTTAGCAGATACTTTTATGCACAGCGACTTTCAGTGCATTCCACTAAGGTAGCTAATAAAGTAATAAAGAGTAATCTGATATGAATTTAATACATTTCTATGCAATATTGTACACATCATCACATGTACAGTACAACCTATACAGCCCCATACACACGAGAGACAACAAAAGCATCCATACCTGCTGAGCCAAACAGGACTTAGCTGTTTCTGCTGCCTTTATGATGTTCTTGGCAAACTCTTGCTCTGCAAACAGACCAGAATAAGTCAGTATGATGGAACGTGATTGATTTTATTAAAAACGATTTATTAGCATAACAATATTGTCAGGCAGTCTTATCAAAAGCTTTAATCAAGCCAAATATCAATATTACTTTTGGAGCTTTTGATTGTTCCATTTAGGTCTTTCAATGGTGATGTAACAACCAATATGTAACATATCAGATCCCATATTAGGCCATCAGAACTCATTGAGATGAGAGGCCAGTTCAGATTGTTCACTTACATCAGCAAATATCAAAATCAATGCTCTGCTTTGGCTGCCTAAGTGCTGCCCTACTTCATGTACAGTAACCGGCTGATCCATATTGATGCTGTGGTGTCAGTGGAGGCTGGTGGAAGGATATAGGAGGATGGGCTCATTGTAATGGCTGGAATGGAATTAATGGAACAGAGTCAAACATGTGGTTTCCATAGGTCTGGTGTGTGGTACCTGTCCATTTATTACATTCCAACCCAATGAGCCCTTCCTCCTATAGCTCCTCCCACTAGCCTCAACTGCATTCAACTGACCACTGTCCACAGTGGCTCAGACCTCTGACCACTGGCTCAGACCTTTCCCTCTTTGTTGACCACTTCCCCTACATTGTCACTCTGACCTCTCTCCATTTCCTATAAACAGGTATCCAGACACAGGTCTGCTTGGCAGCAGCTTATTGAGCTTATCTCTTTGCCCTCCTACAGTACAGAACAGAAGGCTACAGTACAGAGCAGAACAGTAGGCTGTCCAGCCTGTCCATTCTCATGCTGTGGCCTGGTTAATCTGCCCTGTAAGCCCTGTAGTCTCTGTGGGGTTCCCCTGAGGGGAGTGGCTGGCCCGCACCATGATATCATCATTGGCTACCAACCATACAGATCTACTTATCACAGTTATCACAGGGTAGGTTATACTGCCCCGTAATACCCTAACAGTGTTTCTCAACCTAAGGGTTCATGGAACCAGTCTGTGATATCTTGCTGTCCCTGAAATGGTTAACTGACAATTATTTTCTTGGATATCTTTTCAACCAGTTTTGCTCACTGGGAATGTAAATATGAATATGAGACAGACAGACTGACTGACAAGGAGGCAGACAGACACAGAAACAAACACACCCATACCCACGTACACACAGGCAGACAGACACAGAAACAAACACACCCGTACCCACGTACACACAGGCAGACAGACACAGAAACAAACACACCCATACCCACGTACACACAGGCAGACAGACACAGAAACAAACACACCCACACCCACGTCTCCACTCACCCAGGCTGATTCTCTTTTCCATCCAGGCCAGCAGGTCCTTGGCGTAGCGGCACCACATCTTGGCATACTGCAGGGCCAGCTCCACGCCTCCCTCACAGCGACACAGGGCCAGATCTGCTTCCTGGGCTGAGAGTGAGTACATCAGCATCACTGCATATCAACGTGGCAACAGAACAGGTGTCTTATGTTGTGGTTGTTATGGAAGTCAGGGTGTTGGTGTGACTAACAGCAGTCTCAAGTCAGTCAGTCAGCTGCTGATCTCTCTCTCTCCCTCTCTCTGTTGTCTTCCTCTCTGACTCACAGTGACAGCAGATGGCGATGTGCAACAATCCTGCAACACACGTCATGTGCTTTCTCCCTTCCTCCCTCACTCTCCTTTCTGAGCTCAAGTCTTCTCTGTGTGTTGTCACAGACACCCCTCTCAGCTCAAGTCTTCTCTGTGTGTTGTCACAGACACCCCTCTCAGCTCAAGTCTTCTCTGTGTGTTGTCACAGACACCCCTCTCAGCTCAAGTCTTCTCTGTGTGTTGTCACAGATGCCCCTCTCAGCTCAATTCTTCTCTGCGCGTTGTCACAGACGCCCCTCTCAGTTCAAGTCTTCTCTGTGTGTTGTCACAGGTGTCCCTCTCAGCTCAAGTCTTCTCTATGTGTTGTCTTCTCTGTGTGTTGTCTTCTCTGTGTGTTGTCACAGACGCCCCTCTCAGTTCCAAGACCGAGAGCAGGGAATATACTTTCCTACAGAGCATAGAACAGGTTTCTCTCTTGAAACAAGTAACTCCATGTCTGAGCAAAATCCACAAAAACGATTAAGACTTTCTGGCCGAGTGTTGTGCGGCGTTGACCTCTCTCTCTCTCTCGCTCCCCGTCTCCCTCTCTTGTGGGCTCCCCTTCACACTTCAGCAATGTCCCTGTGCCACCTGTGTGTGTGTGCGTCCCCCCTCCATCCGCTCTGCCTGTGCTGGCTTCTGGGACTAGGGATTATCCAGAAAGGGCAGGTCCATATTGTGGAGTGACAGGCTTTAGAACACAACCTCCTGGTATGTGTGTGTGTGTTTGTGTTCGACTGACAGACCCTGGTCAGGAGGACTATGGGGGTGGATGGGGCGAGGAACAGGTTAGAGCTCAGCACAAACTCATTATTGGTGCTACTTCTTACAGCATTTTTTCTGTACAGGATCTCTCTCTCACCCCCCATCTCTCTCTTTCTCCCCCTCTCCCAATCTCTCTCTCTCCCTTTCTGTCTCTCTGTCTTCACAGCTGTAGGTTAGTGGGATTACAGTATATCAGGAATATTGATATGACTGTCAGAATGTCAACTTGTGTTACATAAGTACAAGCACTAGTTAGTTAACTCGGTCTGTTATTGACCCTTGACACCCACTAACACAGATAAACAACACAGTTGACACGCGCACATATACAGTTCAGGGATCAATCAATGTCAACACGACAGGACTGACGACAGGCATTACAGAAAGCAGGCCATGGCACGGACCACTCAGCTCATCAGCCCTACCACCCTACCCCCACCGCTAGGCCATATTCGCAGCCCACCCCTCGCCCCTCCATTTGTCTTATTACAGATCAGCTCCAAACTGGTGGGGGGTATCTGGGAGAATTTAGGATTGGGAAGAGTGGGTTGGGGTAGGGTGAGGGCAGGATACTGTAACTGAATTAAGAGAGAGGAGGAGGGCACTCAGAGGGAAGGTATATTCTTAGTAACATGGTAAAGAAGAGGTGCTCCGGGGTGAAGTTTCCCCTAGGTGCCGATCTAGGATCAGCTTCCACTCCCCCAATCCTAACCTTAATCAATAGTGGGGAAAATGTCAAACTGATAGTTTCAAATACATGCAACTTAAAAGTTACCTATTACGACTCGATTTGACATCTTTTGGACATCAGAGCAACCTTTAGGGAATCTTATTTGAGTCAGAAACGGATGTTCATATGATAGGGAAGATCTACAAAACCTTGCAGAGAACATATGCAACTGACAATCACTTAGAAAAAAATGTAAACTATTGGAAACAAGACTTAAAAATAACTGATGTTGGCACAAAATGGAGGGAAAGTTGGAGCATAACAAAATTACAGTAACACTTTATTTGATATATGGCCATAACACTGTATTTAGACCTGTTGTGAGATATATGACACCTACATAAGAGTGTCAAAACTAACAAAACCTCCCAAGGTAGTTATTTTATGGCTGGTTATGACGCCTACATAAGTGTCAAAACCCACAAAACCTACCACATAAGGCAAAACATTCCATTACACCATAGCCTACTTGCCTACATTACACTTGCCTACCTAAATAAAGGTTAAATAAAAAATAAAATAAAAATTGTCAACAGTATGTCTATGTTATATAACATTTTCTGAATTGCGCACACATTGATGTCAGACATGCACCTACCCCAATGCTCTGTTGCTGATAACTGGGATGAATACAGATTTCAAGAGCAGGACAAGACACCCTCTTTTTGACTGATATAATTAAGCAATAAGGCACGAGGGGGTGTGGTATATGGCCAATATACCACGGCTAAGGGTATATTAGCCCTTAGCCGTGGTATATTGGCCATATACCACAAACCCTGAGGTGCCTTACTGCTATTATAAACTGGTTACCATCATAATTAGAGCAGTAAAAATAAGTGTTTTGTCATATCTGTGGTATACGGTCTGATATACCATAGCTGTCAGCCAATCTTTCAAACGAAAGGAAACTTCTTGGCAGGGAAAAAACAAATTTGAATAAATGTTGGTTTTGACACTCTTATGTAGGTGTCATAACCAGCCATAAAAAGTGTAAATATATGGGTTATGACAGTGTTATGACCATATTATGACAGGTTATGACAAGTTCTGTCAGATGTTATGACATATTATGGCATGGTTATGATGTGTAACGACGCTGGGTGTTAAGTGTTACCGAAATTACAGTTAATTAAAATATACAGTATAAACGAATGTAGAGAATTTACTATACAAGAGAAAAAATTCACAAATTCTACAGCAGACTTTTTACTAGTGTAAAACTAATAATGACTCAATAATCCATGCTTTCTGGGAATGCAATAAAGTCTGGAAGTTGTGGGCAGAGCTAGAAAGTTGGTTGTCAGAAGTATTACAATGTAAACTTTCTTTTAATCTGTCGGTCTGCATTATTTCAAAACATGGCATATGGGGGTGTAGTGAGATACCCGATGGATGAGTTGGACGATTCTCTTTTCATCACTCATCTTGAAAAAAATGTATACTAAAAACTTGGAAAACAATCAATCTGCCATCATTAACACAATGGAAAAATCTAATGATTCATTATTTAAATATTGAAAGTGCGTGGGCTACGGAGAGAAATAAAATGGGGCAGTTTCAGGCCATGTGGTGGAAAATTATGCGGGGGCTGGAGATTGGGGTGTGTGCTAGTGGGTCTGGGCAGGTGTGATGTAGTTAATGTTTGTATGATGTTGTCGTTTGTACCTGCACATTTTGTATTGTTTATAAAAAATAAAATAAAAATAAAAGATCAGCATCTAGGAGCAACTTCACCCTACACCAAGAAGAGGTGCCTGTCTGGTGCGCTGCAGTAGGTGACGTGAGGCCTTCTGTGGCGTGCAGCACAGTGACTAGGCACGGCTCCAGGATGTTTCTATTCTAATGTCTTATTTAAACAGTGTTCTACGTGGTCCTGTAATCCTTAATCTCCATTGGGCGACGTGTGTCTATGTCCATGGAATTGGGGTTTAATGGGGTCAAAGGACAACCCTACATACATAAACAGTTCCTGGAGAAACAAGTGGGCTGTGTTCAGTAGGGGGAAAACATTTCTAAGCATTGTGAATAAAAAAACACTGTTTTTCAGTTTCCATTGCAAAATGTTTTGCTACGTTGTGTCCTACTGAACATGACCCTAGTCTTCCTTTGTAGTTTTTTTTGTCTCTCAGGCTGAACAATGCTTTTTTCAATCCTCACTCTTCCCTTCTGTCTGTTTATCTCTTTTCCCTCCCATCCCATTTCATCCCCTGAAAAATCACATGATGTTTTGCACATGTAAAATGTAGTTTCACATGTGAAATGTCACATGTATAACCATGTGGTTTTGGAACACTTCGCGTGTCGATATTTCACATGATCACATAAATTGGATTAACATTTTCACATGATGCCCTGCAGACAAAAATGTGTCATTAGGATGTTGCCGGAACATCACGAAATAGCTGCAGTTTTTTCAACTTACATATTTGACACAAGATTACATTGTGTATGTTTATTTATACAGTAATTATTATTCAACATGTCCTCACGTGGGATTTGAACTCACAACCTCTTGGTTCACAGCATTCCAATCTTCCTGCTACGCCACCATATATTTGTCAATAACTGATTTCACCTGTATTACTACATTTTGGAGTTCAAAGTAAATATCAGCTTTGTATAATACACTCAAGAAAAACTATTATATTTATTATAGTGATTCAGGAGTAACATTAAAACAGAATAATACGCCCCACCAACATTAGACAACTACACAGTAAAACCTCAAATTGCTGAAATAATTAAATTAAATCAATGAGAGAATAGTCTGATTAACTGATAACTAAAATAGCAGTGCAGATGACACTCTTTTGCTAAGTGCAGAGATATATTATGGGTAATGAATGTGTAGTGGAGTTCTGAGAATGCTACAGACTTTGTGGCGCAGCAGAAAGATCAGCCTGCCTCAAATCCAGAGGTTGTGAGTTTAAAACCCAGGTGGGGTCATATTGAAAAGTCAGTACTAAGGGATCATGTCAAATGTAATCATATTGTTATTGATTTTTTTTTAATTACACTATTTTAGCTGGTCAGCGTACCAGTTACCTTAAAAACCCCATACCATTTCATTACTTCCCTTAACATGTTGAGCTGAAATTATCACATGTGAAAACAAGAGACACATATGATGTCAGTTGTTCACACGTGAAACCATATGTTCACATGCATTCACTACCTTTTTACATGAGGAAAATAACGTTTTCACGTGGAATTCCTAACTCTCACGTGTGGAATTGCATTTGCAAAACTTTAAAATGTTACGTGTATTTTCATGGTATCACATGTTGAAATGTTGCATCCCCATGTCGTCATATTTATTTCACGAGATCATGTTTTCCCATGTGTAGTTTCATGTTATCAAATGTTTCTATAACATGTTGTCACGTTATCATATTAACTTCACATAAGATATTCATGTGTTTTTTCCGTAAGAGATCTCTCTCCCTCTCTTTTTCCCCATCCCTCTCTCCCTCCCCTATCCCTCCCTTTATCCCTCACTCCCACATTTCTCCCTTCCTCTCTCATTCCCTCTAACTATATCTCCCTCCCTCCCTTCTCTCCCTCTATCTCTCATCCCTTCCTTCCCCTCTTCCTCCCTCCCTCTCTCCTGTTTGATGGATATGTCTGAGAGGTAAACTAGAGAGCATCTGTCTGCAGCTCTAATCCTCTCTCCCCACCCTCTCCAGTCTTCTCCTAATCTCGTTAACACAGAGGCAATTAGCACCACCGGCTAATTACACGTCAACAAGAGAGGTTGAATAGGTGGAGATTAACCACCGTGACTGGCTGTCACCACACTAGTCCCGCCTACATCACTTAGGGATTGGCTCTCGTCTGGTGTCAATCACGCAGGTTGACTACGTGGAGATTAACCACCATGACTGGCCATCACCACACTAGTCCCACCCACCTCATTTAGTCATTGTCTCATACCCCACCTGGCTTGGTGTCACGAGTGGGGATGGTGAGAGACCAAGGCGCAGCGCAATCATAGTTCGACATATTTTATTGAATTATTCAATAGTCAGAACGAACTAAAACAAACAAAACCAACGATATACAAACGTCTCGCTTCACAACGAGAACAAACACGAATGAATGGAATGCAAAATATTAACACACTACGTTACCCGTGACTGAAGGAATATACATCGACATATACCTATATATTGACCCACAGCCCCGGTGTGGAAACATACATGCATATGTAGGATCCCTAATTAGAGACAATGCACTGCAGCTGCCTCTAATTAGAGATCCCACACAAACCACCTACAGACCCAGAAATGATAGACCTGTCAGACTCTGACCATGGCACATAGAGAAGCAATAGGCTTCTCTATGGCCAGAGCCTGACACTTGGCTCTTGTCTAGTGTCAATCACTCAGGTTGAAGAGGGGGAGATTAACCACTGTGACTGGCTGTCACCCCACCACTGGTCCTGCCCACATCACTTATCACATCCCACCTGGATTGGCTGTCTATTAGTGTCAGTCACCGGGCAGTGTTTCCAGAAGAGAATGGCTTGTACTCTTGTATCCCTTTCATACAAAGACCAAAAATCCACTAATTTATCATATCTGCATTTTTGAACCAGCTTTTTTGTATATCTGAAAGGCATAAGGGGTAGAAAAACATGGAAAAATAAAAGCCACCTAAAGACCTAGTCATGATTCCTGCATTTACACAATCCCTATACCCAAAACAATTAACACTTCCATTGTTAAACACCTCCATAATTTGAAATGCAAACAGCCCCCATGGTTTAACAACACCCCCCAACCCTCCGGAATGTGGCAGTTACCCACTGACATGTATACAAGGGGTATACCTGCAAACAAGTGGTTTGTTTGAATTAAACATAGCCTTATATAAGGGGCTGGTTGTCAGGATTAGTGTTGAGAGAGGTCTCTGGACACTTCTATGTTTGTCAGGTTTGATGTCCAGAGACCTCTCTGGAGTTCTCTATGTTGGTTGTGGTGTGTGGTCTGCGTTGCCTCTAATTGGGGATCCCATTTAAGGTTGCTGCCTGCCCACGTGTGTGTGGGTTTTTGTGTTTGTGTTTTATGCACACCAGTTTATGGTCGCGATCTCACCTTTTGTTTGTTGTTTTTGCAAGTGGCTTTCGCTCACAACTCTGCGCCTCGGTTACTATCTCATTGCAACAGTGACAGTAAAACCCACCACCACGGGGCCAAGCAGTATTGGACAGTGGAGGAACTCCCCAGAGGTATGGAAGTTATCTCCCAGGAGGAGTTTCTCCACTGTTTAGCTCTGGGACAAGGTTGGGTTCCAGAGCAGCGAGGACGTAGACGGGGGCCACGTTTGCGGTCGAGGAGGCAGGCCCAGCCTAGAGCCGGGGCTATGGGGGTTGTCGGGGGGGGGAGAAGAGGAGCCCCGGCCACTACACTCGTGGGGGTTCGTGGAGGAACCCTTACAGCCATGGGAGCAGGAGTACGCCTAAAATGTCAGACGACGACGAGGTGCTCCTGTTCCCCAACTCGTGGGGGTTCGCGGATGAGCCACTATAGGATCGGGATTGGCGGAGGAGAGAGGACGACCGGGGCAGTCCGGTACCTCCAGCACCGGTACCCAGCCCGGTACGTCCTGCACCGGCTCCCCGCACCCGACCTCCAGTGCGCGTCATCAGCCCAGTGCAACCAGTGCCGGCTCCATGCACCAGGCCTCCGGTGCGTCTCCCCAGGCCCTCTACAGAGCCGGAGCCTGCTATACCGGTGCCCAGTCCGGGACCGTTCGCCAGCACCTCTCCAGAGCCAGAGTCGCCTGCAACACCGTTGCCCAGCCCGGGACCAGTCATCAGCCTCGCTCCAGAGCCGTACTCTCCACCAGTGCCCAGTCCGGGACCGGTCGCCAGCACCTCTCCAGAGCCAGAGTCGCCTGCAACACCGTTGCCCAGCCCGGGACCAGTCGTCAGCCCCACTCCAGAGCCGGAGCCGTCCTCTGTGCCGGTTCCCAGTCCGGGACCGGTGTCCAGTCCAGCTCCGAGGTCGGAGCTTCCCTCTGCGCCGGTGCCTGGTCCGGGACCGACGCCAGTGCCCCTCCCTGACCCCCCCATGGGGGGGTGTACTGTCAGGATTAGTGTTGAGAGAGGTCTCTGGACACTTCTATGTTTGTCAGGTTTGGTGTCCAGAGACCTCTCTGGTGTTCTCTATGTTGGTTGTGGTGTATGGTCTGCGTTGCCTCTAATTGGGGATCCCATTTAAGGTTGCTGCCTGCCCACGTGTGTGTGGGTTTTTGTGTTTGTGCTTATGCACACCAGTTCATGGTTGCGGTCTCGCCTTTTGTTAGTTGTTTTTGCAAGTTAATCAAAGGAATGGCTTTCGCTCACAACTCTGTGCCTCGGGTCCTGTCTCATGTCATTGTCCTGTTGGAAGGTGAACCTTCGCTCCAGTCTGAGGTCCTGAGCGCTCTGGAGCAGGTTTTCATCAACGATCTCTCTGTACTTTGTTCCGTTCATCTTCGCCTCGATCCTGACTAGTCTCCCAGTCCCTGCCGCTGAAAAACATCCCCACAGCATGATGCTGTCACCAACATGCTTCACCGTAGGGATGGTGCCAGGTTTCCTCCAGGTGACGCTTGGCATTCAGGCCAAAGAGTTCAATCTTGCTTTCTTCAGACCAGATAATCCTGTTTCTCATGGTCTTAGTCTTTAAATGCCTTTTGGCAAACTCCAAGCGGGCTGTCATTTGCCTTTTACTGAAGAGTGGCCTGATTGGTTGAGTACTGCAGAGTTGGTTGTCCTTCTGGAAGTTTCTCCCATCTCCACAGAGGAACTCTAGAGCTCTGTCAGAGTGACCATTGGGTTCTTAGTCACCTCCCTGACCAAGGCCCTTCTCCCCCGATTGCTCAGTTGGCCAGGCGGCCAGCTCTAGGAAGAGTCTTGGTGGTTCCAAACTTCTTCCATTAAAGAATGATGGAGGCCACTGCTTTCTTGGGGACCTAAAATGCTGCAAAAACATTTTGGTTCCCTTGCCCAGATCTGTGCCTTGACACAATCCTGTCTCGGAGCTCTACGGACAATTCCTTCGACCTTATGGTTTGGTTTTTGCTGTCAACTGTTGGACCTCATATAGACAGGTGTGTGCCTTTCCAATTCATGTCCAATTAATTGAATTTACCACAGGTGGACTCCAATCAAGTTGTAGAAACATCTCAAAGATGATCAATGGAAGCAGGATATACCTGAGCTAAATTTCGAGTTTCATAGCAAAGGGTCTTATGTAAATAAGGTATTTCCGCACTGTATGGTGCTGGTGATAGAGATAGAGATCACAGAGGATAGTGACCTTCAACACATTACAACCATAACCCCTGTCCTCTTAATTACTGCTGGCTGTAATGTAATGAAATCTCTCAGCCTCTACAAATGCCCTGCTGCACACCATGGGTACTGACGTCTAGCCTAATCCACTAGGGTTTGCACATGTTACCAACTGGGCTCGAACCTGGGTCTCCTGCATGCTACATGCCTCTTAGTCCACTGAGCTATAGCCTAAGTAGGTTTCAGCTGTAGGAGCTAATGCAAGTCTTCATGTCTTTGGCAAGGTTACTCATCACGCTGAACCACCTCCGTTACTCACACCAGGGTTGGGGTCAATTCGAGTCATTCCATTCCAAGTGATTTAAAAAAATAATAATAATAATTGAAAAACACACATGCATACAACACACCACATTCTGTATAAGCACTTTGTGACATCTGCTGATGTAAAAAGGGCTTTATAAATACATTTGATTTTGATTTGATTACAAACATACCTGATAGACCTCCATCTTTGTCATCACCATCTGGGGGGTTGACATCCTCACACTGCAGGGCAGAATACAGACACAAGACAATACACACTGTACTTCATATCAGTAGAATATGAGCAGAACCTAAATTCTAATTATTCCCGTTGGCTAGTACAAACGGTACCTAAAGTATCAACACATTGGAGCACCAGGCTAAAAATAAATGTGATTGATTGACAGAGATAACATAGTAAGGATGGATTTTTCTTAGGCAGGGTTTCTGTAAAGTACTTTGTGACAACAGCTGGTGTAAAAAGGGCTTTATAAAATGAAGTTTATTAGTTGCTTGATTGATAGTACTGCTACCCCACCATCACATGATCCAGCTCAGTGTTTTCTGTGGTTTCAGTAGAGACGGTCTCAGCAATGGACTGTGAGTCAGGGTCTGGAAACATCTCCTCTACAGTGCTGATGGATCAGAGGCCAGATACATGTTATAATGGCTTTATGAAGCCTTCGTAAACCCTTTATAATGCCTAGATGCTTCACTGATTATTTATGAGCAAATTCATTCTATACTGAAAAAATATATAAACGCAACATGCAACAATTTCAACGATTTTACTGAGTTAGAGTTCATATAAGAAAATTAATTAGGCCCTAATCGATTTCACATGACTGGGCAGAGTTGCAGCAATGGGTGCCAATCAGAATAATTTTTTCCCCACAAAAGGGCTTTATTACAGACTGAAATACTCCTTAGCACCCCCCCTCAGACAATCCCGCTGGTGAAGAAGCCAGATGTGGAGGTCCTGGGCTGGCATGGTTAAATGTGGTCTGCGGTTGGGAGGCCGGTTGAACGTTGGAGGTGGCTTATGGTAGAGAAATTAACATTAAATGATCTGGCAACAGCTCTGGTGGACATTCCTGCAGTAAGCATGCCAATTGTACGCTCCCTCAAAACTTGAGACATCTGGGGCATTGTGTTGTGTGACAGAACTGCACATTTTAGAGTGACCTTGGTCCCCAGCACAAGGTACACCTGCTGTTTAATCACAAACTGTATATGCCACACATGTCAGGTGGATGGATTACTTTGGCAAAGAAGAAATGCTCACAGACGTTAACAAATTTGTGCACACAATTTGAAAGAAATAAGCTTTTGTGCGTATGAAACATTTTTGGGGTATTTTACTTCAGCTCGTGAAACATGGGACCAACACTTTACATGTTGCGTTTATATTTTTGCTTAGTATATATAAAAGGTATTACTTTCAGGTCCTTGCATCTGGCTCATTGCCAATTGTGACATAACCCCTTTTCCACCCTCTATATAGCATGGCAGAAGCACCTATGAAATCCCTATGAAGGGTTACGAAAGTTGTTGTTACTTTTAAATAGGACTTATCAAACTAAGGCATGTACACATAGATGTAAGAGGAATAATATAGTCGGTTTACAATCTCACGTAGGTAAACAGGTATACACTTCCTCTCTCTGGCAACTAGTAACAGACAAGCCCTCCACAAGCTGATTATCATGTGGAGGGAGACAGCAGTAATACAGTAAATCTACATGATGAGTGAATATAAAAGTCAGACTTACAAGCTAACCAAAGAGAGCTCAAAATTATCAAAGTCCCGGAAGATCTCGCTGTAGCGCTTGGTCTCTGATTTGTTGGGGACCTTCACCTCTGGGGTAAAAAATGGATGACAAACATGTGAGCAAGATAGGCCAAATGTTCACTTTATCTTTCTTTTTCATAAAATAAATATTACACACACACACACACACACAAGTTGAAATTGCTTTTTGCAGCTCCCAAAAAGTGACCTGTTAAAAAAAACATATCTTCTATTTTTACATAAAGGGGTAAACCAACAGCCAACACCCAGTCGTAAAACAATGTTTGAGGAAATAAAGATGTTTGTGGGTATGAAGGGTGGTGGTGCTGGAGGCGATTGAGGCATTAGTTGTAACAATGTTATCTTTCAATTCCCCAACCTCTGGTGAAAAACGTACATCTCTGTCAGTCACCCATTGAAACACACAAAGTACTGCTAAGGTGGCTCAGAATGGTTTTAAACTTTGTGTAAACGACAGACAAGCATATTTACTTTTTATATAATATCTAATATGGGAAGGACTGAAAAACTGAGAAAAAGTTGAAGAAATGCAACTCCAACAAAGGGGTTCTGTTCATTTGATACATAGATGGTGGAATGCATTTCCTAGCCTGGTTAGGCCAGACTGAATGCTGTGCTCACTACTGACTGCAGCGTTCAATCTGGTTTAACCAGGCTATGCATTTACAGTACATGACTCAGAAAATACAGAAAGGCTATAACAGGTTGATGACACCCAATACTGAATGATGGTACATTAACCCTGAGTGAACTACAACCTAATGCTGTAGTCTCTCTCAACGTTTGTGGACTAGCATCATGTGCTGGGACTGCATATGAGGCTAAAAACCCATAGGAACCTGTTACAGTCTGTGTATCACTTTCAGGGCAGTTACATGCAAAATCACTCAACTCCCAGTGTTAACAGATGTAGTTTGTCCCCTCTCTCTCTCTCTCTCTCTCTCTCGCTCTCTCTCTCGCTCTCTCTCTCCTTCTCCCCTCCCTCCCCATTTAGGTCAACCACATCCTGCTTGTGATGTGTGTCATGTTTTGATTAGAAGATTACAAAGATCCCTTCTTTTTTTACATTAGCAGAGTTCTGTTCATACGGCAGATACAGTTAAAGTCAGCCTTACACCTTAACCAAATACATTTAAGTCCATTTAATTCCTGACATTTAATCCTAGTAACAATTCCCTGTTTTAGGTCAGTTAGGATCACCACTTTATTTTAAGAATGTGAAATGTCAGAATAATAGTAGAGAGAATGATTTATTTCAGCTTTTATTTCTTTCACCAAATTCCCAGTGGGTCAGAAGTTTACATACACTCAATTAGTATTTGGTAGCATTGCCTTTAAATTGTTTAACTTGGGTCAAACGTTTCGGGTAGCCTTCCACAAGCTTCCCACAATAAATTCCTCCTGACAGAACTGGTGTAACTGAGTCAGGTTTGTAGGCCTCCTTGCTCGCACACGCTTTTTCAGTTCTGCCCACAAATGTTCTATAGGATTGAGGTTAGGGCTTTGTGATGGCCACTCCAATACCTTGACTTTGTTGTCCTTAAGCCATTTTGCCACAACTTTGGAAGTATGCTTGGGGTCATTGTCCATTTGGAAGACCCATTTGCGACCAAGCTTTAACTTCCTGGCTGATGTCTTGAGATGTTGCTTCAATATACAGTCATGTGAAAAAGTAAGTACGTACTTAGTAAGTACACCCCGTTTTTTTAACATATTTGGACAGATGGATATGTAATCTTCACTTCAACACTATTGACAGATAAAGGTTACCCAATTTAACAAATGACACATGCAATTAAAACAAACAAAAAGGCATTTTCCTTATGGTTTTTTTTTCTGAGGGCCTCGGGTAGGTCTTTTGATCTTTGAATGATGTGTTACCACACACCCATATGGTTAAGACCAAATCAGACCAATTTTCTTATCTTTATGGAAGGCTGGACCCTCCTAAGTTTCTCTAATGTTTTCTAATCATTTGCACTTGTTTTGGTACACCTAATTCTAATTTTAGCCATTTTATGTGATGGTAAAGGTAGGGGTGTACTTTTCCCCCATAAGGAAAAGGCATTTTTGTTTATTTTAATTGCATAACATTTTCAACATTGTTTTTTTTTGTGTCATTTCTTAAATTGGGTAACCTTTATCTGTCAATAGTGTTGAAGTGAAGATTACATATCCATCTGTCCAAAAACAACTTTCCAGGGGGTGTACTTACTTTTTCACATGACTGTATCCACATAATTTTCCTTCCACATGATGCTATCTATTTTGTGAAGTGCACCAGTCCCTCCGGCAGCAAAGCAGCCCCGCAACATTATGCTGCCACCCCCATGCTTCACGGTTGGGATGGTGTTCTTCGGCTTGCAAGCCTCCCCCTTTTTCCTCAAAACATAACGATAGTCATTATTGCCAAACAGTTCTATTTTTGTTTCATCAGACCAGAGGACATTTCTCCAAAAAGTATGATCTTTGGCGGTTCTGGAGCAGTGGCTTCTTCCTTGCTGAGTGGCCTTTCAGGTTATGTTGATATAGGACTCGTTTTACTGTGGATATAGATACTTTTGTACCCGTTTCCTCCAGCATCTTCACAAGGTCCTTTGCTGTTGTTCTGGGATTTATTTACACTTTTCACACCAAAGTACGTTAATCTCTAGGAGACAGAACAAGCCTCCTTCCTGAGCGGTATGACGGCTGCGTGGTCCCATGGTGTTAATACTTTCGTACTATTGTTTGTACAGATGAACGTGGTACCTTCAGGCTTTTGGATATTGCTCCCAAGGATGAACCAGACCAGATCTACACATTTCTTTATGAGGTCTTGGCTAATTTCTTTTGATTTTCCCATGATGTCGAGCAAAGAGGCACTGAGTTTGAAGGTAGGCCTTGAAATACATCCACAGGTACACCTCCAATTGACTCAAATTATGTCAATTAGCCTATCAGAAGCTTCTAAAGCCATTACATAATTTTCTGGAATTTTCCAAGCTGTTTAAAAGGCACAGTCAACTTAATGTATGTAAACTTCTGACCCACTGGAATTGTGATATAGTGAATTATAAGTGAAATAATCTGTCTTTTGTTGGAAGAATTACTTGTGTCATGCACAAAGTAGATGTCCTAACTGACTTGCCTAAACTATAGTTTGTTAACATGAAATCTGTGGAGTGGTTGAAAAAATATTTTTAATGACTTCAACCTAAGTGTATGTAAACTTCCGACTTCAACTGTAAGAGATAGTAGTACTGTACACAACCAAGCTCTTCCGAAGTTCAGCGCTATAGCGCAAATTAAATTTAAAAGCAATGTTCCTGCGTTCGCAGAGACTGCATTCACGGAAAACGCTGCATATGTCATCTCAATCAGAAATGACGTTGAAATATAAAGCGAGCTATAGTGATGAACTTTGGCGATATGGATTGAATCGAGCCTTTAGTCTAACAGAAAGCAGGGCCCTATAGCCTACTGTGCATGTCATGAGTTCTAAAGGGAGATCGAGAGTGGGTTCAAACAGTATTTGTTTTCCTTCAAACCATTTTCTCTTAAATGATAGAGACTGACATCCCTGACTTGTTGGTTTCAAGAGCTTAGTACAACAAATAAAACAAAGTTTCACGAATGGCACACACCAACACGCAAAATGTAGGAGTTCAGGAGGTTAACTGATCCTGCACTGACTGGGAGGATGTAGCATGCAACCACACACGCACACACGTTTGTTTTACTATCCATGTGGGGACCAATTGATTCCCATTGGAAATGCTATTTTCCCTAACCCCTAACCCTTAACCTAACTCTAAACTTAACCCTAACTCTAACTTCTAACCCAAAAACCTAACCCCTAAGCCTAAAATAGCCTTTTTCCTTGTGAGGACCGGCAAAACTTGTCCGAAGTATAGTTGTGAGAACTTCTGGTCCCCACAAGGATAGTAACCCACCCCCCCACACACACACCTTCCCTGAAACAACTCCTTTTCTACCCAAACTAATGTTTTTCCCAGGAGTAGGCTTAATCTGAGCACTAGAAACTGGCCCAAATGATAACAATCTTCTGTTTTCTCATGTTGTTACTCACCTGGGGTTTTGGAGTGCTCCTTCTCTTTAACTTGGGGTTCTTCTCCCCTCTCCATCTCTATCTGAGACTAAAAATCACAAGTGCACCAAGGCCCCAAACTACCATCTACCACAGCAACCCTACTCGTACACATGACAAACAGCAGCTACAGAGCAGGAAATGAGCTCGATTTCCTCTAGTTGCACTCAATCACACTAACATTTGACTAGCACACTGCTGCTGTCTGGTAAAGTGCCTGGGTTTGACCCTTCTCTTCTTGCTCTCTCATAGAGTTCTCTTCCTCTAGTGCAGAGGGAGGTTGGCCAATACGGTTTCACCATAATGAGAAGAGGAAGTGTGACTCTGTCACTCTAGGTCACACCTACGTTGTCACACCGAACGTAGCTAAATATGTATGAGAGTGTTTGTTATACTGTTTGTGTTGTGCAGATGTTCAGAGACCAAACTTTGATCTCTAAAATAATCTCTCCCTCATGGGTGTTGAAAGCTGAATGATATTGATACTACATTTGATTATGCACATCTCTGAAATTCAAACTCAACAGCAATTTCATAGTCCTCAAAAGTGTTGAAGTAGGCAGTAAACGTTTTGAAACTGAGTGAAATGGGAATACTAATTGTACCTTTACTAACTGTAACTGTATCCAATAACAACATAATGTTTCTGTTGCAAACGTTTTGCTACAGTGTGACTTACACAACCCATGATAGTGAGGTAAGAATGTCCAGGAAATGGATTCTATGGGCTGAGACTGACTGACCTGTGAGGGAGAGATGCAGCATGGTGAGGGCGTGGCTGACTGGAGGTCGACCCATGGATGGGTAGCGTTCCGCTAGGAGCTGGAGAGACTGCTGTAGAGCCTGGAGCCCAATGGACACCTTCGGCTGGTTAGGACCACCCAGCTCTGGGACGGAATGGGGGAATGAAAGAGAAAGATACAACATTTAGATTGAGAGAGAAAGAGAGAGAGAGAGAGAGAAGAAAAAAACTCATGGTAAAATGCTGTTGCACAATTGGTTTTATGCACTGTAAAAAATAAAATGAAAGTTGTCCCTGTGTGTGTGTGTGGTAATTTGTAAAAACGAAACACTATATATACACTATTATAAGTTTCTATAGTCAATTGGCATAGTGGCGACCTGTTTTGAGCCCTACCTTTAGCAAAACAAATATATAGACAGTTTGCAAACAATGTAAAAAAATTAAATAATTGAGTTGACAAACATGGTCTTTTTTTTGCTTTCTTGAGTAAGGCAGCTCCAAAATGGGTCCCCATTGGGAAAGTAGTCAGTTGTACAACTGAACACATTCAACTGAAATGTGTCTTCTGCATTTAACCCAACCTCTGAATCAGAGCGGTGCGGGGTCTGCCTTAATCAACACCCACAGCACCCGGGGAACAGTAGGTTAACTGCCTTGTTCAGGGGCAGAATAACTGATTTTTACTTTGTCAGCTCAGGTATTTGATCCAGCAACCTTTTGGTTACTGACCCAACAATCCTACTCTCCAGGCCACCCTCATTGGGTTAGTGTTGTGTTGTGTAGTGGCTTTGCTGGCATGCATCTAAAAAAATGTTTGGTGTTTGCCCCACCAAGATTTACATACTAAAATCACCAAAGAATTGGCATATCAGACAGTGGGCCTGCTGGCCCTGCAACTTGCATTGGAATTGGAAGTAGGAGGGTGACCCCTTGAGGCGTGGCCTGGTAGTCTCATGTATGGGGTTCTTGAAGGGTTTGAAAGTCGGAACATCATGACCCTGCTTGGGCCCACTGGGAAACAACAAGGTCCATTACCAAGTGCATAAAAGCCCCTCTTATTGTATTTAAACTGCAGTATTACACTTTCTATGAAGTATTTCTTGAATATGGAGCCCTCTGCATTGTTACAACATTTGAGAGGTATGGAGCTCAATTTTGCCTCTGCGTGGCACAATTGCGTCACACCGACCACATTTTTGTATCAAGCATAAATTATCTTAACCATAGGCACTCCGTTATGCAGAGGCCAAATTGAGCTCTGTACCTCTAAAAATGGAACAATGAGGAGGGCTCCTTATAGCTACACATTTACATTATTGGTTGGCGGTAGGTGAGGGCAGGAGGTCCGGTATAAACACAAACTCACTTCCTTGACAACTTCCTTCACAACAACTCTGCGCAGCGCAGGATGTACGAATGCCCTGACTTCTGCAGAGGCCGTAACACCGTAAATGCCAAACAGCCAATGCAGTTGGATTGACCATGCAGTGCCTTTAATCACACCCAATCACTTTTCAAAGTCAGGGTATAATGCCGAATTCACGTAAGAGTCGGAACTAGGAAACTCGGAAAGGTCCGACTTGCTAATTGGTTATAGTTATCCACGTCCTCCGTTCAACCAATAAGCAAGTCGGAAATGTCTGAGTTTCCTAGTTCTGACTATCACATGAACGCAGCATGAGTCGAGAAAACTGCCGATTGTCCTAGAAAGTAAATAATGTCATGATTACAAAGATATACGATATTGCAGTGAACAAGTTCATTCTTTCACTTCTCAGAAAATATTTGTAATGTTGTACGAAATTCATGCTAAAGTTGGGTTTTTAAGTTAGCGTCCAATTGACTCCCATTCACTCCTTGAAGGAGAGCTCTCCTTGTCCCAGAATTTCATAGAATGCACCACACGGCCCATTGACGACCCATGGGCAAAGTACACAATGGGTGTTAATACGATTCCAATGGAGTTTCCCCATCTCTTCAAAAGTATATCCACAGACAGAAGGGGAAAGGGGTTAGTTATAAATATCTTTGGTTTCTCTGGTAAAGCCAGAGTCCATCGAAGAACAGGAAGTGACCTAACCACAGAATAAGGTGAAAATATGTGTTTTTCGGCGATGGCTTTATGGGATAGCTAGCAACTTGTAAACTTACCCATTCATATGAGTACTATTTTAAAAGTTATGTTAAATAATAAACATTAGCTATTAAGCCAATTATATTATATGACAGTTGTCTCCACTTTAAGTTTATTGTGATGGTAATGACGTTTGTTTCTGATTATAATTGTTAGGTGGAGGTCGCTATCTACAGTAGTGTCAAGATTTTTATAACTAAATTAAGATAGACCAGAGCCTGTCAATTCCAATTGGAGAAAAATAATCAGTGGGAAGGCTATTAGCGCGTTCTAGCATTTATTTGCCTATTTCCGTTAGGGAACACCACTGAAGTGTGCGTGTGCAATAACTAAATTCGCCCTTGTACTCTTTCTAAAAAACATTTTTTTTTTTTATGTTGGCAACGGGTAAAGTCTACAAAACGCAGTGCACTCTGTTACAGATTTTATTTTTGGAAATAGAAAACTGTATGGAGAAAATTAGCAGAATGTCAGCCAAAATCCATCTCGCTCCATCTCCCACTGCCGACCGCTGGGCTTCCTCATCACCACATTTGGTAGTGAGTGGAAACGCCAAATGGATGCTTCACATTTATATATCGACGAAATATCTGTCCCATTGTTCATCGGGGGACAGCAGGAGAGGAGAATGAATGGGAGGACGGATGTGCGACTGCTCATGCTCTCAAAATGTTGGCGCCAGGAGAAGACACGTTTCCGATGTGAGCAGGACGATTAAGAGATGGAGTTACGTCAGGATGCCACAAGGGCCGCAAGCAAAGTTGGGAGAAGAGGAATATTGGGACAGGGACATAGAAAGGTGGATTTCTGAAGAGGAATGGAGGGGGAAAAGGGATGAGGAAGCGGTGGAAGAAAATGAGGAATGCAGAGGTTGGATATGCATTTGAGGAAGATGGCGATAAAAATGGAGATGGGGTGTTGAAGAAGATTGGTGTCAAGTGCAAACAGAGTGAGCCTGTGCCAGACCGAGTTCTAGAGGTAAAATGGAAGTGAATGAGGGCGAGTTAAGTGAGGTGGAAGGTGTGGTTTCAGGGTGGGTGGGAAAGGAGTTAGGTGTAGTGGATTTATGATATTTGTTTGTATTTCTTCTGCCCAGAGGGAGCGGCCGATCCGTGTCACGCAACTTGGGTCAAGATCCATTTTTTGCTTTGCTTTTGGGAACAGGGCACCAATGAAATTAGTGGTTTCTGGGGCAGCGTTAAGTGTGAAGGTGGAGCAATTGAAGTTGAAGATTCCTGGTTTTTGTGATGCCTGCCGTTTGGTGTGCGACGCAGAACCGGTGGTGAGTGTGGTGAAACAGAGGATTCACTGTCAGTCCTTTTGAGTTTTGAGTCAGTCTTTACCCGATAAAGTAATGTTAGGATATACAGTGCATTCATAAAGTATTCAGAAACCTTGACTTTTTCCACATTTTGTTACGTTACAGCCTTATTGTAAAATTGATTAAATCTACACACAATACCCTATAATGACAAAGCATTAAAATTTAAAACTGAAATATAACATTTGCATAAGTATTTAGACCCTTTACTCAGTAGTTTGTTGCAGCACCTTTGGCAGTGATTACAGCCTTGAGTCTTCTTGGGTATGACGCTACAAGCTTGGCAGACCTGTTTTTGGGGAGTTTCTTCCATTCTTCTCTGCAGATCCTCTCAAGCTCTGTCAGGTTGGATGGGGAGCGTTGCTGCACAGCTATTTTCAGGTCTCTCCAGAGATGTTTGATCGGGTTCAAGTCCGTGCTCTGGCTGGGCCACTCAAGGACATTTAGAGACTTGTCCCGAAGCCACTCCTGCATTGTCTTGGCTGTGTGCTTAGGGTCGTTGTCCTGTTGGAAGGTGAACCTTCTCCCCAGTCAGAGATCCCGAGTGCTCTGGAGCAGGTTTTCATCAAGGATCTCTCTGTACATTGCTCCGTTCATCTTTCCCGCGATCCTGACTAGTCTCCCAGTCCCTGCCGCTGAAAAACATCCCAATAGCATGCCACCCGGCATCACGTCAAGTTTCCTCCTGCCGCGATGCTTGGCATTCTGGCCAAAGAGTTCAATCTTGGTTTCAACAGACCAGAGAATCTTGTTGACACAATCCTGTCTTGGAGCTCAATGGACAATTCCTTCAACCTCATGGCTTAGTTTTTGCTCTGACATGCACTGTCAACAGTGGGACCTTATATAGACAGGTGTGTGCCTTTCCAAATCATGTCCAATCAATTGAATTTACCACAGGTGGACTCCAATCAAGTTGTAGAAACATCTCAAGGATGATCAATGGAAACAGGATGCACCTGAGCTCAATTTCAAGTCTCATAGCAAAGGGTCTGAATACTTATGTAAATAAGGTATTTTTTATTTATTTTCAAAAAACCTGTTTTCACTTTGTCATTATGGGGTATTGTGTCTATATTGACGAGGAAAAAAATGAATTTAGTCATGTTGCTAGGAATCAGAAGTGTCAGGTGTGAGAGAGGCAGGTTCAGGTGGCTAGTCAGAGTAGTGCAGAAAGTGTTTTGAAATGTTTTATTTAACATTTATTTAACTAGGCAAGTCATTTAAGAACACATTCTTATTTACAATGACAGCCTGTTGTGATACAGCCTGGATTCGAACCAGGGTGTCTGTAGTGATGCCTCTAGCACTGCGATGCCGTGCCTTTGACCACTGCGCCACTCGGGAGCCCAAAATGTCATACAGTATGCTGAGGCAGTGAAGAAAGTAGAGGATGGGTCAAGGGTGATGGATACTTAGAGGATCCCAGTGAGTAGTAGGCCAATGGGTGATATATGCTTCAGTAAGTTTGGCTTTTTAGCATTTATAGCAATGGTTATCAACAGTACTGCAGAAATGGAACATAGCTCACAGAAAATATATGTGGTGGCAGCTGCAGAGAAGTATTTGGGTATACAAGATTTTACTTCAGAAGAGTTACAGGGTGTGTTGAGTGGTCCTCCCAGGCCGTTGGCATGGTGCAGAAGCAGACAGGGTCAAAGTAGTGAAATGTGGTAGTGGGTTTTTAATGAGTGTAGGATTGGTTGTATCACAAAGTATAATGGATTTACTGTATATTATAGTGCAGTTGTGGGTGGTAATGCAACATATTGGATGCTAACCGCTGTTAAACTGTGGTAGCATCTTCAATCTAGCCTAGCTTTTAGCTAGCTAGCTTCTCTGCAAGCTAGCCTGACTTGCTATAAAGTTAGAGAAACAAGTAACTAAACATATGTTATTATGTTACTGGTCTGTGCAGCCTATATGGCTGCAGCATGCACATAAAATCAATAGTTATTTTGTTCATTAAAACAGACAAGATACAGTCAACACACATACAATAACAGTACAAAACATTAGGAACAGCCTTATAATATTGATAGCATCCCTTTTGCCCTCAGAACAGCCTCAATTCGTCGTGGCATGGACTCTACAAAGTGTCAAAAGTTGGACTCCAATGATTCCCACAGTTGTGTCAAGTTGGCTGTCCTGCGTTGCAGTTAATAGAAATTTAAGTTATAGATCTGTCATTCTCATTGAAAGCAAGTCTCTAAAAAGTGGTAAATCTGTTATAACAGTGAAAAACAGTGCCCACCAACTGTTAGGGCCTACATAAAGCTATCTCAACAGCAGAGTCCCAACAGCAGTCCCAACCAGGGCTGGACGGTGTGACGGTCTGCCGCCCTAGTCGAGACAAAATTCCAAATCTACCACAGCCCCCAATGCGGGAACTGCAGCAACGCTATGAGCTGGCAGCTGGTGCCTGGGGTGCCACCGGCGGTGTTGTAGCTGATCAGGAGCACCGGAGGGCGGCAGCCAATTGTCAAAATGCCACCCAGAGAGAGAGAGAGAAGAGAGAGAGAGAGAGAAGAGAGAGGGAAGAGAGAGGGAAGAGAGAGGGAAGAGAGAGAGAAAGAGAGAGAAGAGACAGACAGACAGACAGACAGACAGACAGAGAAATAAATACTTCAGCGGTGCAACATCTAGCCAATTTGGTCATCATTACATATCAATCTCAAAGTAAAATGGAGAAGTCTCTAATTTAACCATCTGGAGGAATAAAGACCACAATTATCGTTACTCTTTTTTAACAAAATATTTTATTATTTGGTATGAAGTTACAAAAACGCTAATCTCTTAGACTACTATGAGTGGGTCTCAACTGAATCTTAATATCTCCCACCTAACGGCTACAACCAACACCTTGGAAGGCAGGGCTACAGATAGAACCAACACCTTGGAAGGCAGGGCTACAGCTAGAACCAACACCTTGGAAGGCAGGGCTACAGCTAGAACCAACACCTTGGAAGGCAGGGCTACAGCTAGAACCAACACCTTGGAAGGCAGGGCTACAGCTAGAACCAACACCTTGGAAGGCAGGGCTACAGCTAGAACCAACGCCTTGGAAGGCAGGGCTACAGCTAGAACCAACGCCTTGGGAGGTCCCCTAGACCAATGGTTCTCAAACCTCTCCTCGGGAACCACCAGACGTTTGTTGTAGCTTTGAACTAGCTCACCTAATTCAACTAGTCAAGGGCTTGATGATTAGTTTACAAGTTGAATCAGGTGTGCTAGCTCTGGAATATACCAAATACATGGAACGGCTGCGGGTCCCCGAGGAGAGGTTTGAAAACCACTGCCCTAGACCAGGGGTGTCAAACTCATTCCATGGAGGGCCTAGTGTCTGCTGTTTTTTTTTTCTTTCTTTCAATGAAGACCTAGACAACCAGGTGAGAGGAGTTCCTTACTAACCAGTGACCTTAATTCAACAGTCAAGTACAAGGGAGGAGGGCAGTTCCTTACTAACCAGTGACCTTAATTCATCAATCAAGTACAAGGGAAGCGCGAAAACCCGCAGACACTCGGCCCTCCGCCGAATGAGTTTGACACGAGCCCTAGACCAGGGTTTCCCAAACTCTGTCCTGGGGCCCCCCCTGGGTGCACGTTTAGTTTTTTTTGCAGCCGATTCAAATAATCAACTCATCATCAAGCTTTGATTATTATTTGGGAAACCATGCCCTAGAAGGACACCTCTTCTGGCAGGTCAGCAATAAATAACTAAAAGATATGACGATCCATCCAAGCTGTCTCTTATCGGTTAAACACAGGATTCTATTTAACTGTTATACTACACGGTCCAAAGTGTTTCTGCTTTCCACTTTCTATCTTAACTCTGAGGAGAGCGAGGTTGAGATGGAGATGCAGACCGACCAACCCAGTTTGGATGTGGCTGGGAGGAATCACATGGCTCCTCCTCGACCACAAAAGTGTGAGACGTCTACTGCGGTCTCTGTGGTTGCTCCCGCCTGTGACCCTCATATAACTCTGTGTGAAGGCGACAAGGCATTAGCCAGGAAAGAGTACACCACTGCTATAAACAGTTCTACTGTAACTCAATGGCCATGGACTGACAGGGGAGGCAGATAGAGATGAATCCTAACATTCACTAAAGTCACATTTTCACTTGTAGTCATGCACTGATGTCAATTGATGAGGAAGAAGTTAGGATTCTACCCATAGTTATTCACTTTGGGAGCTGTTGGTTTTTAAGAAGACGTACTCCACTGCTATAAAGAACACTACTGTAGCTCAATGGTTAGGATCTGACAGGGAGGGTGGGTAGCCAAGTCATTAACTTTGGGAGATGTTGCTTTTTAATTACTACTGTTTTGGTATTAATCTCATATGTCATATGATAGGACTTTGAGCTCCTTGGTGAGGTTTTGGTAAAACTATGGGACTCATTTGCGAAGCAGCACACACAACTTTCAAGCATAAATATCTAATTGATGGAAAAAATGTAAGGTCTACCTATAGTTTAAAAATTAACAAATGAAAAAAGAAAACTTAAAGCAATCTCCAAAATAATGCAGATGCTTGTTTTTTCCAGTCCTTTCTGAAAGACTGCTACAGTACACTGTTATAGTACATGCACACACATTAATTAATTAACAATTAATAAAGGAATTATTAATTCTAGAGGTGACAAGGTCTACTCGGGTAGTTGTGAGATTTGGCATGATTAACTAGGCTATAAGGCACTTAAGGCATGGTAGTGACCAATCAGAAACAAAGTTCTAGTTCACAGGCCAATCACATCACTGAAATGTATCAGACAGTCCAATCAGATCACTGTTGAATATGCAGATCCCACCCTGCATTTGGGTCTTGTCCAACATATTTCTGAAATGAAAAAGAAAATGGAAGAAAAAAATGCTAAAAGAATGCAATCAATCCCTTTTTTAACTTGTCATCTTTGGTAAAAAAAATTTAACAAAAACAGGCGCCTACGTACTATACATCATGTCGCTGCAATGATGCAAAGACGGGGCTAAAACTTACAAAAACAACTTGAAAAAAAAACAATGGTGGTTCACATCACTCACGGTGGTTCTTAATCTTCAACATATCTCTCCATCCATCCTCCATCGCCAATCCCATCCCCTTCCTCTCCACCCCTTGTCCTCTCATAGTTCGTCCCGTGTGGCTGTGCTGTCCAGAGGTGACTGGAGTACGTCAGAGTTCTGGGCCTCGGTGCTGATCTCCGCCTGCTCCTGGGTCTTCCCCGAGCGAGCCCGGTCCCAGTCCGTACGCACCTTCTCATTGTCCCACACCACGGAGGTCTCTGTGTCGCTGATGTAGCCCGGGTCTCCTGTGTAGTGAGTGGGGAACACTAGCAGGGGCTCGGCCGAGAAGGCCTTCAGGTCCCGCTCTTCAAACTGCTCCATGTAGTCCGAGCTGGAGAGAGAGGTAAGAGAGAGATGTCATGGGATACATTGAAAAGAGGAATAGGTGAAAAGGGGTGAATCTCAAGTCTTTTCCTTGATTCCTTGTGTGTTCTCACCTCGCCGCCTCCTCAAACCGTGAAGGGAGCTTCGGAAGATAATATCTTTCTCCTCTGATGCTCCCTTCGTTTCCTGCTGACGCTTTGAAAAGGAAGCGAGAAGGGAGGACTCAAGGAATCCAGGAAAATACTTTTGAGATTTATCCGAGAGAGAGAGAGAGAGAGAGAGAGAGTGAGAGTGTGACAGAGAGGGGTAAGCTTACACAGGGTGTTTATTGAACATGACAGGGAGGAACTCATCTACAGGTAATATCCTCTTCAACGGCTCTGCCCTCAGCAGCTTCTGGGCTCCCTGTAATGACATCATATAGCCAAGCGTCCAATAGGAGTAGTCGGCCTCCACCAGGTTGTGTATATTGGGCACAGACTTCTCAGGGCGGTCCACCTGCATCCTCTTCCTGCCGATATAACTGGGAGGAAGAACAGTTGGGGGGAAAAAGTTTACACCACATGGGAAGGGCAGACAGTAAGTGCTGAGTCAGCAAGCTAGAACGGGGGTTCTTAACACTACAATTAACGTTACAATGAACACTTAAGAACTAACCATGTATCACATGTTTGAGTGATCAGCCAGCGACCAATGCTGGTCCCCATACCAGAGGTTGAGAATCACTGACCTAGACTAGAGGATATTCAGTGTGTATAGTGGATGATATACAGTGTATGGAACACTCACATCAGGTCCCAGTCTAGACCCTGGCTCTCCACTTCCCTCATCAGGTTCATTAGGCGTCGCTTGAAGAAGACCTCGAAACGCAGATCGTCTTCGATCACTAGGGAAGTCTTTAGACCCCGCTCTGCAATCTGAACACACAGGGATAGACAGAGAGAAAACAGTGACCCTCACATTTAGAGGATGCACAGAAACTTCCGTACACGCTATCTATACCTGAGAGTGACAGCATGGGCTGTGTTCCAGGGTTGGCTCAATTCAGAATTTTGGAATTGACTCCCATTCAACTCATGAGTTGAAATTCAAATTGAATAGGCCACACCCCACAGGATGTTGAATTTGAGTGACGTGAATTCAAAGAAATACCACTCAGTCATAGAACATGAGAGTTTCATTGAATCTGACAGGTCACACTTCCAGATACCAGTTATATTTCCACCAGCCATTTTATTTATTTGGCTTCTTTTTGAAGGCCTCAGGGTCAACATGAGGGTTAAACTAATACATTCTGGGAAATATTGTATTTTCCACAAATTGAACAAAGTTTCAGTGATTAATGAAATGGCATACAGGTCAATGTTATTTTACAATGTTATTCGCATACAGGTTTTGTTTTCCTTGACCATTCATTTTTGTATATATACATTTTTTTTACCCCTTTTTCATGATATCCAATTGGTAGTTACAGTCTTGTCCCATCGCTGCAACTCCCGTACAAACTTGGGAGAGGCAAAGGTCGAGAGCCTTGCGTCCTCTGAAACACGACCCCGCCAAGCCTCACTGCTTCTAGACACAATGCACGCTTAACCCGGAAGCCTTCAATGTGAAGGAGGAAACACCGTACACCTGGCGACCGTGTCAGCGTGCATGCGCCCGGCCCGTCACAGGAGTCACTAGAGCGTGATGGGACAAGGACATCCCGGCCGACCAAACCCTCCCCTAACCCGGACGATGCTGGGCCAATTGTGCGCCTCATGGGTCTCCCAGTCGCGGCCGGCTGCTAGGATCTGTAGCGCCTTAGACCGCTGTGCCACTCCAGAGGACTTGACCATTCATTTTAAGAGTTTATCCAGCATGTATATCACAACATGTTTGATGTTTTATGTGCAAGATGTACTGTAGAATAGAAGAGGCATTTGAATTGAATTGCAATGCTGTATCTAGTTTACTACTTCAATTCAAATTGAATTACATTTCAATTCAAGAATTGAATCGGAATTTGAGGCATTCTCAATAATATGATGAATTGAGCCCAACCCTGCTGTATTCATTAGGAGAGGACACAGTAGCAAAACATTTTTGAACAAAAACATTTTTGAAAATCTATGATCTTATTGGACAAGTTCAGTTACTACCTCCCCTATTTCAAACCATTTCTAAAAAATGTCTCCCTACTGAACAATACCCTGGCCTGCAGCTTGCAGGGCTCACCTCTTTCCAGATGTTGTAGTGTGAGAGGAAGCAGCCCAGCTCTCCCTTGGTGAGGGGCCTGCCGTGGTACGGGTCACTGTAGCCTGGTAGCATGTGGATCCCCATGGCATTGATCTCACTGATGTTCATTGCTCTGAGGGGGAGAGAGGGAGGGGCAGGAGAGAGGGGGGTGAGGGAGAAAGAAAGAGAGAGATAAAGAGAGACACAAATAGAGAGGGAGAGAGATAACGGGGTAATTTTGAAGATATAGCGATATGACATCATTAACAGTGGGGCAACTTCTGCTGTGTGTGACGATGTCCCATCACTTAGTCTACCTTTAATGGTACATGAAGTATATGACGTGCAGAGAGAGGAGAGCCTTCAAAAAGGGGTCAACTTACTTGCCGTCTACAGCTTGAATGACCTTGCAGGCAATCTCTTGCTCGTACAGAGTCCTCAGCATGCGATCCCGCCGGTCGGTCCGTTTCTTTAGGTTGATCATGAACACCTGCAAAGACACACAATACATGGGCCTTACTGTACAGTAGTGAGTCAATACATGCAATACCACAGTACACCCACAGAGGGAGACATTTACAAAAGAGACATTTTGAATTCTAGTGATGAATTCCAAAACAACAGCTAACCAAACAATTGGATAGGTGTATGAAATGTGGTGACAATTCAACAAAGCCTACCAGAAGACATGGTGAAGCAATTGCCTTATTGCTTAAACCCATTAGATACTTATACATCTTCAAGAGCTCCAAGGGCAGGGGTGTCAAACTCATTCCATGGAGTGCCGAGTGTCTGTTGGTTTTTGTAATTTCCTTTTAAATGTCCTTTCCTTTCTTAATTGATCAATCAAATACAAGGGTAAAGTGAAAACCTGCAGACTCACACTCAGCCTCCATTGAAAGAGTTTGACAATGTGGGGCTAGGGTCAATAAGGAACTCCACAACGATATTCTGAGCTGGCTCATATCCTCACCTCATCAAAGCCCAGTTTGTCTTGTATCTTTATGGGGGTTGGGATGTACTCCGAGGGCAGAACGTAAGGATTCCGCACTAATGTGAGGAAAGAGAAAAATGATAGTAATGATAAACAACTGTCACATGCCGACCAGTGACATTAGTTAGAGAAGATATCCACACCACTTACAATGAAGCAATGTATTGATCATTCATCCTAAGTGAGACGTCAAAAATAAGTAATTTCAACCAGTTTTGCCCATTCGGATGCTAGTATATGCTAGTATGGACATTAGAGAGCCGACTACCTTTTGACCTGTGACAATATGACATAACACTCACCATTGACCTCCAACAATGAATGCAGGAAGCTGTCTGCTTCGTCTGTCAGGGTGTTGTGGGCTCGCAGTGGCACGGGGAAATACCCATAAGTCTCTCTGTTACATAGGAACATCTGCACATCTGAGATAACGGAGGAAGAGTAGAGGGAGATGATACGTTTGTTATTAACAACAAGTTTACTACAAACATTTACACTTGGCTTTGCTATGTACTGTAGATTAGGTTATTTGTGTCACGCCTCAAAATATCAACCTTTAAAATATGACACTTATGTATTTATGCAAAAGTGTATTAAGATAACTTACACAAAGCATACACTATTGTCCATGGATGGAATTAGAAAAACTGACTCTGGGAACTCACCACTGTCCGTTAAACCCCCAGGAATTTTGCAAAAAAAACATGTGCAGAACGTGATTCGGATCCTTCGATTTGAGAAATACGTTTCCTGAGGGGCGGGACGGGGGTGGGGCAGGGGTGAAAACGACATAGTCGTAGCCTCAGCCGATTCACAAAGCAGCTCGGGAGGCAAAGAGCTGATGTAGAATCAGGTCCTTACTGTCCATATAATCTTATTCATTAATGTTGTGGAAAACTCTGATCTAAAAGGCAGCAATCCTGAATAACCACAGTAGGCCTATCTGCCATTTAAAACAGAATGACAGCAGTAGGCCTACCTGCCATTTAAAACAGAATGACAGCAGTAGGCCTACCTGCCATGCGAGCGGAGAAGGCGAAGACAATGATGTCATCGAAGGCCCAGCTGTAGTCTGGGTGAGGGGGGTGGAAGGCCAGCTGGCGTGACGCCTCCTTCCTCAGGTCAATCAGGAAGGTGGAGTGCACCATGGGAACCGCAAAGCATCCCTTACGCACCTGCTTTCGCATAGGGATGTAGGCCGGGGTGCGCTTATAGTAACCCTGGAGGAGGAAGAGGGCGATGAGGGAGAAGTGTTTAGAATATGATGAGCACTTCTAAGTGTTCCAATCATGGTTATTGTGCTCTCACTTTAATGTATGATTGCACGCAAAGTATCTGGGAGGACATGACCGCATGCACACAAGCACACACACCCACCCACACAAATAGTAGCGTACCTGGGAGGTCATGCCACACCAGAAGTTGGAGTAGGCTGCACGGGACTCTAACATGGGAGCTATGATGGTCTTGTTCTCCTTGATGAGCTTCCACAGTACATTAGGATTGGTCAATAGGTTATCACAGTCCACCACCTACACAGGGGA
Source organism: Thymallus thymallus (assembly GCA_023634145.1). Classification (NCBI taxonomy): domain Eukaryota; kingdom Metazoa; phylum Chordata; class Actinopteri; order Salmoniformes; family Salmonidae; genus Thymallus; species Thymallus thymallus. The sequence continues at coordinate 17,559,357 of CM042398.1, forward strand.
GAGTGGAAGAGCGTGTGAGTGTGTGTGTGTGTGTGTGTGTGTGTGTGTGTGTGTGTGTGTGTGTGTGTGTGTGTGTGTGTGTGTGTGTGTGAGAGTGTGATGGAACTGAGCAAAGGAAGGGAGAGGGAACAGTGAGACATTTTATCCACCTTCAAGCTTTAAACATCTCTGCAACATCTATCCTCTCTAGTGACACCTTCATAAACTTTAGCTGCTCTATTTTAACCCAGTTCTAATTGCACAACATTAGTGAAGACAAAAGGCACATTTCAAGAACAAAACTACCTCATCTGTGTTTTCACTCAGTCCTAAATTATACCACTGCGAGTCCTGGACAATATGTCCATGCTTTGGGGTGCAAGAATATAACTCAAAGCTGTCATATTTAAGATCCTGCCAGGTTTGTTCCAGAATGGTACATAGTATCACCAAGACAGATTAATTGGTTTACTCTAAACCAGAAGTGAGACAGGAAAGCATGACTCCTGCTGTTCTCTTACTGTGTTATTGTTCTTATAAGGAGAACTCTGCATCTCTGTAAAATAGTGCGGGCCGTCGTGGAGAAAGACTTGACTGTGTCCCAAATGGCACCCTATTCCCTACATAGTGCACCGCTTTTGACCAGGGCCAATCTGCGTCCCAAATGGCATGTTCATCTGTAAAAGAGAGTGGGGTCATCATGGAGACTGGAGAAAGAAGTACCATGAAGTAGTCTGCCCACATCTCTCTTGCAGAGTCCAGTGCTGCCTGCCGTAGCTTCATCACGCGTGCATAGCGGAGGTTGGTCCATTGCTTCGGGCTGTCTGCATCCTGGTACTCTCTGAGTGACAAACATAAACAAACAGGACATTCAGTACATCCTCTCTGGGAACACTTACGTTAAGGTGCCTCTCCGTAACACTTTACGTTAAGGTGCCTCTCCGTAACACTTTACGTTAAGGTGCCTCTCCGTAACACTTTACGTTAAGGTGCCTCTCCGTAACACTTTACGTTAAGGTGCCTCTCTGTAACACTTTACATGAAGGTGCCTCTCTGTAACACTTTACATGAAGGTGCCTCTCTGTAACACTTTACATTAAGGTGCCTCTCTGTAACACTTTACATGAAGGTGCCTCTCTGTAACACTTTACATTAAGGTGCCTCTCTGTAACACTTTACATGAAGGTGCCTCTCTGTAACACTTTACATGAAGGTGCCTCTCTGTAACACTTTACATGAAGGTGCCTCTCTGTAACACTTTACATTAAGGTGCCTCTCTGTAACACTTTACATGAAGGTAAACAGCCATCATCAGACCACTTCTTAAAAAACCCACCCTTCATCCAGATGTATTTGCAAATTATAGGCCTATTTCCAATCTCCCATTCCTCTCCAAAGTACTGGAAAAAGTTGTTGCCGCCCACCTCCAGGATCATCTTAAACACAACAAACTTTACGAAAAATTCCAGTCTGGTTTCCGCTCTGCCCACAGCACGGAAACGGCCCTGGTTAGAGTCACAAACGATCTACGTATGACAGCTGATGCTGGTTCACCATCCCTCCTCATACTCCTCGATCTGACTGCTGCTTTCGATACTGTGGATCATGGCATACTCCTCAACCGGCTACATCAAACCATTGGACTCACTAATACTGCTCTTAACTGGTTTAAATCATACCTCACTAACAGAACAGAGTACATTTCACTTGGAAGTGCAAGGTCCCGGCAACACACAGTCACTTGCGGGGTCCCCCAGGGGTCAGTCCTTGGCCCCATTCTCTTCATCACTTATATCATCTCCCTCGGTCATGTCATTAGCCGCTATGGAGTCTCATTTCACTGCTATGCTGATGACACACAACTGTACATGAAATCGGAAACACATGCCTCTGCAACTTCATCAACATCATTTCCGTCTTCAACACTCACCGCCTGTCTGGAGGAGATAAAGGTGTGGATGAAACAAAACTTCCTCCAGTTAAACAGCTCCAAAACTGAGGCACTTCTTGTTGGCACCCCACATCAAACCCAGTCTTCCTCCATAACTGGTATAACTATCTCTGGTCATGACATTCCCCTCTCCACAACTGTCACCAATCTTGGTGTAAGATTTGACCCACAACTCACCTTCGAAGCCCATATCAAAAACCTCTACAAGATTTCATTCTACCATCTCAGAAATATTGCAAAACTCCGTTCCACACTCACCTTAGCAGATGCTGAAATACTGGTCCACGCCTTTATCTCCTCCAGACTGGACTACTGTAATGCACTTCTCATCGGGATCCCTAACAAAAGCCTGCAGAGACTGCAGTATGTTCAGAATAGTGCTGCAAGGATCTTGATGAGAGTGCGAAAATAGGACCACATCACACCCATTCTTCATTCACTTCATTGGCTTCCTGTTTCTGCCAGGATTGAATATAAGGTAGCCTTTCTTACCCACCAGTGCATCTATGGAAATGCCCCCCCTATCTGAAAGAACTTCTCACTCCTCTAACTACAACTCGATCTCTCCGTTCAACAAACTCAAACCGCCTCCTTCTCCCCAAGACTAAGCTCAGCACTATGGGTGATCGGGCTTTCTGTTCTGCTGCTCCTCGTATCTGGAATGCCCTCCCCGACCATCTGAGGTCAGCTCAAACTATTGAGACTTTTAAAAAGGGACTAAAAACATATATTTTTAGGAGAACTTATGACTTTTAACTAATATGTCTATTTGTATTTTATATAGATTTTTTTTTTTTACCATGCTTTTATGATCTTAACTGTAGCACTTTGAGATTTGATCCAAATGTAAAGTGCATTACAAATAAAATATATTATTATTATTATTATTATAGGTGCCTCTCTGTAACTCTTTACATTAAGGTGCCTCTCCGGTGACACTGTACATTAAGGTGCCTCTCCGGTGACACTGTACATTAAGGTGCCTCTCCGGTGACACTGTACATTAAGGTGCCTCTCCGGTGACACTGTACATTAAGGTGCCTCTCCGGTGACACTGTACATTAAGGTGTCTTTAAGGAGGATGTTAAGGGTTTATACGTAGTTTATAGACAGTTAATTATTTGTTTATAAATCACATACTAACCATCTATATGTAATGTAAAGTGTTACCTCTGCTGTATAAATGACACAGATAGATACAGAAACACACACAGTTAATAAAGGGAACATGAGAGGAACTCACGTGGGCTCCTCCTGCGGCCTCCACTCCACATAGTGGTAGAGTTTTTGGACCTTGATGAGCCAGTCACGCAGGATGGCTGTAGTGTTGTCCACATTGTGGTCCGTTGCTACCCTGTACAACACAGAGACAGAGGCACATTATTATTACAGGTATGATTCATTTTTTCCTTTTCTGGTCAACAGTGAAAGGGTAATATGCACACAGACACACACACATTTATAGGAGCAGTGGCATTGTTAGTAGACCTGAGTAAAGTCGGCAGTGAATGTGAAAGATCATATCAGGGCTCAGATGACAGTACTTCAGTGTTCACTTCATTGTGGCCTATTGTCAGGAGCCGTGGGATACTGACTCCAGCATTGAATTCCATACAAGCATGCTGAACAGCCATACCAAACCAGCTCTAATATCCATCACACATCCTTGCCAGGTTACTAAATAGCAGACAATATACTAAATAAGCAAGAATGCTGGGGAAGTGAAACTTTATGGTTATTAACTACTAAAAAAGAAGGACTGTGTGTGTGTGCACTGTGTGTGTTTGTTTGAGAGAGGTCTTGTGCCAGGCTGACAGTTTGCATGCCTGATTCCATTCTGCTGAGGTTCCAACTCAAACCACATGTCGTCAAGCTCTTCCATCTTTCTGTCTATATGAATAGGAACAGGGGATCTTGTTACAACTAGAGAACGACTGATAATCACAGAGCCGATATATCGGACGATATTGGCCTTTTCTAGTCTATCTGCTATTGGCCCATCTCTATTGGTTTTGCTGATAGTCCCTCTGCATAGCAAAACTGCAGCTATGCCAGCCGCTACTCACTGCCTGAGCCACATGCACTGCACAATGCAAATTAATGTCTAGCTGGGAAAATCGTCATCAGCAGCAAGTTAGCTCCTTCTCCAACAGAAAGGTTCAGTTTTGAGAAATGGATGAATTGACACAGTGACCAATAAATTAGTTTTGTTAATTCCCTAATAATAAGGTAATCTACACACGTTCACAATCGCTGTTTCGTGGACCGTCTATATCCGGGTTGCGTCCGGTTTATATGGATCAACATCACATGCGCACTAACACTCATTATGCAGAGAGAGCAGGAGAGAAGTGGCAACATCATCATGTCAGACATTGGATAAATATATAATTGTAATATCTTTATGAGTGATGAAAAACAATTGGCCTCATTGACAATTATTTGAATAATTAAATGGATGTTTTGTGCACAAAGGCAATGACTAAAGTGTCTTATTAGGAATTTTCAAATCTGACCGTGTATGGAAATCGTCTTTTTGGTCCGGTTAAACTGTAGTACTGATGCAAAACTGTAGGAGCAGTCAAAACCGTGCTTCTAGATTGGAACCCTGAATTTAACACCAGCTTAGGAGATATACGTTTTGTTCTATGAAATAATATCAGTCAGTTAACATGACCTTTATGAATTATAAAGTATTTTATGTGATTTATGTGCTTTTCATTACAAAATTCACAAAAAGTGACGTTAGCAGATGAAGATTATCTCATAGAACAAAACGTATAAGATCTCCTAAGCCTGTGTTTGCCACAGAACATATTTTTTGGCATTTATCAAAAAGAAAAGTACAAAAGCTTAATTAATTTCCCAATATGTTTTGTCCAATGAAATATGGCAGAGCTAGTGCTTACAAAAATATGCCATTACTATTCTGTTTGGCCACTCTGCCATAAAGGCCTTATTGGTAGAGTGCTGCAGAATTGGTTGTTAACAAACTATAGTTTTGGCAAGTCGGTTAGTCGGTTAGGACATCTACTTTGTGCATGACACAAGTAATTCTTCCAACAATTATTTACCGACAGATTATTTCACTTATAATTCACTATATCACAATTCCAGTGGGTCAGACGTTTACATACACTAAATTGACTGTGCCTTTAAACAGCTTGGATTATGCCATGGCTTTAGAAACTTCTGATTGGCTAATTGACATCATTTGAGTCAATTGGAGGTGTACCTGTGGATGTATTTCAAGGCCTATCTTCAAACACAGTACCTCGTTGCTCGACATCATGGGAAAATCAAAAGAAATCCGCCAAAATAATTGTTGACCTCCACAAGTCTGGTTCATCCTTGGGAGCATTTTCCAAACGTCTGAAAGTACCACGTTCATCTGTACAAACAATAGTACTCAAGTATAAACACCATGGGACCACGCAGCCGTCATCCCGCTCAGGAAGGAGACGCGTTCTGTCTCCTAGAGATTAACGTACTTTGGTGCGATAAATGCAAATCAATCCCAGAACAACAGCAAAGGACCTTGTGAAGATGCTGGAGGAAACGGGTACAAAAGTATATACAGCGGGTGAAATAAGTATTGAACACGTCACCATTTTTCTCAGTAAATATATTTCCAAAGGTGCTATTGACATGAAATGTTCACCAGATGTTGGTAACAACCCAAGTAATCCATACATACAAAGAACCCAAAACAAATAAGTTCAGAAATTAAGTTATGTGTAATAATGTGAAATGACACAGGGAAAAAGTATTGAACACACTTACTGATATTTATTTAATACTTTGTACAAAAGCCTTTGTTGGTAATGACAGCTTCAAGACGCCTCCTGTATGGAGAAACTAGTCGCATGCATTGCTCTGGTGTGATTTTGGCCCATTCTTCCACACAAACAGTCTTCAAATCTTGAAGGTTCCGTGGGCCTCTTCTATGAATCTTGATCTTCAGTTCTTTCCATAGATTTTCAATGGGATTTAAGTCAGGTGATTGGCTGGGCCCTTCTAGCAGCTTTATTTTCTTTCTTTGAAACCAATTGAGAGTTTCCTTGGCTGTGTGTTTGGGATCATTGTCTTGCTGAAATGTCCACCCTCGTTTCATCTTCATCATCCTGGTAGATGGCAGCAGATTTTTGTCAAGAATGTCTCAGTAAATTTGCCCATTCATCCTTCCTTCAATTATGTGAAGTTTGCCAGTACCATTTGCTGAAAAGCAGCCCTACACCATGATGTTCCCACCTCCAAACTTCACTGTTGGTATGGTGTTTTTAGGGGGATGTGCAGTGCCATTTCTCCTCCAAACATGGTGTGTATTATGACATCCAAACAGTTCAATTTTGCTCTCATCTGACCACACTATATTCTCCCAGTTTTTCACTGGCTTTTCCAAATGTTGTGCAGCAAACTTTAAACGAGCTTCAACATGCTTTTTTTTCAGCAATGGAGTCTTGCGTGGTGAGCGTGCATACAGGCCATGGCGGTGGAGTGCATTACTTACTGTTTTCTTTGAGACAACAGTACCTGCTAATTGCAGGTCTTTTTGAAGCTCTCCACAAGTGGTCCTTGGCTCTTGGACAACTCTTCTGATTATTCTTTTCACTCCTCTGTCAGAAATCTTGCGAGGAGCACCTGGTCGAGGCAAATTTATGGTGAATGATTGTCTTTCCACTTCCGTATTATGGCCCCAACAGTGCTCACTGGAACATTCAGAAGCTTAGAAATGCGCCTATAACCAATGCCATCATTATGTTTTGCAACAATTAGGTTGCGAATGTCTTGAGACAGCTCTTTGCTTTTACCCATCATGAGATGTGTCTTGTGTGACACCTTGGCAATGAGACCTTTTTGTAGGCCATCAGTTGGGTCTGAACCAGCTGATATTAATTTGCACTGACAGGGGGCTGGATTGCTTTTTAATTACTGATAGTTTTCAGCTGTTGTCTTGGCTTTCCATGCCTTTTTGCACCTCCCTTTCTTCATGTGTTCAATACTTTTTCCCTGTGTCATTTCACATTATTACACATAACTTAATTTATGAACTTATTTGTTTTGGTTTCTTTGTATGTATGGATTACTTGGGTCGTTACCAACATCTGGTGAAAATTTCATGTCAATAGCACCTTTGGAAATATATTTACTGAGAAAAATGGTGACGTGTTCAATACTTATTTCACCCGCTGTATATCCACAGTAAAACAAGTCCTATATCGACATAACCTGAAAGGCCGCTCAGCAAGGAAGAAGCCACTGCTCCAAAACCGCCATAAAAAAGCCAGACTACGGTTTGCAACTGCACATGGGGACAAAGATCTTACTTTTTGGAGAAATGTAATCTGGTCTGATGAAACAAAAATAGAACTGTTTGGCCATAATGACCATCGTTATGTTTGGAGGAAAAAGGGGGAGGCTTGCAAACCGAAGAACACCATCCCAACTGTGAAGCACAAGGGTGGCAGCATAATGTTGTGGGGTTGCTTTGCTGCTGGAGAGACTGGTGCACTTCACAAAATAGAGGAAGGAAAATGATGTGGATATATTGAAGCAACATCTCAAGACATCAGTAAGGAAGTTAAAACTTGGTCGCAAATGGGTCTTCTAAATGGACAATGACCCTAAGCATACTTCCAAAGTTGTGGCAAAATGGCTTAAGGACAACAAAGTCAAGGTATTGGAGTGGCCATCACAAAGTCCTGAACTCAATCCTATAGAAAAGTTGTGGGTAGAACTGAAAAAGCGTGTGCGAGCAAGGAGGCCTACAAACCTGACTCAGTTACACCAGTTCTGTCAGGAGGACTGGACCAAAATTCACCCAACTTATTGTGGGAAGCTTGTGGAAGGCTACCCTAAACGTTTGACCCAAGTTAAGCAATTTAAAGGCAATGCTACCAAATAATAATTGAGCGTATGTAAACTTTTGACCCACTGGGAATGTGATGAAAGAAATAAAAGCTGAAATAAATCACTCTACTATTATTCTGACATTTCACTTTCTTAAAATAAAGTGGTGATCCTAACTGACCTAAGACAGGGAATTTTTACTAGGATTAAATGTGAAAAACTGAGTTTAAATGTATTTGGCTAAGGTGTATGTAAACTTCTGACTTCAATTGTACATGGCTGTTTCTGGGAAATCTTCAAAATGTTTAAATTTAATGATAATGAATATCGGCCTAAAATATTGTCCATCGGCCTCCTTGACCCCCCAAAATCGGTATTATAAATCCATATTGTTCGATCTCTAGTTACATTTACATTTTTTAAATGTAACCTTTATTCAACAAGGCAAGTCAGTTAAGAACAAATTCTTATTTACAATGACGGCCTACACCGGCCAAACTTGGACGACGCTGGGCCAATTGTGCGCCGCCCTATGACAACACCTATCACTCCTCCTGAGCCTTAGGCCCCGTCAAGAGACAACCCCTATCCCCAACCTCCTCTAGGCACATAGATCTGAGAGGATTGGCTAGGTAGGCTATACTGTAAGCAGAGGGCAAGGAGGAGCTAACTATCTTCATGTTTAGTCTGCAGGCCTTCCTGTCAAATTCTTCCAGATCATTGGTTAGGGGCTAGGGGCTGTTTCTGGATGAGGCCCAAGGGAGGAGCTACTCCCCATATTGCTTAGCCTTAACCTATCCAAATCATGCAGAATAGCCATTGGAACACAGGAGTACGCCTATGTCCTTGTTTAGAAATGTCCTTGTTTTTGAAAGAAAAGCAATTTTTTGTCCATTAAAATAACATCAAATTGATCAGAAATACAGTGTAGACATTGTTAATGTTGTAAATGACTATTGTAGCTGGAAACAGCTGATTTTGAATGGAATATCTATATAGGCGTACTCCTGTGTTCCAATGGCACGTTGTGTTAGCTAATCCAAGTTTATCATTTTAAAAAGGCTAATTGATCATTAGAAAACCCAATTATGTTAGCACAGCGGAAAAACGGTTGTGCTGATTAAAGAAGCAATAAAACTGGCCTTCTTTAGACTAGTTGAGTATCTGGAGCATCAGCATTTGTGGGTTCGATTACAGGCTCAAAATGGCCAGAAACAAATAACTTTCTTCTGAAACTCGTCAGTCTATTCTTGTTCTGAGAAATGAAGGCTATTCCATGCGAGAAATTGCCAAGATCTCGTACAACGCTGTGTACTACTCCCTTCACAGAACAGTGCAAACTGGCTCTAACCAGAATAGAAAGAGGAGTGGGAGGCCCCGGTGCACAACTGAGCAAGAGGACAAGTACATTAGAGTGTCTAGTTTGAGAAACAGATGCCTCACAAGTCCTCAACTGGCAGCTTCATTAAATAGTACCCACAAAACACCAGTCTCAATGTCAACAGTGAAGAGGTGACTATGGGATGCTGGCCTTCTAGGCAAAGTTGCAAAGAAAAAGAAAAAGCCATATCTTCCTCTTTCCAGTGTCTGTGTTCTTTTGCCCATCTTAATCTTTTCGTGTTAATGGCCAGTCTGAGATATGGCTTTTTCTTTGCAACTCTGCCTAGAAGGCCAGCATCCCAGAGTTGTCTCTTCACTGTTGATGTGGCACGTTGTGATGGTTGCTGATAATGGGCCTCTGTACGCATATGTAGATATTCCATTAAATATCAGCCATTTCCAGCTACAATGGTTATTTACAGCATTAACAATGTCTACACTGTATTTCAGATCAATTTAATGTTATTTTAATGGACAAAAAATGTGCATTTCTTACAAAAACAAGAACATTTCTAACTGACCCCAAACTTTGGAACGGTAGTGTACAAATACACACTTCCTTTATTATTCCCCGCAAACCCTACCACCGCTCGCCCAATTGGAGAAACTAATAAACAATAACATTTTAGCTTCTACTTCCAGCTTATACATACAGTACTATACACATTTTACAGACACAGTCTATTTTACAATCCCGGAAGTTCTAGACATCTGCTGAATCTGGTAATGAATGGTGCGGCTGTTGAACAAGTTGAGGAGACTAAATAACTTGGTGTTACCTTAGATTGTAAACTGTCAAAACATATAGATTCAATGGTTATAAAGATGGGGAGAGGTCTGTCCGTAATAAAGAGATGCTCTGCTTTTTTGACACCACACTACACTACAAAAAGCAAGTCCTGCAGGCTCTAGTTTTGTCTTATCTTGATTATTGTCCAGTCGTGTGGTCAAGTGCTGCAAGGAAAGACCTAGTTAAGCTGCAGCTAGCCCAGAACAGAGCGGCACATCTTGCTCTTCATTGTAATTAGAGGGCTGATATAAATACTATGCATGCCAGTCTCTCTTGGCTAAGAGTTGAGGAGAGACTGACTGCATCACTTAATGTGTTGAAAATCCAAAATTGTTTGCATAGTCAACTTACACACAGCTCTGACACACACACTTACCCCACCAGACATGCCACCAGGGGTCTTTTCTCAGTCCCCAAATCCAGAACAAATTCAAGAAAGCGTACAGTACTAAATAGAGCCATTATTGCATGGAACTCCGTTCCATCTAATATTGCTCAAATGAACAGCAAAACTGGTTTCAAACAACAGATAAATCAACTCCTCACGGCACAATGCCTCTCCACTATTTGAACTAAATATATGTAGTTCTGTCCTTGAGCTGTTCTTGTCTATTAATGTTCTGTATTATGTCATGTTTCATGTTTTGTGTGGACCCCAGGAAGAGTAGCCGCTGCGTTTGCAACAGCTAATGGGGATATAATTATTTACGTTTCCTTCCATCATAGTATTTTTTCAGCCATCTTTGCTGAAGAAAGTCTCCAGCGTTGGGTCTCATAGCGTCAAATTCGTCATGGGAACCACTCGATATGATTAGTCATCGCTCAGAGTTCGCAGCTGGTGATTTGCACAAAGTTTGGAAATGCTGAACATTTTCACCCCCTCCCACGCCACATTCGCGCCGCCCAACGGTCCCCCACCAACTTCGCTTGTCACCGCTTTCCTTCTATTGGTTAACTCGATCTAGGGTAGAATAATAGCTGCCGTAGGTTATTTACAGTGCATTCGGAAAGTATTCAGACCCCGTCCTTTTTTCCACATTTTGTTCATGCCCTTTAAACCAACTGAATTCGATTTGTTTAACTACATTAACAGAGTGTTAAAAAGTGTTAATCTAAACTAATGTTCTCAGCTACTCTAGTTTGAGAGGATTTTCCAGCTGCTCTGGTTATTCCATTGTAATTATTGCATTGTCCCACTCAGTCCAAGCACACTGACCTCATTGGCCTGCACACAACTCATTCAATAACAATATGTTCATATCAGTAGTAGCCTAACCATAGCAAAAGGTTCCAAGTCATTGGTTTTTTTTTTTTTTTTACCAAAAACAACACACTGTTTAGCGATAGGCTACACAGTATCTTATCTGACCTGGATGCTAATACCAAGTAAAACTCCAATTGACCTCCATTCCACCACCAACTGCTAAAATATAAAGATCCACAGTCCCCTCTACGATATCATCATGGGGGACAATCAAGGGATTTCCTGTGGCTATATTTCCTGTAGTCATCATCTCAGTTTAATAGCTGAACTAACGGATCAGTATTTAGCCTAGGCCTTAGGGCGACACGTTCATACATCTGAATAGTAAATAGCCAGCAGACAGGGGATATGCTTTACTTGGCCCAGGTGAGGAGAAACACAGTAGAAGACGGATAGACAGGTCTCAGCTAGTTAAAGGGAGGAGAGCTATATCCTTTCTGTTTCCATTGGGTGAATGAATACCACGTAGGCACTGGCTAGTAGTAGTGACTACAACGTCAACAGAAATGCCAAACATCTGACCTATTCAATTGAACACTATGCACCATGCAGTGCATTCTACGTAATTAATTCGAGAATCTGGTGACGTTGCAGGAAAATGACTACCCCTTTCCCCCTGAATACTTTCAGACTCACTGCAATAAAAGTCGCGCCCACCTCGCCTGTATTCATCTTTCCAGAACCTTTATGATGATAGCTGTAATGCTGATCTTGCATATCTACAGTGTGGTTTGTGCTAGGAAAGTTGCTTTTGACTGTCATCTGATAATACAAGTGACCAGTAACGATGAATATGACACCCTGCCCAGTAAAGTTAGCTAGCTAATATTCTAGCCATATCAGTACCATCCTAAAACAGAGACCATACCTCACATTTAAACTGAATGCTCGACAGACACTTACCAAATTGCCACGCGGTCCTTGGGATAATTCAGACGTTCGATAGTTCCAAGGAAATAAGGCAGAGAATGTTGAGAGTTCCGGCAGACGAGTGCAATGAGGACCCGCGGGGCAAGAAGTGGAGATTCGGGGCTCCAGCGCTCTTCGGGGAAGTATCCTTGAGCTGGTCCGGAGAACAGTAACGTCAGGGCGGTGGACAGAATGAAGATGTACCGGTGCATCGCAAAGCACAGCAAATGGAGAAAAAGCTAATTATAAACTAACAAAGAGACACTTTGCAGAAAGAGCAAATATTTCACTGACTTTTCATGAAGATATGTCACCACCGACAAAAACGCAACAGGCTCTATTCAACCAGAGGATTAAAGGGGACGTCCCTCAATGTTTAAAAGGGATGGGCATAAATTACACAATGGTTGTTACAATGTAACAGCAAGCTTATGACTCCAGAGGACTACGAAACATTGTTAAAAGAAAAGCCATCTTTATTTTTTGTAAGGACTACAATGCTGATGTTATTTTCATCCAAGAAACTCACTCATGTAAAGAGGACGAAAAGTTATGGAAGAGTCAATGGGGAGAGGTAATTTGGTTGACTCACGGATCCAACCACTCAGCAGGGGTTGCTATTCTCACTCATAAATTTAAAGGAAAGGTTCTGAATACCATAAGGGATACCGATGGTCACTGGATGGTTACTATTACCTGTTTGGAAGATGCATTTTTTATTTTAGGCAACATCTATGGGTACTGCTCACTCTCACAAAACTCAAAACTATTGGAAGAGCTGGACTCTGTATTACATGAGTTGATGTCTAAATATCCTGTAGCTAAAGTAATTTTGGGCGGTGACTTTAATATGGTTATGGATAACCAATTAGACAGGTGCCCACCAAAACTAACTCCTAATCCAAAAAAACTAATTGACTTTACGAAAAGGCTGGATCTAATTGATATATGGAGGGAAAAAAATACATTGTTGAAAACATACACTTGGAGCAATAGAAACCACACGCTACAGTCCAGGATAGATTTCTGGTTGATCTCGGCTGATTTAGAGCCCTCCATTGAGTCATGCACTGTTTCTCCTGCTGTTCTGACAGACCATAAGGCCATTTCTTTAGCTATTCAAGTCAGCAAGGAACAAAGAGGGAGATTCTCTAGCGGTTACTGGAAATTAAATAATTCTCTACTATCTCATGAAGAGTTGAAAATGAAAATAGAACTCCTTATCTCAGAACAGTGGGAGGCTGCTAGAAAAGGGAATCATTTTGGGACATCGTGGGAACTTCTCAAATATAAAATTAGAGGCGTCTGCTCGGGTTATGGCAAGATATTGGCGCACAAAAAGAAAAATGTAACATACACGCTAATCAACAATATTAACAAACTTACTGAAAAAGAGCATTTGAGCCAAGAAGATAATAATACCTTATTAGACTTACAAAACCAACTAGACATTTTATATGAGAACAAAGCAAAAGGAGCTTTTATAAGGTCACGTAGGAATTGGATGGAACAGGGTGAGAAAAACAGCAGATATTTCTTTAACATTGTCACGGAATGGGGTTTGGAGAGATCAAGACGCAGCGCAGGGATAGTAGTTCGACATCGTTTATTTATTACTATGTAAATATACAAAAACGACACTGACGAACTACCAGACACAAAACCAAGGTAAATATACACAATCGACTAAACGTCACGTTCACCAAAAAAACACACGGAATGAACGGACGTAAAACAAAAGGCACACTTACTTCACCGTGACTGCGACATACATCGATATCGATATGATAACGACCCACACCAACGTGATGGACAGACTCCACATATATTGGATCCCTAATTAGAGACAATGCCGTGCAGCTGCCTCTAATTAGGGATCCAACCTAAACCCCACACAGAAACAGAAAAGAAAGACACTGTCAGACTCGGACCATAGCTACATAGAGAAGCAAATTGGCTTCTCTATGGCCAGAGCCTGACAGTACCCCCCCCCAAGGCGCGGACTCCCGGACGGCAAAACCAAACAAAAACACCAAACAGGGGGGGTTAATTGGAGGGAAGACTAGTCCCTCGGGGGCGGTTCTGGCTCCGGTGAGTTTGACAGTTTTGCCCCATGCCCTTTTCTTATCACCGGGCCCGGACTGGGCACCGGTGGGGCAAACGGCTCCGGCCATGGAGCGGGGTAAACAACCGGACCTGGACTGGGCACCGGTGGGGCAAACGGCTCCGGCCATGGAGCGGGGAAAACAACCGGGCCCGGACTGGGCACCGGTGGGGTAAACGGCTCCGGCCATGGAGCGGGGAAAACAACCGGGCCCGGACTGGGCACCGGTGGGGCAACCGGCTCCGGCCATGGAGTGGGAAAAACACCTGGGCCCGGACTGGGCCACGGTGGGGCAAACGGCTCCGGCCATGGAGCGGGGAAAACAACCGGGCCCGGACTGGGCACCGGTGGGACAAACGGCTCCGGCCATGGAGCTGGGCAATAAACCGGGCCCGGACTTGGCACCGGTGGGGTAAACTGCTCCGGCCATGGAGCGGGGAAAACAGCCGGGCCCGGACTGGGCACCGGTGGGGTAAACGGCTCCGGCCATGGAGCGGGGAAAACAACCGGGCCCGGACTGGGCCACGGTGGGGTAAACGGCTCCGGCCATGGAGCGGGGAAAACAACCGGGCCCGGACTGGGCCCCGGTGGGACAAACGGCTCCGGCCATGGAGCTGGGCAAGAAACCGGGCCCGGACTGGGCACCGGTGGGGCAAACGGCTCCGGCCATGGAGCTGGGAAAACAGCCGGGCCCGGACTGGGCACCGGTGGAGCGGACTGCTCCGGCACTGAGGCGGAGCAGGCGGCTGGGCCCGGACTGGGCACCGGTGGAGCGGACTGCTCCGGCACTGAGGCGGAGCAGGCGGCTGGACCCGGACTGGGTACCGGTGGAGCGGACTGCTCTGGCACTGAGGCGGAGCAGACGGCTGGACCCGGACAGGGCACCGGTGGAGCGGACTGCTCCGGCACTGAGGCGGAGCAGGCGGCTGGACCCGGACTGGGTACCGGTGGAGCGGACTGCTCTGGCACTGAGGCGGAGCAGACGGCTGGACCCGGACAGGGTACCGGTGGAGCGGACTGCTCTGGCACTGAGGCGGAGCAGGCGGCTGGACCCGGACTGGGTACCGGTGGAGCGGACTGCTCTGGCACTGAGGCGGAGCAGGCGGCTGGACCCGGACTGGGTACCGGTGGAGCGGACTGCTCTGGCACTGAGGCGGAGCAGGCGGCTGGACCCGGATTGGGCACCGGTGGAGCGGACTGCTCTGGCACTGAGGCGGAGCAGGCGGCTGGACCCGGATTGGGTACCGGTGGAGCGGACTGCTCTGGCCCTGGGGCGGAGCAGACGGCTGGTCCCGGAATGGGTACCGGTGGAGCGGACTGCTCTGGCACTGAGGCGGAGCAGGCGGCTGGACCCGGATTGGGCACCAGTGAACTGACCTTCGCAGGAGGTTCAGGGGCGCTGACCTTCGCAGGAGGTTGCGAGGCGCTGACCTTCGCTGGAGGTTGAGAGGCGCTGACCTTCGCTGGAGGTTGAGAGGCGCTGACCTTCGCTGGAGGTTGAGAGGCGCTGACCTTCGCAGGAGGTTGAGAGGCGCTGACCTTCGCTGGAGGTTGAGAGGCGCTGACCTTCGCTGGAGGTTGAGAGGCGCTGACCTTCGCTGGAGGTTGAGAGGCGCTGACCTTCGCTGGAGGTTGAGAGGTGCTGACCTTCGCAGGAGGTTGAGAGGCGCTGACCTTCGCAGGAGGTTGAGAGGCGCTGACCTTCGCAGGAGGTTGAGAGGCGCTGACCTTCGCAGGAGGTTGAGAGGCGCTGACCTTCGCAGGAGGTTGAGAGGCGCTGACCTTCGCAGGAGGTTGAGAGGCGCTGACCCTCGCTGGAGGTTGAGGGTGGCTGACCCTCGCTGGAGGCTCAGGGTGGGGAGCCGGCACGGGTCGTACCGGACTGGGAAGGCGCACCGGAGGTCGAATGCGTGGAGCTGGCACGGGACGCACCTGGCTAGACGCACGCACTGGAGGTTGGGTGCGGGGAGTCGGGCAGAGGTCCGGACCCGGACTGGACATCGGTGAAGCGGATTGCTCTGGCCTGGAAGGGGAGTATCTGACCGGACCTGGACTGGTCCACTCCGCCATCTCCCTCTCGACCTCCTCCTCTATCTCCACCAATTCCCTCAGAACCTCCCCAAAATGCTCCTCCAGCTCTTCCTCCTGCTCCTTGCTCTGAGCCCCCCATTGGTACCTGGGTCTCCCCATGGTCCACATGGGGAGTGGAGTTGGCTCCTCCAGGAGCCCCCATGGGTGAGGGAACCGAAGCATGTCCTCCTCCTCGTCCTCCTCTGACGAGTCCGACTCGAACCCTCCGAGGAGTTCGGTGTTGGTAAACCGACGCGGGGCTATCTCGCTCTCCGTCTCTCCCCATTTGCGCTGCTTGGTCTCGTATTGGTGGGTCGTTCTGTCACGGAATGGGGTTTGGAGAGACCAAGACGCAGCGCAGGGATAGTAGTTCGACATCGTTTATTTATTACTATGTAAATATACAAAAACGACACTGACGAACTACCAGACACAAAACCAAGGTAAATATACACAATCGACTAAACGTCACGTTCACCAAAAAAACACACGGAATGAACGGACGTAAAACAAAAGGCACACTTACTTCACCGTGACTGCGACATACATCGATATCGATATGATAACGACCCACACCAACGTGATGGACAGACTCCACATATATTGGATCCCTAATTAGAGACAATGCCGTGCAGCTGCCTCTAATTAGGGATCCAACCTAAACCCCACACAGAAACAGAAAAGAAAGACACTGTCAGACTCGGACCATAGCTACATAGAGAAGCAAATTGGCTTCTCTATGGCCAGAGCCTGACAAACATGGAAAAAAGAAGAAATGAAATTAATTCTATAAGAAAACTTGACATTGGGGAAAAGATTAGCGAGGACAGTAAAGAGATATCAAACTATATAAGTGCTTTTTATGAAAAGCTTTACTCAAGAGATATTAATCTCAAAGATCCAAAGGAAATCTTTAGCTTGATTAACTCACCTAAATGTGTGGATGCAGAATATAATAAAATCTGCTGTCAGGACATAACTCTTGAGGAGATTATTTGGGGAATAGCTCAATTAAAGAACAATAAATCACCAGGATGTGACGGTCTTACCTCTGAGATGTATAAATGTTTTTCTGAGTCACTAGGTACATTTCTTCTGGCTGTCTTCAAAGAATCTCTTGACAGAGGGGAGCTTCCTCCTTCTCTGAGGCAAGGCGTCATAACACTTATTCCAAAACCTCACAAAGACTCTCTATTAATTGAAAATTGGCGACCCATTACATTGCTAAATAATGACTATAAGATTCTAGCGTCTATTTTAGCAAAACGTCTCAAATCTAAATTACACACTTTAATTGATGAATGCCAATCTGGTTTCATGAAAGGTCGTCACATAGCCAATAACATTCGCTTAGTTTTGGATCTGATTGAATACAAAGACTTTCTAGATGATGAACACCTTATTTTATTCTTAGACTTTCAAAAAGCCTTTGACACGGTAAGCCACAAATTTATTATTGACACTTTAAACTTTTTTAATTTTGGTAAGAATTTTATTAATGCTGTAAAAACTCTGTACATGGGAGGAAACAGTTGTGTTAAATTGGCTAATGGAACCTCACCCAGATTTTACATAAACAAAGGTATCCGCCAAGGCTGCCCCACCTCGCCTCTTCTATTTTTGATTGTAGCTCAAATTCTCTGTGATTTAATTCACAAGAGTTCATTCAAAGGAATTACATTAAATGAAAGAGAAATAAAAATCTCACAGCTGGCTGATGACACAACCCTGTTTCTAAAAAATGAATCCCAAATAGGAGTTGCACTAAATGTTGTAAACCAATTCTCTGAAAGCTCAGGCTTGAATCTAAATCTTTCAAAATGTGAGCTGTTTTCTCTTAAAAATAAGCATTTGGGTCAAATATGTGGCATAAATATAAATAATTTAGTAACTTATCTTGGAATAAAAATCAGTCATAATCACAAGTTGATGACAGAAAGTAATATCTCTTTACTACACGACTCTATTAATAAAAAGTTTGACTCTTGGCTTGCAAGAGATATATCTATGTATGGCAGGGTTCTTCTTTCTAAAGCAGAAGGTCTCTCACGAGCAGCATATTTATTTACATCAATAGAAATACCTAAGTCACAATGTGCCAATCTAGACAAACTATTATACAACTTTATATGGAGGAAGAAGCCCCATAAAATCAGGAAAAACATCTTGACTAATAAAATTGAGGAGGGGGGTTTATCGGTAATTGACTTCTCACTTTTCAATGAGATTTTAAAAATCAACTGGATTAAAAGATTTTTGAAAAATCCAAACAGTTTGTGGAACATTGTGCCAAACTTTATTTTTGAAAAACTTGGTAAAATCACATTCTTGCTTCAGTGCCCATACTCCATCAACAGACTGCCAGTCAAACTGTCAAACTTCCATAAACAGGCTCTAACTTATTGGTCACTTTTATACAAACACAATTTCTCCCCTCACAAATGTTTTATCTGGAACAACATGAACATCATACATAGAAAAAAGACTCTTTTTATAGAAAACTGGTTTAAACATGATGTTCTACTGGTATCCCAATTATTAAATAACTCAATTCAAATTTTAACTTATGACGACTTCACCCATAAATTTAATTTCCATCCTCCAAGAAAAGAATTTGATATTGTAACCAGAGCTATACCTGATGGGATCATCACCCTACTTCGAGATGAGACAGATTTGGATCAAATTAATGTACTTTTCTCCAGCAGTGTTTCAATAAATGGTCCATCTTTTCTAGACAGAAAAGTCAACAACAAAGTAATAAAAAACCTTTTATGTGCAAAATCTATCCCTGCCTCCAGGTACAAATGGTCCCCCTTGTATGAAAATATTAATTGGAATAGAGCATGGAGTAACCCACATACATTTTTAATTACAAACAAAGTAAAAGAAATATCATTTAAAATTCTTCACCATTATTACCCCTGTAACAAGATTATTTCGAAATTTATCCCTACCGTTGACGAAAAATGCAGCTTCTGCTCTCTGGAAACAGAAACGTTAGACCATTTATTCTATAGCTGTTCACATAGCTCTTCTCTGTGGAATGAAATACAATGTTTTATTAATGGACACTTTGGCTCAAGCATAGATTTATCTAATTTTGACATCTTCTTTTACTTTTCTGACTCAAACTCCTCTTTACAATATATAGTCAACTTATTAATTTTGCTTGGAAAATTCTTTATTCATAAATCAAAATTTATGAAGAACAAACCTCTTTTCAATGTTTTTAAACTTGACTTAAAAAACTATATAGACTGTATTTCCGGATTAGATGGTAAATCAGCATCAAAATGTCTGCAATACTTCTCTAATTTAACTTTCTAACTAATTTAACTGAAGTGTTCTGTCTGATACTCTGGCCGTTTTTTTTTATTTTTTATTTTTTATTTTTTATATACACATTATTGGTTACTTATATGATATTTGTTCCACTTCTCTATTCATTGGCTGATGTGTATTTATCTGTTTGTTTGTTTATTTATTTTAATGTTTTACTCCTTATGAAAATATGTTCTGTAACTAAATGATTTTGTATTACAAGTTCAATTTATTTTTCCTGCAATAAAAATAAAAAATAAAAAAAGCAAGCTTATGACATATTGAATAATATTTTTTTTGCGTATGGAAACTACTGCGAATTGAGCAAATTCACAAATTACCTTTATTAATTAATTTTCATAATAATTCTATACAAATCTTAATCATTGCACCACTTAGCCAAGAAGGGCACGTGCCATTTCATCATCAAAATCATACATTTTTTGGTTAGACAGAAGTGCATGTAATACATTTTATCGCCCACTTTGATATTCAGATGCAAAGTCGAACTTTTAACTACAGATGTCAACAGATTAGTAACAAAGTAAACACTGGTCTCATATGGAGACTTTCTGGCTAAGCCTACTATACAAGCAGCTAGTTGGAATCCCATACAGTTCCACGAGATAGTACACACTAAAGTTGTCATGACATCAGAACCCTGAAACTTTAATAGTAAATCTATTTGTATTATTATGACATTACACCGTTTCTTCTGGAATTCATCATCCAGCAACTACTTCAAATGGTTGTTGCATCATTATACAGACATTCAGCACAGTACTACAACTGATGTGTAAATAATACAATGTTTTTCCTATTAATTTATTCACTTACATTCCATTTTCCTGATATGTAGGGTTTAATCTCATGTCTAAGACATAACACAGGAATGTTCAGTGATATCCTGTACATTGTTCTCTGTGGATGTTGAGGTCTTGAGCTCCTTTGTGTCCTTCTCTTTGATCTTTAGAGTTTTGCTGCAGTGCCTGGTCTCTCAACCTGGAGTGTCAAGAAGGCAGCGGCCGGTTCATCTATGAGCCAGAACAGTTCACCGTGGCTGGGGACCACTCTGGCTGCAGGTAGGGCCGGGCTTTCCCCACCCTCCAGAACTTGCTGTGGGAGACCGAAACAGAAACTCACCAAGTTGAAAGGAAAAGCTCACTTGTCGTAATGTTATCAACAACCACAGAAATGTTTTCAATCCATTACTGTAGTACAGTGACATTTATTTTAGTGATCCTTTTTTTTATATAACAATAAATGACAGTTAAACAAATAAACTGAATCAAGTCTTCATAGTGACATTTCTTGTTGCTTAATAGGTTAGGATCAGAGTGGGATATTATTGCATTAGAGAGGATGCCAGTTTGGAGGATAGGATACAGTACCTTTAGCACTGCTGCTTTGCTGCCCCCTGTTGACACAAAGACCACACAGCGGGTTAAATTCACCATGGTAAATGTCATGGTCACACGTTGTGGTGGGGGCTTCGGCGAGTCACCAATTGGGGCCACAATTTTCTGGGTTTCCTAAAACATTGTTAAACCCAAACCCACATCAATTGTCAAAAGCACTCAAAGCCAACCCAAAAGTACTATGGCGACAACTAAATTTGATATTTTCGAGATAGTTATTATACAAGGATTGTTGAGACAGAAGTTAAACAAACGTTTAACAAATGTCCCCATAGGAGAACCCTTTGAAGAACCCTTTTTGGTCCCAGGCAGAACTATTTTGGGTTACATGTAGAACCCTCTGTATAAAGGGTTCTACATGGAACTCAAAAAGGTTCTGCCTGGAACCAAAAAGGTTCTGCCTGGAACCAAAAAGGGTTCTTCAAAGTGTTCTCCTATGGGGACAGCCAAAGAACCCTTTTAGGTTATAGATAGCACCTTTACTTCTAAGAGTGTACAGACTGCAGAAAATATGTCCTGGAACTGGGCTGTAGGCTGTGCTAACCTCCAGCAGGGGATGGTCTGGAAAGAGGGAACAGGTGTGTCCATCAGGCCCCATGCCCAGCAGCAACAGATCAAACACAGGGATATCCTCCTTCGGGAAGGCCTATATGTACATGTAAGACAAAAAAATTAAAGGTAGACTCAGCTAAATGACATTGCCATGAGCAGCACCGGAGATATTGAGATGAGTGAGATGCAACACTTCGCTCTCACACAGTCGCACACAGTATCTGCACAGGTTCCCTTCACGCAGTTCACAGCGTGGTAGACAGGGCACCAAAACAACAGAGAAGTTGAGTCTTACAGAAATGTACCCACTATGCTGTTTACTTTCTGCATCTACGTTATATCGCGGAGTCATGTAATAACTTTTCTTTGTTTCTTAATCATACAAGTAATACATTCACTGTGTGTGTGTGTGTGTGTGTGTGTGTACCTCCTTCAGTTTGCAGGCATAATCCTCAGCACACTCCTGTACAGGTAACGAGGGGTCAATTGCCAGGACCGTCTGGGATGTTGATTTTGAAGAACAACTGATTCTGTTGACAAAAACAAAACATGATTGAATATAAAGAGTTATTTAACCAAACAGGATAAACACTTGATAGATGCAGAAGAACTGTCCTTACTAAAGGTTTTAATGAGAACTAGGAAAAAATAAGATAAATTATAAAATGCCGAAAAATACAGACAACAATATAAACATAGACTGACTATACAAAACATTAGGAACACCTTCCCCCTTTTACCAAGCAGCATTGCAGTTCTTGACAAACATTTAAACCGGTGCACTTGGCACCATACACCGTTCAAAGACACTTACATCTTTTGTCTTGCCCATGGCATACATACTGTACACAATCCATGTCTCAATTGTCCTTCTTTAACCTGTCTCCTCCCCTTCATCTACACTGATTGAAGTGGGTTTAACAACTGACAATAAGGGATTATAGATTTCACCTGGTCAGTCTGTCATGGAAAGTAATGTTTTGTACATTCAGTGTATGTTAATTGTGATATTTTGTGCATATCAGGTTTACAGTAAACTCTGTGATTTAAATATATGCAGCTGCTGAGGCGAGGACCAGTAAACTATGAGATTCTGTTACCTTATACAGTCCATAGGTACTCTCTCCATCTTCGAAGGGAACCAGCCTCTCATCACAGAACCCTGCTAGCCAGTGGCTGCAGTCCAGGTCTGGCAGCTCCTTGCTGAGCATGGACACCAGGCTGCCCGCTGAGAGGCCCAGGGAGAACTGGCCATGGTCCAACAGGGCCTTGTCAGCCCGAGATGCTATCAGGTGAGCCAGAGCTGGACCAAGCTCTGCTGCTGAGGGGAACACCACTACTCTTCTGCCTGACATTCTGACTGGAATAGAAGAGGGGAAAGAAAGAAGGTTGAGGTAACGGAAGACAGTTTATTTTATAATCAGTGATGCACTTCTTATTCCAGCAAGGAGGAAGTGTCACTGTCAATCCACCACATTGTTTTACAATTCACCATGATATTACGGAATTTCCCCAATTCAAGAGAAGAGGCCCAGCTACCAATAAATATAGCAAAAAAAAGGAAAGCTTGGACTGGTCTACAATAATAATGATGATGATGAGTACTCTTCGGGGAAATTCACATCTCACTGTAGTCCGAATGTGACTACAATGCTTTCCATTGCCTGTACAAGTTCAAATGTTATTCTATTAAACATTCTGGCTTGTAAAGAAACTTCCCACGGTTTTGCAGTGCTTAGTTTCAGGCGGTGTAACCAGAAAACTGGTATAACAGACTCATTTATTAGCATAATCTTACTGATGCACGTTGTAATAGTGTCCACTATTGTAAGAGAGCTCTGCATCTCATCATATTCATACTATTTGCTCCAATAAAGCGTGTGGAAAAGCAACATTTTACTCAAAATTGATCTTGTAGAATTTTGCCACTTGCAGCATTTCCTGAAACTACTCCTCCACTAGCCAATCAAATATCCAGGACCGGCCTGTTATGTTGCATTCTGGTAATTGTAGGGATTGTGATTGCCCCTAATCCTGTGTGTGTTATGTGCACTGTATATGGATTTAAACCATTAGATGGAAATCAACTAACTGATAATTAACAGTATATTAACAGTCTATGAACTATTTATAATAATTATCCTCCCTTTACTCGATATAGTTATGGCAGTTATTAAATTAAAATGTTCTAAAATTATTCTCCCAAATACTTTTTAGATACTAAGTTGCCTCTTCTCTGTGATCATTTGTGATTTCCCCTCCGATCCTGTAGATGGAACCATGTGTCTTTGTTGTGTGTATGTTTGTACAAAGAACTCGAGGCACACATTGTTATATATTACAAACTAAATAAGCAATATATTCGGTTATCGGCAGATTTTAGTTTTATATATATACTTTTGGCAAAATGTCGACAGCTTTTTGTTTTCAAGCACAGCTCGTTTCTGTCATGGACGCGTTATCAAAAACAGCCGTTTCAGAAATAAGCAAACTGGTCGACATCGAATCAAAGGTTTTAAAATTTGAAATAACCCGTGGTCGGAATGAAATAGCAGGACTTACAGAGAAACTGCAGTTGATGGAGAATTTGCTTTGGATCGACCGAGGGCACAGGCAGGATCCAACGGCAGATACACGCACGAAAACACCAACAAGAGTGAGACATGGTTCAATGAACGATTATTGTGAAAGACTTCAGTCTGAGCCCAAAAGACCTGCAGTCAAAAAAAGGTTTGCAAAGTTGACCCTTATTGAATACTCTATGGGCAGGTAACGTACTTGTGTGTGAATAGTTCTGGGTCAAATACTTGTGCTGTGTTTTAGTCCCAAAAGTGCACATTTATTATTTGCTATAGTTTTTGACCCAGTTCTTGATTATACTGGCCACAAATCACAGATATTAGAATGATTCTGAATGAAACCCTGTGCTGTTTGAATCCTGAGGCTTCTGCTTGCTCTTTGGGTCTAGGCTGGGTAACTGTAAAGCAGTTATTGATAAATGCTGATGTAAAAATGATTTTATTAAATACTTTATTTATTGATTGAACCCAACCCTTTTCATCTGGCAGAATGTAATATATTTGTTTTCTTGTATGCTTAGTGAGAGTTCCTGGGAAAACATTTGTCCTCCCCAAGAGATGCATGTCATCCATCAGGATGAAGATAGTGCTCTTATTTTGGAAACAGTGGTAAGTTATGAACTGTCATTTCTTCTGTCAAGTAGCCTTAATGTAATGTTCTTCTAGTGACCATTTTTTGCTGAGTTATTGTAATTTACCCTAAAGCCTACCACAGCGGTAAGAGACCAGCCTGAGTTGATTGTGATCAAGGAGGAACCTTCAGAGGTGGACATATGGGACAGTGGGCCAAAGACCGAACTCATAAATAAAAAGCGTGAGTGTTGATGGGATAAAAATCATATGAGGGCCTGGTTGCAAAATAGTACACTGTCAGGGAGGACAGTGACTTGAATTGGCATTGCTGAACAGTTGGGTAACCTAGAAGGTTGGGTAATCTAGTGCAATAATGCAATAGGCAAAATAATGCAATAGGTAAAATGCTGAAGCATTGGCTTGTCTTGTGTAACTCTGAATATAAAGGTTCAACTGTTTAATTCTGTTCTAAAATATATACTTATACATGCCTTCGTGTGTCACAAACAGGAGCAGCAACATCACTTGATACAGATTTTGAGTGTCTCGATGTGCTTCAGCATTGTCCAGACGGCTCAGACAAACACCCTATGCTTACTGAAAGCCAAGTGAACCACAGCACTCAGCCCTCATCCAGAGTGCAATTGGAGGACCTGGACACACATTGGACGCCACCTGCATGTTCACAGAGCCAGGATGCACAGGAGCTCACACCTGCTGCACAGAGAAACTCCATAACTGGAAACAGCTGTGGTGGTATAACTAATGTGCCCTCTCAGAGTTTCAGTGTGGCAAAGTCAAACATGAAGATCCACAGCCTGAGAACGTCAGGAGCTAAAAGATTTGTTTGTATGCAATGTGGCAAGAACTTCAGGTGTTATAGTCAGCTGGAAATACACCAGCGAAGTCACACGGGAGAGAAACCGTACCGATGCACGCTGTGTGGAAAGAGATACGCACAGAAAGGACATCTTTATACCCACCAACGCACCCACACCGGAGAAAAGCCATATCGCTGCCTCGACTGTGGCAAGAGCTTCATTCAAAAATGTACACTCGATATGCACCAGCGCACCCACACTGGAGAAAAACCTTATGTTTGTGTGAAATGTGGGAAAGGATTTACTAAAAACTGTAACCTTAAGAAACACATGGGTGTACATACAGAGTTTAGCATGCATGTTTACAGTGAGTCCATTGGTCCAGTTTACAAGAGGACAGATGGAGAAATAGACCTCATCAGTACTAGTACCAACCATAGGCCTACAGCCTCTGCAGCGGATTTGCTGGACTTCAGTCATTCAAAGTTTTCCTCATAGAATATTTGTCTTTGCTTTTCAGAAAAATAAAGGTGTCCCTTTTTCAACATTTGCCAGGTCTCTATTTTGCTGTCATATTTTCCATTTGAAATTGGTTTTGGAGGTAAACTATCAAATCAAATCAAACTTTATTTGTCACATGCGCCGAATACAACAGCTGTAGACCTTACCGTGAAATGCATACATACAAGCCCTTAACCAACAATGCAGTTCATGAAAGAGGAAAACAAATATTTAAAGTAACACAATAAAATAACAATAACAAGGCTATATACAGCAGGTACCGGTACTGAGTCATTGTGCAGGGATACAAGGTAGTTGAGGTAATTGAGGTAATATGTACATAGGTAGGGGTAAAAGTGACTAGGCAATCAGTATAGATAATAAACAGAGTAGCAGCAGCGTATGAAGAGTGTCTGTGTGAGTTTGTGTGGTGTCAATATGCATGTGTGTGTGTGAGCGTATGTTGTATACAGTCGTGGCCAAAAGTTTTGGTCTCCACAAAGTTTGCTGCCTCAGTGTTGATGATGGCAATTTGCATATACTAGAATGTCATGAAGAGTGATCAGATGAATTGCAATTAATTGCAAAGTCCCTCTTTGCCATGAAAATGAACTTAATCCCCCAAAAACATTTTTACTGCATTTCAGCATTGCCACAAAATGACCAGCTGCCATCATGTCAGTGATTGCCTTGTAACACAAGTGAGAGTGTTGACAAGGACAAGGCTTTAGATCACTATGTCATGCTGATTGAGTCAGAATAACAGACTGGAAGCTTTAAAAGGAGGGTGGTGCTTGAAATCATTATTCTTCCTCTGTCAATCATGGTAACCTGCAAGGAAACACGTGCTGTCATCATTGCTTTGCACAAAAAGGGCTTCACAGGCAAGGATATTGCTGCTGGTAAGATTGCACCTAAATCAACCATTTATCGGATCATCAAGAACTTCAAGGAGAGGTTCAATTGTTGTGAAGAACGCGTCAGGGCACCCAAGAAAGTCCAGAAAGCGCCAGGACCGTCTCCTAAAATTGATTCAGCTGCGGGATCGGGGCACCACCAGTGCAGAGCTTGCTCAGGAATGGCAGCAGGCAGGTGTGAGTGCATCTGCACGCACAGTGAGGCAAAGACTTTTGGAGGATGGCCTGGTGTCAAGAAAGGCAGCAAAGAAGCCACTTCTCTCCAGGAAAAACATCAGGGACAGACTGATATTGTGCAAAAGGTACAGGGATTGGACTGCTGAGGACTGGGGTAGAGTCATTTTCTCTGATGAATCCCCTTTCCGATTGTTTGGGCCATCCGGAAAACACCTTGTCCGGAGGAGACAAGGTGAGCGCTACCATCAGTCCTGTGTCATGCCAACAGTAAAGCATCCTGAGACCATTCATGTGTGGGGTTGCTTCTCAGCCAAGGGTGTGGGCTCTCTTACAATTTTGCCTAAGAACACAGCCATGAATAAAAAAATGGTACCAACACATCCTCAGAGAGCAACTTCTCCCAACCATCCAAGAACAGTTTGGTGACGACCAATGCCTTTTCCAGCATGATGGAGCCAGGAAACTCCCCAAGGGTCAATGTAAATAGTCCGGGTGGCCATTTGATTAATTGTTCAGCAGTCTTATGGCTACAGGTACAACCCTAAATCCGTAAACATGGGTACCATCATAGATATCATCCTAACTAACTTGCCCTCCAAATACACCTGTTTTCAACCAGGATCTCAGCGATCACTACCTCATCTCCTGCGTTCGTAATGGGTCAGCGGTCAAACAACCACCCCTTAACACTGTCAAACGCTCCCTAAAACAGGCCTTTCTAATCGATCTGGCCCGGGTATCCTGGAAGGAAATTGACCTCATCCCGTCAGTAGAGGATGCCTGGTTGTTCTTTTAAAAGTGCTTTCCTCACCATCCTAAATAAGCATGCCCCTTTCAAAAAACTTAGAACTAAGAACCGATATAGCCCTTGGTTCACCCCAGACTTGACTGCACTTGACCAACACAAAAACATCCTGTGGCGCACTGCATTAACATCGAATTCCAAATAGTTCTGGGACACTGTAAAGTCCATGGAGAATAAGAGCATCTCCCAGTTGCCCACTGCATTGAGGCTAGGAAACACTGTCACCACTGATAAATTCACGATAATCGAAAATGTCAATAAGCATTTTGCTACGGCTGGCCATGCTTTCCACCTGGCTACCCCTACCCCGGCCAACAGCTCTGTACCCCCCGCAGCAACTTGCCCAAGCCCCCCCCCCCGCTTCTCCTTCACCCAAATCCAGACAGCTGATGTTCTGAAAGAGCTGCTAAATCTGGACCCTTACAAATCTGCTGGGCTAGACAATCTGGACCCTTCCTTTCTAAAATGATCCACCAAAATTGTTGCAACCCCTATTACTAGCCTGTTCAACCTCTCTTTCGTATCGTCTGAGATCCATAGAGATTGGAAAACTGCCGCAGTCATCCCCCTCTTCAAAGGGGGAGACACTCTAGACCCAACCTGTTATAGACATACAGTCGTATGAAAAAGTTTGTTTGGATCAGCAATTTCATTTTGATCTATCAAATAACTGATGGACCCAGTAATATTTCAGTAGTGAAATGAGGTTTATTGGATTAACAGAAAATGTGCAATATGCATCAAAACGAAATTAGACAGGTGCATAAATGTGGCACCCCAACAGAAAAATCACATCAATATTTAGTAGAGCCTCCTTTTGCTAAAATAACAGCCTCTAGACGCTTCCTATAGCCTTTAATGAGTGTCTGGATGAAGGTATTTTGGACCATTCCTCCTTACAAAACATCCCCAGTTCAGTTAGATTTGATGGTTGCCGAGCATGGTCAGCCCGCTTCAAATCATCCCACAGATTCTCAATGATATTCAGGTCTGGGGACTGGGATGGCCATTCCAGAACATTGTACTTGTTCCTCTGCATAAATGCCCTGGTAGATTTTGAGCAGTGTTTTGGGTCGTTGTCTTGTTGAAATATCCAGCCCCGGCGTAACTTCAACTTTGTGACTGATTCTTCAACATTATTCCCAAGAATCTGCTGATATTGAGTGGAATCCATGCGACCCTCAACTTTAACAAGATTCCCAGTACCGGCACTGGCCACACAGCCCCACAGCATGATGGAACCCCACCAAATTTTACTGTGGGTAGCAAGTGTTTTTCTTTTCGCTGTGTTCTTTTGCCGCCATGCATAACGCCCCTTGTTATGACCAAATAACTAAATTTTTGTTTCATCAGTCCACAGCACCTTATTCCAAAATGAAGCTGACTCTGTGGCGTGTGTGCAGAAAATGCTTTTTCCGCATCACTCTCCCGTACAGCTTCTCCTTGTGCAAAGTGCGCTGAATTGTTGAACGATGCACAGTGACACCATCTGCAGCAAGATGATGTTGTAGGTCTTTGGAGGTGGTCTGTGGGCTGTTTTTGACTGTTCTCACCATCCTTCGCCTTTGCCTCTCTGATATTTTACTTGGCCTGCCACTTCTGGCCTTAACAAGAACTGTGCCTGTGGTCTTCCATTTCCTCACTATGTTCCTCACAGTGGACACTGACAGCTTACATCTCTGCGATAGCTTTTTGTAGCCTTCCCCTAAACCATAATTTTGAACAATCTTTGTTTTCAGGTCATTTGAGAGTTGTTTTGAGGCCCCCATGTTGCCACTCTTCAGAGGAGAGTCAAATAGAACAACAACTTGCAACTGGCCACCTTAAATACCTTTTCTCATGATTGGATGCACTTGTCTATAAAGTTCAAGGCTTAATGAGCTCAACGAACCAATTGTGTGTTCCAATTAATCAGTGCTTAGTAGTTACAGGTATTCAAATCAACAGGAGGAGCACCTGGTCGAGGCAAATTTATGGTGAAATTATTGTCTTTCCACTTCCGTATTATGGCCCCAACAGTGCTCACTGGGACATTCAGAAGCTTAGAAATGCGCCTATAACTAATGCCATCATTATGTTTTGCAACAATTAGGTTGCGAATGTCTTGAGACAGGTCTTTGCTTTTACCCATCATGAGACGTGTCTTGCGTGACACCTTGGCAATGAGACCTTTTTGTAGGCCATCAGTTGGGACTGAACCAGCTGATATTAATTTGCACTGACAGGGGACTGGATTGCTTTTTAATTACTGATAGTTTTCAGCTGTTGTCTTGGCTTTCCATGCCTTTTTGAACCTCCCTTTCTTCATGTGTTCAATACTTTTTCCCTGTGTCATTTCACATTATTACACATTATTACACATTTCACATTATTAACTTAATTTCTGAACTTATTTGTTTTGGTTTCTTTGTATTTATGGATTACTTGGGTTGTTACCAACATCTGGTGATGTCATGTCAATAGCACCTTTGGAAATATATTTACTGAGAAAAATGGTGACGTGTTCAATACTTATTTCACCCGCTGTATCCCTTCTGTAAATAGCCCACCCTACTACCTCATCCCCATATTTATTATTTTAGCTCATTTTGCACTCCACTCTATTTGCACATCATCCTTTGCACTTCTATCACTCAGTGTCTATCAGTGTTAATTCTAATTTGTAAATCATCTCGCCACTATGGCCTATTTATTGTCCTACCTTCCTAGCATTTTGCACTACATTTGCACACTCTGTATATAGATTCTCTATTGTGTTATTGACTGTACGTTTGTTTATTCTCATGTGTAACTCTGTGTTGTTTTTTGTCGCACTGTCTAGGCCAGGTCGCAGTTGTAAATGAGAACTTGTTCTCAACTGGCCTACCTGGTTAAATAAAGGTGAAAAAAAATGGCTTTGGGGTAGAAGCTGTTAAGAAGACTTTTGGTCCTAGACTTGGCGCTCCGGGTACCGCTTTATGTGCAATAGCAGAGAGATCAGTGACTTGGGTGACTGGAGTCTTTGACCATTTTTTTAATTAAAGGGCAACATACTTTTTATGACCTTTACATCATGGTTTACGGTAAAATATCCAACAATTCAATGCGGTAATGTTTAGATTCACGAGCGATAGGTCTACTCAGAGATACTTTTGAGAAGATAGGAAACTCCATTGGATTCGTATTTACGCCCATTGTCTTGAACGTCGTCAATGAGCCGCGCGGTGCATTCTGGGCGGTTTTGGGAAAAGGAGAGCTCTCCTTTAATAGATAGATAGATAGATAGATAGATAGATAGATAGATAGATAGATAGATAGGTAGATAGGTACTTTATTGAAACCCCAACATTAGCATGAATTTCGTCAACAAGAAGTACAACATTACACATATTTTCAGAGATGTGAGATAATTAACTTGTTATCTAATATCGTATCGATTTTGAATCCTGACATAGCCATACCCCGATTTTGAGAAGGGATTGCGTGACGATTAGTTCAGCAACCACGTGATGCAGAATGGCAACGTGAACGCGATTGGTCGACAGTCTGCTTGGGTGAGGCGTTTTACGTTTTCTGCCTAATGATATTCCTATCTCCTCATTTCTCTACTACCTCTGGTCTATTTCAACTAGCTAGCCACCCAATCAATGTCTATTCTAATTCTGTTTTTATTAACATCGCCAGCCTATCATACACGTTGGATTTAGTTTATTTTTTTAAAACACAAAACCATGAATATGATGATAAATCGGGGAAGTTTTCAGACCCAGTTAGCTTCAATTATGGAAATGCTAAGCAAAGCTGCTGTGGTTGAAATCGGTAAACTTGTCGACGAGTGCTCGGCCGTTCTCCGTTCTGAAATATCCCAACACTTGAATGAGAACGAGGCATTAAAGAAGAAATGTTATCTGCTAGAGATTGAATTAAAGACTGTAAAACTGCACGAGCGTAAAAGGGTCATTGCCAGCCGTGGTCAGAATGGAGTTCAGGTCTCGGGACAAACATTTACGCATCGAGCAACAGAGAACCGAGGTGAGCATTTTTAGACGGTAACGTTAGCTAGTTTAAATCAATGGCAGGTTGCTAGCTAGCTACTGCTATAGCCGATTAAAATACATTTCACAATTTAGGAGTTCCGACTAGTTTGGGCGGACTTTAAAGATACAACTAACGTAACTGATTTTAGCACAAGAATAACTCACAATTGACGTTGATCTGTGTAATTGCATGCTATTCTTTGGGTGTTGTAATCCGTACATTATTAGTTTTTGATAACTTTTTACGCGGCGTTGGCGCTCCAGTCCGCCCACACTATCTTTAGTCGCTGCTCTACTACTCAGTTCAGTTTACTCGGCTACCAATTAGCTATTTAGCCACGGTCTGAACTACCATACTAGTAGTCAAATAATGGACTAAATAAGCCTAACGTTACTCATTTAGCTACTAGTCCAAGGACCATACATGTTCTGTAGCACTCACATCTATAGACATTATATGCTTTGAAAGGCTGGCCATGGCTCACACAGATGACACAATATCTATTGCACTCTGCACTGCCCTCACCTTCCTGGACAAAAGGAATAGTTATGTAAGAATGCTGTTAATTGACCACAGCACAGCATTCAACATCATAGTCCCCTCCAAGCTCAGGACCCTGGGACTGAACACCTCCCTCAGCATCTGGATCCTGGACTTCCTGACGGGCTGCCCCAGGCAGTGAGGGTAGGCAACAACACATCTGCCACGCTGACAATCAATACCGCGGCCCCTCAGGGGTGCATGCTTAGTCCCCTCCTGTATACCCTGTTCATAAACTGTGTGGCCATGCACGACTCAACACCATCATTAAGTTTGCTGACAACACGATGGTTGTAGGACTGATCACCATCGACGATGAGGCAGCGTATAGGGAGGAGGTCAGAGACCAGTAGTGAAGAGGGTCGAGAGCTTCAAGTTCCTCTGTGTCCTCATCACTAAGGAAATAACATGGTCCACACACATTTGTGAAGAGGGCATGACCGCACATCTTCCGCCTCAAGAGGTTGAAAAGATTTGGCATGGGCCTTCAGATCGTCAAAGTTCTACAGTTGCACCATTAAGAGTATCTTGACTGGCTGCATCATGTATGGCAACTGCAAGGCACCCGACTGCAAGGCGCTACAGAGGGTGGTGAGTACGGCCCAGTACATCTCTTAAGCCAGGCTCCCTGCCGTTGACGACCTCTATACCAAGCAGTGTCGGAGGAAGAACACAAAAATTGTCAGACTCCAGCCACCCAAGCGATATAGACTGTTTTCTGCCAACGCAAGGCAAGTGGTACAAGTGTACCAAGACTGGAACCAACAGAACCCTGAACAGCTTCTACCCCCAAGACATAAGACTGCTCAACAAGACTTCTAAATAGCTAATCAAATGGCTACCTGGATTACCTGCATTGATCCTTTTTTGCACTAACTCTCTTGCACCGACTCTATGCACACACATTGGACTCTACTCACACATACTTACACTGACACCCCAACATACAAACAACTTGCACATACGCTGCCGCCACTGCCTATTATCTATACTGTTGCCTAGTCACTTTACCCCTACCTATATGTACATTTACCTCGTATCCCTGCACATCCACTCGGTACTGGTACTCACTGTATATAGCCATGTTATTTTTACAGGTTATTCACTGTATTTATTCCTTGTGTCACTATTTCTATTATTCTTATTTATTTATTTTTTCTTTAACTCTGCATTGTTGGAAAAGAACCCGCAAGCAAGCATTTCACTGTTAGTCTACACCTGTTGTTTACGAAGCACGTGACAAATACATTGACTTGATATGATATTTGTTATCTCCTCTCTTTGCCCAGAAAGCTTCCGTTCATCTTCCCATTAGACAACTCTGCAAGTGTGTATGTACTTCCAAAAAAGGTCTAAATAAAAATGTATAAGCAACTAGAAAAAAATGTGATGTATCGTTTTTGACTAGAAGAGCTACAAAGAGGCACCTCTTCGTGTCAAAAACAATACATCAAAACAAATTCTAGTTGCTTGTCAATTTTTATTTAGACATTTTTTGGACGTGCATAACGGCAGTAAATGACGACAGTTGCAGGCAGGACAGGTGAATAATGAACATATTTTGACATAACGCGTGCAGAGCTGTTTAATGGGAAGATGAATGGAACCTTTCTGGGCAGAGAGATCTCGTCATATTCATTGTCTCCTCTGCCCAGATACTGGTTCAGCCACAGTCAGTATATTCATGATAGACGTTTCCATTTTCAGAGAAGCAGTCTGCCCCTGCCATAGAGGGTGTCTTTGGTAAGGACTGGTGCATGGATCTATGGAGAGATGGTGAGCCCATCCCTCAGGATAAAGAGACAACAATTGGATCGGCCATCTTGGGCGATGATGTCACTCAGGTCCGATTGATTAATATCTTTTGAATAGTGCATCTCTGCTAGCCAGGCTGTCCCAATTTGCTCCCTTCCCCTAACCTTAGCCCTACCATTCGATGTTTGCAGATCTGTAAGGTGAAGGCCCAAGCAATGTGGTGGAAGCGCCACAAACCCCCACTGAGTGTTTATACCTGTCCAGACCATTCAGATAAAAGGGTTAGGGCCCAGAGAAAGGGTTAAGGAGCAAATTGGGACTGGGAAGGGTTATACTCTTGGATCACAATGAAGGTTACAAAGGTGCTTCTGTTACAATCAGAATAAAAACAAATTGTGTGATGTCTAATTGTCACTCACCTGTCTTGTGTAGGCGATAGACTTGGTGGACAATGAGCCTGAGTTGGTGTTTATCAAAGAAGAGCTGTTTGAGGATCAGCCAGTGGACCAGCAGAGGGGACATGCAAGCAACAGAGAAGAGCGGTTTGAGGATCAGCCAGTGGACCAGCAGAGGGGACATGCAAGCAACAGAGAAGAGCGGTTTGAGGATCAGCCAGAGGACCAGCAGAGGGGACATGCAAGCAACAGAAAAAGTAAGTGCGTCATGTGATCATTGAAATTATGATAGCTCATTCATATGTAAAATAAATGACATCCTTTCATGCAGGAAGGATGCAAGTTGCAACTGTAAGTCAGTTCTGGATAAGAGTTGCGTGCTACTATGACTTGTTAAGGAACTAGGGCTGTGGCAGCCATGGAATTCTGTCAGCCTGTTATTGTCATGCAGAAGTCTGCAGGTCTCATGGTAATTGACCGTTAATTAACATAAACACCTTTAGCTTCGCCAGGCTCCACGCATACAAGCCTCTGAGACAAGCCATTGGAACATCTATATTTTAAAAAGTTGAATAGTGGCTATGTTGAGCATATAATTTGAAACGGGTCCTCTTGACTTTACTACTATGGAAAATGTTGTTTCGATTTAGAATGGCCCATTTATCAAATAGGTAAGACAAAAAATACATGTCATCCGTATGCACTGGATTAGCAAGTGGAGGCCACTTTCCCGCCGGTACTCATGTTGGGAAGGCTTCTCCGGTAATTTCGCTGCCCCACATATTTATTTTATTTATTTAACCTTTATTTAAATAGGCAAGTCATTTAAGAACAAATTCTATTCTGCCCAAATTCTGTATGCCATGGGCTCTCCAACCCTGTTCCTGCAGCAACCCAGTGCTTCATTTGGGAAACCAAGTGAAATCTGTAACATGTTTTCACAACTAAACATATTTCATTAAACTGTTGACAGCCCCTCTCACTGTGTGCTGGAGAAGGGAATGAAGGAGAGAGTGGAGATGGAAACTCATGTTGATGAGATATTCTGTAACTAAAGATAATGTGCCAGTCTATTAATTATGAAGGGGGGAAAGCCCTATTACTAGGCTATTCAAAAACAAACTCACTATAATTGTAGGCTAAATCTGATTTTTTTTTTTTTTTTTTTAATTCTGGCTAGACCAGTTATGTACCAAAGATATCTTAAATATTTTTTTTCTCTGTCATGTGTAATATGCGGTAGGCTATGTATTGTATAAGGGCACAATCATTATTTGAATTCAGTATTTTTTTAAGGCTTGGGATAATATATAGGCTTATGCATAAGCTCTAATATGCATATGGGTGTTTTGAATTAATAATCACCTTAGAAAACACTGTCCAGTGGTGGGAAAAGTACCCAATTGTCATACTTGAGTAAAAGTAAAGATAAGTTAATAGAAAATGACTCAAGTAAAAATGACCCAGTAAAATACTACTTGACTAAAAGTATTTGGTTTGAAATATATTTAAGTATCAAAAGTAGAAATCATTTCAAATTCCTTACATTAAGCAAACCAGACTGCACCATTTTCTTGTTTTATTTTAATGTACAGATAGCCAGACATACAGTGGGGAGAACAAGTATTTGATACACTGCCAATTTTGCAGGTTTTCCTACTTACAAAGCATGTAGAGGTCTGTAATTTTTATCATAGGTACACTTCAACTGTGAGACGGAATCTAAAACAAAAATCCAGAAAATCACATTGTATGATTTTTAAATAATTAATTTGCATTTTATTGCATGACATAAGTATTTGATCACCTACCAACCAGTAAGAATTCCGACTCTCACAGACCTGTTAGTTTTTCTTTAAGAAGCCCTCCTGTTCTCCACTCATTACCTGTATTAACTGCATCTGTTTGAACTCGTTACCTGTATAAAAGACACCTGTCCACACACTCAATCAAACAGACTCCAACTTCTCCACAATAGCCAAGACCAGAGAGCTGTGTAAGGACATCAGGGATAAAATTGTAGATCCGCACAAGGCTGGGATGGGCTACAGGACAATAGGCAAGCAGATTGGTGAGAAGGCAACAACTGTTGGCGCAATTATTAGAAAATGGAAGAAGTTCAAGATGACGGTCAATCTCCCTCGGTCTGGGGCACCATGCAAGATCTCACCTCGTGGGGCATCAATGATCATGAGGAAGGTGAGGGATCAGCCCAGAACTACACGGCAGGACCTGGTCAATGACCTGAAGAGAGCTGGGACCACAGTCTCAAAGAAAACCATTAGTAACACACTACGCCGTCATGGATTAAAATCCTGCAGCGCACGCAAGGTCCCCCTGCTCAAGCCAGCGCATGTCCAGGCCCGTCTGAAGTTTGCCAATGACCATCTGGATGATCCAGAGGAGGAATGGGAGAAGGTCATGTGGTCTGATGAGACAAAAATAGAGCTTTTTGGTCTAAACTCCACTCGCCGTGTTTGGAGGAAGAAGAAGGATGAGTACAACCCCAAGAACACCATCCCAACCGTGAAGCATGGAGGTGGAAACATCATTCTTTGGGGATGCTTTTCTGCATAGGGGACAGGACGACTGCACCGTATTGAGGGGAGGATGGATGGGGCCATGTTTCGCGAGATCTTGGCCAACAACCTCCTTCCCTCAGTAAGAGCATTGAAGATGGGTCGTGGCTGGGTCTTCCAGCATGACAACGACCCGAAACACACAGCCAGGGCAACTAAGGAGTGGCTCCGTAAGAAGCATCTCAAGGTCCTGGAGTGGCCTAGCCAGTCTCCAGACCTGAACCCAATAGAAAATCTTTGGAGGGAGCTGAAAGTCTGTATTGCCCAGCGACAGCCCCGAAACCTGAAGGATCTGTATGGAGGAGTGGGCCAAAATCCCTGCTGCAGTGTGTACAAACCTGGTCAAGAACTACAGGAAACGTATGATCTCTGTAATTGCAAACAAAGGTTTCTGTACCAAATTAAGTTCTGCTTTTCTGATGTATCAAATACTTATGTCATGCAATAAAATGCAAATTAATTACTTAAAAATCATACAATGTGATTTTCTGGATTTTTGTTTTTGATTCCGTCACTCAGTTGAAGAGTACCTATGATAAAAATTACAGACTTCTACATGCTTTGTAAGTGGGAAAACCTGCAAAATCGGCAGTGTATCAAATACTTGTTCTCCCCACTGTAATTTACAAACAAATCATCTGTGTATAGTGAGTCCACCAGATCAGAAGCAGTAGATGACCAGGGATGTTCTCTGCTAAGTGTGAATTGGACCATTTTCTTGTCCTAAGTATTCAAAATGGTTGCTGGATCGAATCCCCAAGCCGACAAGGTGAAAACCTGTGTGTCCTTGAGCAAGGCACTAGCCCCTGGAGCAAATTAGGGTTGCCGTACTACTATGGCTGACCCTGTAGGTAGGCCGTCATTGTAAATAAGAATTTGTTCTTAACTGACTTTCCCAGTTTAAAAAAAAAATGTAACAAGTACTTTTAGGTATGTATGGAGTAAAAAGTACATACTTTTCTTTAGGAATATAGTAAAGTAAAGGTTGTCAAATAGTAAAGTGTAGATAGAAAAAAAAAAAACCCGACTTAAGTAGTACTTGAAAGTATTTTTACTTAAGTACTTTACACCACTGACAACATCCACAATGACCATGTTTTCCTGTTTCAACCTATTGTTGAACTTCTTTCTTCAAATTGATCATCACAGTGATGTGAGTTTTAAAAGCATTGATGATAACTGTTTCATGTGATTTTCGATTGCGTTTGCATTGATGTCAGAGTGGTTAGAGGGACAATAGAACCCTGAGTACCAGGCCAAGTTGGGTTCTACTAATGCATGTCCACAGTGCATAAAAGGTGATTACCATGACTCTACTGTCTTACGAATTTTACTGCAGGTGTGACTCATGACTGCCGGTGTGGCAGTAATACGGTCACTGCAACAGCCCTATATGGGACTGGTTATTGAATTGTTTCACAGCTATGATGATTGTTTTCATTTGTACTGTACAGGGAGTGTAGCAGTGGAGGATGGTGCAGCAATAGAGCCAGCAGCTGCCAGTGAACTTCACCTATACCAGAGGGACTTGAACACATACCCTTCAATGCCTGACCCTGAAGGCAGCCATCAGGTACAGCCTGACACACAGCAGCCAACATCCATCGAGATCCTCATGGAAGACCCCACTCTGGCTGGTCTGGTTGACAACACAGCAGAGCCTGGCCCTGACACAGCCGATGGAATGTACATGAACTATCCTCCCCGCAACACGTACACACCAAGAAACCGGCCAAGCCACCAGCAGGGAACTGGAAAAGACCTGAAGCAGCAGTTTGACTGTTTGTTTTGTGGGAAGAGCTTTGGTTATTTGAGCTACTTGAAAGTCCACATCAGACGCCACTCTGGAGAGAAACCGTTTGGCTGCACCGTTTGCGGGAAGCGTTTCGCTCAGAAGACGTACCTGAAACTGCATCAGCGTACACACTCTGGGGAGAAACCATACAGTTGCACAGAGTGTGGGAAGAGTTTTTCTCAGAAGAGCTCGTTGAATGTCCACCTCCGGAGTCACACCGGAGAGAAGCCTTATAGCTGTGTCGACTGTGGGAAGAGCTACACCTATAAACACGGTTTTAACACACACCAATGTTTCAATTAAGGGATTAGGGAGTAGTCATTTTCTATTGTTCATTTGTTTTTAACATGTCAACCTTGTTTTGAAAACCGGCAACCGAAACATCTTTACCCTTATTGTAAACATGGTTGTTTTCAGTAGGTAGAATTTGTTTTAAAACTGTTTTGCTACTGTGTGCCCTAATGAACACAAGCCAGCTGTTACTCTTCACTACATGGCAGGGAACTGTTCCATTCAAGTTCTCCCTGCTCCGTCCGTAGGATTGCACGCAAGAGACTAGATGCCCCACTGTTTAGATGAATAGAGATGAGTGACATTTTTTCTCAAGACATACTGTTTCTGTGCTAAACAGTGGTTGTCCTGTTACCAGTTGTTTGTGCTACTGTGAAGAATGCCAGTGTGGTAGACAGATCATGCAAACGTGTGCCAAATAATTTTCTGTAATGAATTATGGAATTAAAGTAACGCATTCAGTAATACATTTACTTATTTGTACTCACATTACATTTGTATTATTACATATGTTATAAAAATGTAAACATGGCAACGATTAAAATGTTATAACCTTAACGTTGTTTTAATTATGAAAGCAAATTAAATTCACAGCAGCCAAATATATTCCAGAAAAACAAATGACAATCATGGAAGCATTATGTACAAAACAAGTATAAAATGCACTGCTGGGAATAGAAATTTAGGACATCCATTTAATGATATCTTATGTAATTTGTACCAATGTATACAGAGGACAATGCAGATACAGTACCAACTGCCATCTTGCACCAAACATTGGCAGGTCCATTCCTTGAGCCTAAAATATAGAACATTGGCTAGTGGTAGGTGAACATGAATGAATTGTGCAATACTCATGCACCACGTTCTTTGCAAAATACAACTTCATAATTTACTTTTGTAGGTAAATCCCACCAGATATTCTAATGCATACTGTTAGTGTTGTCGCTAATTCAGACTTAAAACAAGTGCAATCAAAAATACACCTAAAGGCTACAACATACTGTAGTGTATTTCGGGGGGGGGGGGGGGGTTCTCTCAGGTCCAGATCCGAACCCCATGACAAGGTCGCTAGGTGTTTGAGTTAAGGTCGCTCCAATATTGTGAAGTATGACGTACATTAGACAGTATTTGGTTCTTCAGTTTGAGCAGAGCAGGCACACAATCATTTTAAAGGGGCAATCAGCAATTCAGATAAAGATACTTCCCCACACGTTTTGGTAAAAAGCTGAGGGCTGGGCCTCAATCTAGCCTAACCACTCAAATTCATAGAGCTATGGATGCAAGGACTGACCATATCATCAAAATTATAGTTTTAACCATGTTTTGAGGCTATTTAGGGTGGCAGG
Source organism: Thymallus thymallus (assembly GCA_023634145.1). Lineage (NCBI taxonomy): Eukaryota > Metazoa > Chordata > Actinopteri > Salmoniformes > Salmonidae > Thymallus > Thymallus thymallus. Next base: position 17,600,042 of record CM042398.1, read on the forward strand.
TAGCCTAGTGGTTAAGAGCGTTGGGCCAGTAAACAAAAGGTCACTGGATCTAATTCCCGAGCTGACTAGGTGAAAAATCTGTCGATGTGCCCTTGAACAAGGCACTTAACCCTAATTGCTCCTGTAAGTCACTCTGGATAAGAGTGTCTGCTAAATGACAAATGTAAATAGTGTATTTACTTTGTTTACAAACTTTGTTTATTTTAGGTTCTGATGGGTTACGACAGTTCAACTAAGCTCATGAGGCATTAATAAGTTATATTCTTCAAGAATCAATGGGTACATATCATACATTTCAAAAAGTCAAAAAATGGATGTAGCAACTGCAGATTGCCCCTTTAAGTCAAGAGTATTGCAATCAACCAAAAATACTTCATTTATTTTTATGAACAGCCATGTGTGTTTGGAGCAGTTGCTGATTGACGAAAGACAGCTGACACTTGGAACATTTGTGCACTTGCGCCTTCTTTTTCTTATTTTCTTCCTTTTGACCATGAGCTTTGGCCAAGTGCTGAGTGAGGTATACTTTCTGGGTGAAACCAACTTCGCATGTGAGGCATTTGAACGGTTTCTCACCAGTGTGAAGGCGCATGTGACATTTCAGATTGCCCTTCTGCGTGAATCCTCTCCCGCAGACAGTGCACGTGTGGGGTCTCTCTCCAGTGTGCACCAGGTGGTGTATCCTCAGGCTTGACGGACAGCTGAAAGACTTGCCGCAGTAATGGCAAAAGTACTTTGAGCTGTTCGAGGCCAGATAATCGGGAGCAACACATTTGTGTTTTTTGAGCTGAGTTTTCCCAGGATAATAGTTCTTACACACACTGCAGTACAGCGACTTGTGAGATTTCATATGCATTGTCAGATGGTTCTGCCGTAAGAAAGTCTTCTTACAAATCACACAACTTAACTTGTTTGTGTCGGATTTACTATGGGAGTGCAAGTTAAACCTATTAAAGTAACTGAAAGTCTTAGTCTTCCCAGCAGTCTTTCCAGCTTTGCTTTTTGTCTTTGCTAAAGACTTCTTTGCATACGTTGGCTTTGTGATGTGTTCATCTTGTCCTTCGTTGGGCAACAGCTCGGTATCGTCTGGTAGGAACTCATTTGTCTCATCGTCCTCAATGGGAAAGACATGTTCGCCGTATTCCTCCTCCACTCCGTCGATGGATATGAAACGTAAAGTGTGTCCTGTGGAGACATCCGTAGTAGACATCTCCAGTACCTGTTTATCACGTCTTTCTGGCCTGTCCTGGAGGATGGAATCAAAGGATGGATACTCGTTGGAGGGCCCTTCTCTTCCATTGTCCACTAAGTCGTCATCTCCTGAAGCAACATATAAAATACAAAAAGAAGAGTTGTGGTTTCGATTGCCTGTCCACCTATTCATGAAAAACAATGTCCAACCTCCATCATGATCAATTAAGCAACGCTCACATTGGCTTACAACTGTGCATGTTATGAAACAAAGAGTTAAACCTATGTGATTTAGCACTACACCAGCCAGGCAAATAAAACATCTCAGATTAAAACCTCTAACAACTTACCGTCTAAAATTATTGTTGGTCTTTCCTGTGGGTATCTGCTGTTTATGATTTCAACCTCAAAATCCTCCTCTTTAACATCAGCTTGGCCTGGCACCCCTGTTGACTACGAGAATAAGACAAATATTTTTAGAGCCACTTGAAAAATGCAGACACTAAATAACAAAATGCATTGAAGAAATAACACTTAAATATGACAGAAGGGGTAAGTGTCAATAATGTAGGGTAGCCTCTGATTCACTCATTTCAAAGAGCTGGGCATTTGACAACATGTCCTCTATTGGTTTCCACAATCCTGCCTAGTGATTTCTCATATCAGTGCAGATGAAGGACAGCAGACGAGGCAAGGAAAACTGTCCTCAGTCTCCTCACTCACTTTGGCATTGTGCTGCGGACTGTTCTCTGTGCTGTAGGGACCCCCATGGTTCCATAGATCAAGGCACCATTCCTTCCCAAATATTCCTTCGATGGTGGGGGATCCGTTTAGCCCTGGAAGAGATTGCAGAACTGATTTGGCACTTTGCCATATTGTGTCATAAACACATTGAAAACAGTGTCCCCTATAGGACGAGTAGACTATATAGACTAAAAGGGAAAGGAATGAAGACTATAAGATCCCCATTCTGCATGCATTCTTTGTCAAGTCAACACAAAATGCATCCTCCTCGTCATGGATGCATTATCAAAGGACCACAACATACCTCTGTCTACTCTGGTGATTGTTTCCCCAGTTTGAACACCAACAGAGCGATAGTTTCCTGCCAGCTTGGGAGCTGTGCTTTTCACAATTGTCAGTTCACTTTCTAGACTATGCAATTTCTCAGTGAGAGACTCATTTTCTAGAGATATTCCCGCGTATTCGTCGTCAACCAGTTTGCACACATGAGCCATTGCGGTTCTAGACAGTATTTCCATGATGGAGGACAGTTGTGTGTGAAAAGAAACGCGTTTAGACATGGCTCTGCGTTATTGTCCAAACACCGTTTGAATTGATTTTAAAGTTGTTTAAACTAACCAAATATCTCGCCTATTTCGACAACAAAAAGCCTACCTAACACAGCTGCTTAACAGAATCTATCTGGGAACAAATACAAGAGGCAATGGAAATTCAACTTCCGGCCGACGCAAACGTATGACGTAAAACACTTTTGGGATTCTCTATGATGAAAATCATAGATTCAAATAGCGTACACGTGGATACAATTATGCTTTGTTAACTCGAAATGTTTTTGTTCAATAATTTGATTAAACATATGGTACCATAGTAAGCGCTACATTTTAAACCGTTATTTTGTAGGGCTGTGGCCCCATCTACTGGTCAAAAGATATGATGGTAAAAAAAAGGAAGCACGCAAATCAGAGGAAATACTTTTTTTTTTTTTAAATGACAATCTAAAAAGGACAATTGTTAATTCATTTTTTTTTTAAAGCTAAAATGTACTTACTTGAGCAGCAACATTTTATTTCTACCAACCTTTCTGAGAATCTGAAATGTTGGTGAATTATCCATCCATCCATCACATTGCACTGTACAAAAATTCATTTCAAATACATCCCTTCATTATTCTATACCTTTGTCCGAGAAACAGTTGATGACACAATGAAAACATTTCCAGTGATTTGACAAGAGCAACAAAAAAATAAAAAAATCACAAAATTATTTGTGGATTTAGTTAAGCAGATAATCTTAGAGGAACATAGAAAGTACAAAACGATGAAAGCAGTCTGATGAACAAGTGGTGGCTACATCCAGAAAAATGGCAGTTACAGGGAAATAAATATAGACAAAAAAACGACACAAGCGGTTACGTTTAGGCACGCAAGGAACAGCCCTGGATGGGTCTTTCATGAACGGTTACAGTCAGAGATACTTTTAAGGAGATGGGAAACACCCATTGTGTGCGTTGGCCATGCGTCGTCAATGGGCCGCGCAGTACATTCTGGGCGATTCTGGGACAAGGAGAGATCGGTCAAGGCTAAAAGGGAGCCAGCTTTTGTCTAATTAATGTCATATTTGACTTTTCGTAGCAGGTTAGGAGAATTGGGTTAAAGTTAGGAAAAGGGTTAGGGTTATTCATGGTAATGTTTGGTTTCGCGCTAGCGCCCAATTGACTCCCATTCACTCTTTGAAGCAGAGCTCTCCTTGTCCCAGAATCGCCCAGAATGCACTGCGTGGGCCACCCGACAATTCAGTGTTGCCAACTCCTCAGTAAGGAAAGTAGCTATTGGCTGTCCTAAAAGTCGCTAGAAGTTTGCATAATTGGCCATGTTCATGTAATTGTGATGGACGCTGTAGGAGAGAGGAATAACGTCTTGGGAGAGACAAAAAGTGAGTAAAAAACACCCTAAATATGTTTAGAACTACAAATGAACTTTGTCTATTCTTGTTTTTTTTTTTACCCAAAAGAGTTACTTCGTTTTTAACCTTATGGTTCACTTAGGAGTCTACAACAAGTCACAGTAAAACATGAAAATGTTTAACCATAACATTTTTTTTGTATACAATCTACATTAACAGTCTAAATGGACCAAAAAGAGACAATAGAAAACTGTCAATGGCAATGTGAGAATCTTTTTTCCCAGACCCCCCTCCAAACACACACAGACTGTGCTGGCTCACAGAAAGAGTGGGTCATCGTCATTTTGGTCAAGGCTCTCTATGGCAGGTTCAGCAACTGAGGGAGCTGACTTAAGAGTAAGCAGCTTATGTGTGAAAAATCTGTAAAACATTATCAGGCAGCTGGTGCTCATAGCAAGCCTCACCAGACAGCTTCAGTCCATATCGAATGTACAGGATGGAGTTAAGGATCTGCAAGGACATCCGATTTCTAAGTTTGCTTTTTACCACACATCTGGCTGAATACTCTCTCGACTTCAGCATTCGAGTGTGGCAAGGACAACACGGACACAGCAGCCATGGCAAGTTCTTGAAACGGGATGATATCAGCTGCATCCCTGAACTTCCAAATCTCACACCAGAAGCCCAGTGTGTTTTTTTGTCTCATTCCATTTACTAAGACGGCTGTTACGTATAACGTATAATTTTTCCCCTTTTGTGTATGTTGTGATTTTCTGTTGGCTGGTTTCTCCTCTCTGGCTCTTAACAGGTGCTGTGAGTTGCCGGTAACGAGGGTGGGCGTGTCACCTGTCCTGGGAGACCAATCAACAGCGTTCTCCCATCAAGCTCAACTGAATAAATGTGTGTTATTTTGGTTTGCTGGGGAGAGAGATTTTTGGAGGTTGGGGGTATGCTGTTTTGAGATAGTGTTTTGCTCTGCTCCCAACTTTAATTTGTTTTGTTTTGCAACCTGTGGGTTCCACCCACTTACCTTGTTCTGGGAGAAGGGATAGGTAAGATACTCCGGGGTGTACACTTGCATGTAGCTGACCCTCTGTTATATACACTAGGTTAGATGCGAGCGATGTCACCCATGTAGCAGGTAGACAGTATCAGATGGTGTAGGCAGGGATAGAGGTAGGGAAGCATAGGGCTATTTGTGTTTTCGGGCCCTGCTCGTCCCGCCCTTCTCCCCCTTTGTGCTTTGTCCTGTTATGAGCTGAGTTTTTGTAAACTTGTTGTTTAGTAAATGGCCCATTAAGGGTTAAATTTCAGTTTGTTGTCGGGTCCCTTTTTATTCTTTAGTCTAATTGCACCACACCTACAGCATTCCAATTTTGCCGCAGTGTGCGGGCAGAGACGGGTAGTTGCGTTTCCAGCTCCCATGAGCCATTTCCATCTTATAGGAGTTGGAACGTAACACACGCCATTGCTGGACAATCTTGTCTATCTCTGCAGGGGAGTAGCCAAGGAGCTTGGTTATTTTTTCTATTTCTCCAGGGCTCTTATTGTGCTTTAGAGTTTCCTCCACATGAAAACTGACATGTACTGCAATGCGTTGATGTTGTCCGGCAGTCTCACCCTCAACTCATTAGTGAGGGAGATGGTGAAGGCTACACACCGCTTTCGGACATTGTTTTCATCCTCAGGCGCAAGGTGGAGCTCCGCTGCCTTTGACTCAAAAAGATAACCAAGGTACGGTTTGGGACTGATGTATCCATCTATTGGCCCTTTGAGTACATCAATATTTGCCAGTGGATTCAGCACCCTGCTGCTCACAGACTTGATCAGGCTAACCAAGCTGTCAAGTAGCTTAAGAGGATCTACTTGCTCTCCCTCAAAAGCCTTGATGGCCAACTGTACCTCACCCAGAACTGACTTAAAAAAAGTTGGATACAATATGTTTTGAGGATCACTGTACATGGAGTATAAAACCTCAGCCATGTAGCAGTGTTCACTGGACTTGGTGACTGCGAAATGCAGCCTAAGGTTTCTCCCCACAGTTGATGGTCTCATATATGGCCTTCTAGGCCTCCCTGCGCTTTGGAGACACTGAAAACCAGTTAAGTCTCTTGTACCAAGTACTCCACACTACGGGGGATGGTGTCATTGGAAGCATGACTTACAGCAAGCTGCAGAGAGTGGCGCACCCAGCGAATAAGAACCAGATCTTTGAGGTCATACTCCTCCTTCAGCACTTTATGGGCCCCATTGTTAATCCCGCCATAAGAGGCATTGTCAGTCCCTATCCCCAGGAGTTTCTCTTTTTTAAGACGACACTTCTCGAGGAAAGTGTTAAGGTCGCGTCAATTCAAATCTGGTATTGGAACAAAAGGATTACTACGCCGTTTAAATCATCTATGTATTTTATTCTAGCAAACCCTTAAATGGTAAATATGAAGTTCGTATATACAGGCTCACTGTGACACCACGCAGGGCAAACAGCAAGCAGGGCCAGAGAAGAGAGAGAGAGAGAGAGAGCGAGAGTGAGTGAGCAAACAGTCAGCAGCGCTAGAGAAGAGAAGCGCCCCTATCCTTTGTTCTTCCTTAAATACTCCGACAGAATCGTTTCCGCTCCTTGCTGACCTGTCGGAGTAGAGGCTGAGTGTGGTTTAAACTTACTCAGCCTATCGTTGGCGTGCAGGCTGGTCCCAGCCTCGTGACGCAATCCAGTTGACGGAAGTAGTGGTCCTCTCAGTAGATGTCCTAGTTTCATTTTACAACAAAATACTGTTCTATCGTGAAACCCCCAGCTAGCACATTCCTTCCACATAGCTCCCCCCTACCCAAACCTACAGCAGTTCTAAAGATCTATGATCACACAATACATTCAGTTAATAACTCTTGTTGTAGATTAACATATTCATTAGCTAAACATGTATCAGCCCTTACAAAAGCCACAACAGCATGGGCTATAGATTTGGCATCTCCTCCCTCCAACTCAACAAGCCCCAGAAATGTTGATACAATTGTCTGCTTGGTGTCACTAAAGTACCTTATCACAACCCCCAGGTACTTAGAAACACTTGTTTTGGGTGGAACTGTTATAAGGCTTTGCCTTTTGAGTATGTTTTTGAGTTGCCATGTGTTTTTTTTACATCACTAAGTTTGGCGTAGAAATCAGCCTTACAATACAGGCAGTATGCCTGTGGATCATCTCCAATAAACGGCTTCAACCAGCCTTTGAATTTAGGGTTTGATTCCCACTCCTCTCTGTATTGAGTGTACAGTTTAGACTGAGACATGATGAGCTAGATGTTTAGCTTATGTCACAGAGAGGTGCGCACACACTGGACGAGGTGAGTAAGTGACTGAGGCTATCTGAGGCTGTGTGAGAAATGCAGTGATTTATTTTTGTGCAGTGATTTATTTTAGACAAAACATTTTACATTTACATCCCGCCCTGAATGTAAGTCAGGGCATGATCAGCCAGCGGCGGCTTCCCGCATGCGCGATTCATTTGCAGTCTGGACGCGGAGGGGTGAACATCTCCTGCTCTGACTGCAGCTGGGAGGGACTGGGCTGCCTGTGAGTGCTTTGGGACAGGGGTGGGGCCCACGGCAGCGCTCGTTGAGAAGAGTAAGAACGATACGTGCTTTCACGTCAGTCTCCAATAACACCAGAAAAAGTTGCTAGATTTGTCGCTAGTCTATTTTTTTTTGAAAATGTGTTGCTAGAGGGGTCTGAATACTCGCTAAATATAGCAACAAAGTCGCTAAGTTGGCAACACTGCACCCGATTGGTCGACAGTCTACTGTGTGAAGCGTTATACGTTCCTCCATTCATTGCCCAATGGGACTCCCATCTCATCTCTGGTACAGTCTCAGCTGGTCTCAGTTCGATCCCTTCCCCTCCCTTTGGCCCTAACCCTTTGATGCTTGCATATCTGTAAGGTGGAAGCAATATGGTGTAAGATTTACCCCTAGCTGCACTGCTTATACCTATCCAGACCCTTTAGACATGCCAACATTGAGGGGTTAGGGCCAAGGTGGGACAGATGGAGAGCAATATGGGATCAGATGTCTGATGTCACAGACAGGCTAGTGGCTGGACGCAGGCCTCTTCACTCCCATGACCCTGAAGGTGCTGCTGGCGATCTTCTCGTAGAGCAGGAACATGAGGGCAGCGGTCAGGACGGTCTGTAGGAGTTTAGCTTCCAGGCCTTTGAACAGGCCCAGCATGCCATACTTCCTATGGGTGGGAGTGAGGATTGAAAAGCAGAATATGTAGGAGATGAAGGCATTGGCTGCATTCCAGGTAGCCATAATTGCAATGGGGCTGCACAGATGATCAGATCACACAACGCTTGGAGAAGTATTTGACATCGCAAGAAAAGCATTATTATGGTACAGCAATCCTCTGAGATGCACAGCACGACGCCAATAAAGACAATCTGGAACGTAACCACTGACTTTAAGTCTGGGTGTGGTAGCGGTCATGATGCTTGGTAAATAGGTAGGCAGGTGTGTGTATGTGGACCAACCTCACTCTATTGATCAGCAGATACATAACACTTATCAGGCTGTTCAGCAATGGTGATCTGTCTGTGTGCTGCTTGTGTTGACCAAACTGAGAACGAGATGCAGACAATGAGCAGTGAAATTAGTACACTAAACATTGGGACAGACCAATGTTCACAATAGAGCAGTAAAACGCAAGATCCACACTGGCAGACACACATACAGTCACAGGACAGACAAACAAGACACCCCTCATGAAAAAAATACTATAGAATTACAACACAAAACCTATTCGTGCAGTAGTGGCAATGTAGAGACTTGTAGGTAATGTGTAGTTTACACACTACTCAAGATACAGTTGAAGTCGGAAGTTTACATACACTTAGGTTGAAGTCATTAAAACTAATTTCTCAACCACTCCACAGATGTCATGTTAACAAACTATAGTTTTGGCTAGTCTGTTAGGACATCTACTTTGTGCATGACAAGTAATTCTTCCAACAATTGTTTACAGACAGATTATTTAATTTATAATTCACTATATCACAATTCCAATGGGTCAGAAGTTTACATACACTAAGTTGACTGTGCCTTTAAACAGCTTGAAATTCCAAAAAATGTCATGGCTTTAGAAGCTTCTGATAGGCTAATTGGCATCATTTGAGTCAATTGGAGATGTACTTGTGGATGTACAGCGGGTGAAATAAGTATTGAAGACGTCACCATTTTTCTCAGTAAATATATTTCCAAAGGTGCTATTGACATGAAATTTTCACCAGATGTTGGTAACAACCCAAGTAATCCATACATACAAAGAAACCAAAACAAATAAGTTCAGAAATTAAGTTATGTGAAATGACACAGGGAAAAAGTAGGTTCAAAAAGGCATGGAAAGCCAAGACAACAGCTGAAAACTATCAGTAATTAAAAAGTAATCCAGCCCCCTGTCAGTGCAAATTAATATCAGCTGGTTCAGTCCCAACTGATGGCCTACAAAAAGGTCTCATTGCCAAGGTGTCACACAAGACATCTCATGATGGGTAAAAGCAAAGAGCTGTCTCAAGACATTCGCAAGCTAATTGTTGCAAAACATAATGATGGCATTGGTTATAGGCGCATTTCTAAGCTTCTCAATGTTCCAGTGAGCACTGTTGGGGCCATAATACGGAAGTGGAAAGGCAATGATTTCACCATAAATTTGCCTCGACCAGGTGCTCCTCGTAAATTTGCCCATTCATCCTTCCTTCAATTATGTGAAGTTTGCCAGTACCATTTGCTGAAAAGCAGCCCCACACCATGATGTTCCCACCTCCAAACTTCACTGTTGGTATGGTGTTTTAAGGGTGATGTGCAGTGCCATTTCTCCTCCAAACATGGTGTGTATTATGACATCCAAACAGCTCAATTTTGCTCTCATCTGACCACACTATATTCTCCCAGTATTTCACTGGCTTTTCCAAATGTTGTGCAGCAAACTTTAAACGACCTTCAACATGCTTTTTTTCAGCAATGGAGTCTTGCGTGGTGAGCGTGCATACAGGCCATGGCGGTGGAGTGCATTACTTAATGTTTTCTTTGAGACAACAGTACCTGCTAATTGCAGGTCTTTTTGAAGCTCTCCACAAGTGGTCCTTGGATCTTGGACAACTCTTCTGATTATTCTTTTCACTCCTCTGTCAGAAATCTTGCGAGGAGCACCTGGTCGAGGCAAATTTATGGTGAAATTATTGTCTTTCCACTTCCGTATTATGGCCCCAACAGTGCTCACTGGAACATTCAGAAGCTTAGAAATGCGCCTATAACCAATGCCATCATTATGTTTTGCAACAATTAGCTTGCGAATGTCTTGAGACAGCTCTTTGCTGTTACCCATCATGAGATGCGTCTTGTGTGACACCTTGGCAATGAGACCTTTTTGTAGGCCATCAGTTGGGACTGAACCAGCTGATATTAATTTGCACTGACGGGGCTGGATTGCTTTTTAATTACTGATAGTTTTCAGCTGTTGTCTTGGCTTTCCATGCCTTTTTGAACCTCCCTTCATGTGTTCAATACTTTTTCCCTGTGTCATTTCACATAACTTAATTTCTGAACGTAATTGTATGTATGGATTACTTGGGTTGTTACCAACATCTGGTGAAACTTTCATGTCAATAGCACCTTTGGAAATATATTTACTGAGAAAAATGGTGACGTGTTCAATACTTATTTCACCCGCTGTATTTCAAGGCCTAACTTCAAACTCAGTGCCTCATTGCTGGACATCATGGGAAAATCATTATGTCTGACCCACTGGAATTGTGATATAGTGAAATAATCTGTCTGTAAACAATTGTTGGAAGAATGACTTGTGTCATGCACAAAGTGATGTCCTAACAGACTTGCCAAAACTAAAACTATGGTTGAAAAATGAGTTTTAATGACTTCAACGTAAGTGTATGTAAACTTTCGACTTCAACTGTAACTATGCCTCTGCCTGTCTCCTTTTGTGAGAAGTATCAACATCAATTTCTCTACTCTGGGCATCAACATAACATGTGACCCAACCGGTTTAACCAATATTCACGAGGAAGAAGAGCAATTGATGTTAATGTCTGAGTTTTGTTACTGGTATTGTGCATGGGACCATGATAACGAGGTGCCCAATATTGCTAGTGTCTTCTCAAATGGCTAAAACCCAGGGCCATAAGGGCAGTTTCATGTCTGAAGCAGGCTTACATTGCACCTCCCATTTCTCACCATTGACAAGAGACCTGATATAAGAACAAATGTCTGCTAGGAAGTGTAGAGCCAGAATCTATCCAGTGTAAGGAAGTGTAGAGCCAGAATATATCCAGTGTAAGGAAGTGTAGAGCCAGAATCTATCCAGTGTAAGGAAGTGTAGAGCCAGAATCTATCCAGTGTAAGGAAGTGTAGAGCCAGAATCTATCCAGTGTAAGGAAGTGTAGAGCCAGAATATATCCAGTGTAAGGAAGTGTAGAGCCAGAATCTATCCAGTGTAAGGAAGTGTAGAGCCAGAATCTATCCAGTGTAAGGAAGTGTAGAGCCAGAATCTATCCAGTGTAAGGAAGTGTAGAGCCAGAATCTATCCAGTGTAAGGAAGTGTAGAGCCAGAATCTATCCAGTGTAAGGAAGTGTAGAGCCAGAATCTATCCAGTGTAAGGAAATGTAGAGCCAGAATCTATCCAGTGTAAGGAAGTGTAGAGCCAGAATATATCCAGTGTAAGGAAGTGTAGAGCCAGAATCTATCCAGTGTAAGGAAGTGTAGAGCCAGAATCTATCCAGTGTAAGGAAGTGTAGAGCCAGAATCTATCCAGTGTAAGGAAGTGTAGAGCCAGAATCTATCCAGTGTAAGGAAGTGTAGAGCCAGAATATATCCAGTGTAAGGAAGTGTAGAGCCAGAATCTATCCAGTGTAAGGAAGTGTAGAGCCAGAATCTATCCAGTGTAAGGAAGTGTAGAGCCAGAATCTATCCAGTGTAAGGAAGTGTAGAGCCAGAATCTATCCAGTGTAAGGAAGTGTAGAGCCAGAATCTATCCAGTGTAAGGAAGTGTAGAGCCAGAATATATCCAGTGTAAGGAAGTGTAGACCAATAATCTATCCAGTGTAAGGAAGTGTAGAGCCAGAATCTATCCAGTGTAAGGAAGTGTAGAGCCAGAATATATCCAGTGTAAGGGTTGTATTGTAGCAGTGATTTCTGTGCTTTAGGAGTTAATTGAACCCCCGCACAGAAAGAGCTCTACCTATTTGAAAATAGTGCACCACATGTGTCCCTGGGGAGGATACTGGGGTTTGGATAAAGGGCCTGGTCAATGCTATTGATTGGGAGATGGGTGCAGATGGGTCAACTAATTCATCCAGCACACTGACATATTGTTACCCCCCTCAACTGGGAAACAGCAGTTGAGAGCGGTGTGCATGGACTTGATCAGCCCTCCTTTTTGTCACCAATATCACGCTTTTGAGTGAGGACTCGCTCCTCTTGAGAGGGGTCCCTGATTGCCCATAGGCAAGGGATAAGTATGGTTTTGGCAGGATGGAGGGGTCTGAGACCCTTGTAGTCACTCCCAAAGATACCAGGCACCCTTCCAGAGTACAGTATCCACTCAGTAAAGAGGCTATTGCGGGTATCACACCTGTACATGCCTCACTGTTAGAGCACGGAGCGTTAGTCCTGTGTCCAGAGTCACCTTGCAATACCACCATCTTGCCAGTAAGAAAGGCCTCAGGTGATTGGCGTTTTATACAAGATTTAAGGCCTGTGAATGATGCTGTGTTTGCTCGTGCCCCTGTGGTTCCCAAATCCTACTACACTGTTGTCTGCAGTCTCAACAACAGCAAATTGGTTTTTAGTTATTGATTTGGCTAATGCATTTTTTTGTATTCCCGTTGCACCAGAGTCAGCTCTGGTTTGCCGTTACGTTTAATTTCACAGCACTGATATTGCTGTGCTCTGAGACTCTCCAGTCTGGTGAAACTGACACAAGCTCTTTGATTTTTCTAGCAGAAAATGGCCACAAAATATCAAAGAATAAGTTGCAACTTGTCTCCAAAACTAAAAGTATTTGGAACATGATATCACCCCCAATGGCAGGCAGCTGGGCACAGAGAGAGTACAAGCTATTCTCTCTGTCCCACAGCCTGTTACCAAACAACACATGATATCGTGGCTGCCTGACTATGCTAAGGTTGTCCAGCCTCTCAGATCTTATTTACGGTCACAAGATGGCTATGAATGATAAGATAAAATGGACCCCTGAATGACTGACTGCTCCGACTAAAATAAAACGACTCATGACTACTTTTCCATGTTTGGGGCTCCCTGGCCATTCTAAACCTTTTAACCTCTTGTTTGTGTGAAAAATGGTTTTATGTCATCTGTTTTAACACAGGATCATGGAGGAAAGCAGCACCCAGTTGGGTATTATTCCTAACAGCTGGACAGTGTGGCAAGAGTTTAAGACTGCTCATCTGACTCCAGCGAGAATGTGCTGCTCACAATGTCTCATGTGACCCTTAAGAGGTGCACTGTGTTAAATCCAGCTACACTGTTGCCGACCCCTGATGAGGGACAACCTCATGACTGCACAGCCCTTGTTGAGATGGCATCCAAATTCTTTATCAATCCACCCTTTGACTAAATTTTCACACTGATCATTACACATCTATTGTCATAGGATTCCTAAATGTCATACAAAATCATACTTAATCCAAACAACCAATACATGTATTTACATCCAAAACTCATCAATGACTGTTCTAGGCCCATCCAGTCATAACTCTTCCGGTTAGGATTTTCGTCATGACCTTCATATAAAGAACCAGTCTTTTCTAAACATTAAAAATTGTCTCATTCAACATGGGCTCCTCGGGATGGAAAGGATCCCAATCGTCTACTAGGCCCGGAGGGGTATCTTCATCATCCCACTGGTCCAAGCTCGGAATCGGTCCGTATCTCACCATCTGCTGCGCAAGTGATTTCTCCAGAGCCCTGGAAATAAGACCTCTCGCACAAGGAATCAAACAGCAACCACACAACACTAACACACTCATACAGGTGAAAGCAGCCCATAGTACAGTGATTACAACATCTTTCCATTTCCCAAACATGTTATCGAACCACCCGGTGAGTGAAGTATCCAAACCGGAATTCTCCGCTAACTCAGTAGCCAACGTGGTTAAACCAGCCAGGGCTTTGGTCATTGATCCATCTGGAGCGCGAAGGCTGTCACCAGGAGAACTTGGTATGGTCCCTCCCACCGTGGCTGCTTCCAGTCCTTTTTCTTTAGTGATTGGACCCAGACCCAGTCTCCTGGCCGAATCTTCGGTAGTTCTCCTGTTGGGCATAAAATCTTTGACATACGGGTATGGTTATTAAATAACTTTCTCATATGTTCTGTTATGGTCTCTTCTGCTTCCACATCACCTTGTTCAGGTCTTCCCAATTCTGGCATTCTATAAGGCCTTCCAAACACCTCAAATGGGGATAACCCATCTCTGTCAGGTGTTATCCTTATAGTCATTAACACTATGGGTAAACACTGTATCCAATTCTTCCCTGTGCTCATGTGAGTCTTTCTCAGCCTATTTTTTATTGTGCCATTCATTCATTCTATCAATCCTGCACTCTGAGGGTGATATGAGCAATGTTTTCTCAAGTTTATACTCAATGTTTTCCCTATGTTGTCCATCACCTGATTGGAGAAATGGGACCCATTGTCGCTGTAAATTGTCTCAGGTAATCCAAACCTAGGGATAATTTCCTGGCATAATGCCTTGGCCACCGTCATTGCAGCCGCTGAGGTAGTTGGGAATGCTTCTACCCATTTTGTATATTTATCAATTATTGTCAAACACCATTTCTTTCCCTCACTCTTTGTAAGTTCTATAAAGTCCATCTCCAACTGTTGGAATGGATACCTTGCCTGAGGAAATTCTCCTTTTGGTGCCCTTTGCCTCCCTTGATGATTACTCTGTGCACAAATCACACATCTGGAACAACGTTTTTAGATAATTTGTTATACCATATGCCATGAAATGTTTCCTGATTATTTCTACCATTCCTCCTGTTGACACATGGCTTTGCCCATGTGACAAAATATCTGCATATCTAAACAAAGACTTGGGTAGTATAGGCAAATCACCCTTATGCAAAATACCCTTTTTTATTAACTGCTCCTAGCCTCTCCCATGTAGTCCCTTCCTTCATCGGTGCCCTCGACTGACTGTCCCTCAACAGGTCTGTGTCAATGCTCACATCCTCCTGTATGTGCTGCTGAGCTGCTGTCTGTGGTTGAAGGCTTGCCTTCTTTGCTTCCTCATCGGCCTTCCTATTCCCCATTGCTAACGCTATCTGTTCCTCTAGTATGAGCCTCACATTTGCATATTGCCAATTTGGCTGGTAAAAGAACAGCATCCAAAAGCTTCAGGATTAACTGAGCATGTGTTATAGGTTTACCAGATGTAGTCACCATCCCCCTATTCCTCCATTGTGCAGCAAACAGGTGTATCGTGTTAAATGCATAGGCACTATCTGTGTAGATGGTGACCCTCTTTCCTTCACCCAGATGACATGATCGAGTTAATGCCACTATCTCCGCCTGTTGTGCTGAATAATTCTTGGGTAAAGGTTCAGCCTCTAAAACATCAGTCTCAGTTACCACTGCATATCCTGTAGCATTTGTCCCATCTATTTTTCCTTGATGAACCATCAACAAACATAATTACTTCCCCATCCGCTAATGCTAGGTCCGTCAAATCGGGTCTTGGTAATACTAATTTCTCAGTTTCTGTTACACAATCGTGTGGGCTGCCATCTGTTACAATAGGAACTAGAGTAGAGGGATTCAGAGTAGTACATCTCTCTATGGTAAGGTTTGGCATATTTAACAGGGTTATCATACAAGACAGGTGTCTAGCTGGTGACATGTAGGCCATCTTGTGTTCCAGTAACAAGATTGACACTGCATGTGGTACTTTTAACGTCAAATCATGATAAAGTACTACTGAAGCTGAGTCCTCTACAGCTTGAGCTGCTGCCACCACTGATTGCAAACACAAAGGCATAGCCTGAGCCCCTGCATCCAATCTAGAGGAATAATATGCAATTGGTCTGTTCCTACCTCCGTGTTTCTGTGTTAGAACCGATGTCATAAATCCCTGCCTACAATCTACTGTCTGTGTGAAAGGGCGGTCATATCTGGGGAAGGCCAGGACAGTACTTGATGTCAATAATTTCTTTATGTTTACAAACTGGTCCTCAGCCTCCTTGGTCCATTCTATCTTATCTTTGGCTGCCCATAGATCAACTCACTCAATTTCCCTGTGTGTAGAGCGAAATGTGACACGCAGGTTCTGCAATAATTTATCATTCCCAAGAAGCTCATCATCTGTTTCTTATCTATTGGTTTTGGAGCTTCTAGAATTGCTTTTTTCCTCGACTCATTTAAAGTTCTTCCCTCCTGTGTCAATGTATGTCCCAAATAGATTACCTCATCCTGCCACAACTGCAACTTGTTTCTACTCACTTTGTGCCCCTGCTCTGCCAGAAACATTAAAAGGGCTATCGTATCCTTCCTACAACTGTCTTTAGTAGGGCTTGCAACCAGTAAGTCATCCACATATATCAATATTTGACTTCCCTCTGGAGGGTTGAATTTACCCAAATTTCGAGTAATGGCCTGGCTAAAGATTGTTGGACTTTCCGTGCGTACGTCCATTTCTTGTAAACCCGAACCATCCTTGACTATCAGGATGCACTGGTACACTAAAAAATGCGTTAGCCAGGTCAATTACTGTAAAATAAGCATTCTCAGGTTTCAACTGATTCAATAGGGTGTGGGGATCTGGCACACAGGGGGTTCTTGGAATTACACTATTGTTCACCCCTTGCAGGTCCATTACCATTCTCCAATCTGTACTGGGTGCTGCCTTTTTCACAGGGAACAATGGTGACTTGCAAAACGCCTCCTCCCCTGGAATTATCACTCCCCCTTCTCTCAGCTGTTAAAATGTTGGTGTAATTCCTCTTACAGCTTCCAGCTTCATTGGATATTGTTTCTGATACGGCCTATAATTTGATTTTGGCTTTACCTGTACTGGGGCTACATCTTTTATTAACCCTACATCAGCTGGACCTTGAGACCACAAATGGTGTGGTATTTTCTCTAACTCCTGTTCCTGTTCTTCTGTCAACAGGTATCTCTCTTCTCAGTATTGACCACAGTCTTCCAAATGTACCCCTGGATTGGTATTTACTCTCCAGTTTAGCTTCCTACGATACCTGTCTGTCGAGGGGCTATGCTGATCACCACCCCTCACCTTTACATAATCTGTAACTCTGTCCCTCTGATACCCACTTACCCATGTCCTCCCACCTTCCTGAGGGCTCTCTAGCGAGGGATACATGGGGGCTCCATTTTTCCCTGAACAGTCTGACTCTGGGAACCTAATTCCACCTCCACAGCAGCACCAATAGTTCTCTCTGTGGTTTTCAGCAATTCTCTCTCATAATCTACATCTGGGCCTGGGTTCTTATTATACCAGAGAGTGCAATGTAATTCATCTGGGGACATTTTAGTCGGCCCCAGCCCTACCTCGTCCGCAAGTTCCATTAGGCTGGGTTTTTGGGATATCAGTTATTCCTCCCGAGTAAATCCTGACTATACCAGTAACATGGTTCCCCATCTCCACACACAACCATGCTGTCCTTCACTATGTATGCCCTCATCCCTCTCTCCGTGGGGGTGATGGCTACATTAAATCTCGTCATCACATCCCTTCCTAACAGATTTACTGGACATAATTTAGATACCAAAATGGGAACCCTAGCCTCCTCTCCGGATTTGTCATGTTTCAGGGTTATTGGGGCTGACAATCTCTCAACTAATTGATGACCTGAAGCAGATCTCACGATTATCTTTTCCCCATTAATCCTGACTCCCTCCGGTGCGTCTGCTGCGCATATCGCCGTCCTACACGCCCCTGTGTCACACAAACATTTTATATTCTTTCCCATTACCATTAAAGTCAAATATGGTTTCTCCTCCTGCTGGAGCGCTAGGTCAATTGTTGCTAATTCAAATACTTCACAACTTGGGTCTACAGTCCCTACTCCTTCTTCACTAGAATATGTCCCTGCCTCTTCCTTAGCTAGTCATGCCTCATTCCCATCTCCATCGTCATTTGAGGCCCATGGGGCTCTCCTACGTGACCTACCTCCCCTGTCTTTCTGTTTACAGTCCCTATTAACATGGCCTGTCTTTCCACAATATTTGCACGGACACTCACAGTCCCTTGCAAAGTGTCCTGTCTCGTAACAATTATAACACTTATGGTTTCCCTTGTAACACTCCCTTCTCCCAAAATTCTTTCCTCCACCTGTCATTTCTCCCAGAGTAGCCATCAAGAACTCCGCTGCCTTTAATCCCTTCCTAGCTTGATCACTCCTACTGTTCTGCTCATGGTGGATGGCATACCTTTTTACCTCAGCTAATGGCGCAGTACCCCACCCCACCAGTGTTTTCTTTACTTCTCTACTTATCTCTGGTTTCATTCCGGTAAGGAATGCTATCTTTAACTGCTGGTGATAAGGTGCATCTCCCCCAGCTGGGGGCTCCAGAATGCCACTGTTGGCATTAAATACATCTCTCAATCTTTCTAGGTATTGACTGACTGTTTCACTATCCCCCTGTTTACATTCATGAACTTTTGAAACATCGGCGTGACGATGATAATGTTCCCTTAGGTTGTTACAAAGCTCTGTTATTTTCCCTGCATAAAGTCCCCCTGCTTCCCATGGCAGGACTGGTCCATTTCCATCTCCTGGAATCCAAGCTCCCCTAACTGCCGCCCAGTCCTTCCCCACCAACTGCCTAACTGCTCTCTCGATTTCCCCTGTATTCAACTTAAAACTTGCTGCCAATCCCTCTAGATCTCTCCTAAAGCCCTCTATTCCTGTCTTTGGGTGAGCCACCCCCTCTACAGCTCTCACTACATCTCTCTGTGACCATGTGTCAAAGGGGGGAGAGGTAGATTTTGTGAATAATTTAAAAAATGTTGTTCACCTGGTAAAGTAACGTTAGACTGAGGTAGAGTATAGTAGAGACTGTAAAATGAAAGTCAGGTATTTGAGGGGAAGAGAAATGTAGTGGGTGATTGAGAGGGATTCTGAGTTACATTTGAGTCATTTAGCAGACGCTCTTATCCAGAGCGACTCAGTTAGTGCATAGGGGTTCATACTTTTTTCGTACTGGTCCCCCGTGGGAATCGAACCCACAACACCGGTGTTGCAAACACCATGCTCTATCATCTGAGTTTCATGGAACTATAGTTAAAGTAAAAAGATATGTAGTTATGAAAGAAAGGAAAATGGGAAGTTGATGGTAACTCATTGCAGAAACGGGCCTCCCCTGGGTCACGGTAATGCCACTCGCATTGAAGTACATGAGGGGATGGGCACACAGAACTACTGGGCTGGCCCCCCATGAGATTGACGGATAGACCTATAATGCTAAAGACCCCTTTCCCACAGAATAAGCTGACACTGATGGACTGCGAGGATCAAATGGTAAGCTACTGTGCTGCACTTAATGTTCTGAAGTCTATTTTTCCCCAGAATAAAAGCGGCTTTGCCTGAACTAAAGGGAGGACAGCTCCAAAACTTGCAGCCAGGAGACTGGGTGGTCATCAAGGACCTCCGCAGAAAGACTTGGCACCAACAGTGCTGGACTGGTTCATTCCAGGTGCTACTGACAGTTGCAGAGAGGTCGGTGTGGGTTCACTTGTTTGTGTGCTATGACCTCAGAAAGCTTAGCTTATTCCTTGATCTGCCAGGGAGGGGCTGAACCAACCATAACTAAGCAGTTTGTGTGTTACTATATAAACCCCTTGAGTTTCTGCATTAGTTGGACTCTATCAACAAATCAACTACGGGTGGTCCGTTGACCTGCTCCCTTGTTAACAAGATTAATAAATATTTAGTTTAAGTATTACTGACTTGTGTGATGTTTTTCTCTCCTCATTTGATAATTTAGAATTACCACCACAACAGACAAGGCTTTAAAAGGATTAACTAAAAAGTGTAAATGTAATTTAATATGTAATTAACATAATATTTGTTTGCTATTACATTTGTATAAACTTGTGTCAGTTTTCAATAGTAATTCAAAAGGGTTTATGTAGGAAATGAAAAAGTATCAGGAGCAAATCAGTACTGACAACACTACACACACACAGAATGTGTTGGCATTACGTAGTAATTCAATAGTGAACATGTAGGAATTGTGGTAGAATGTCTAGGTTTTAAGTAGTAGATATCCAAAAGCTCAGTAGTTACACAGTAGTCATTAAGGAATAATTATGTAGTGATTTGAGCAGGAAATATGTAGTGAATCATCCCAATGTATCCTTCATTACTACGTAAATCACTACAGATCTCAATAGCAATCAATTAGTAAAACCAGTAGATTTTGTGTAGATCTTGGATAGTAGTGATTCAGTAGTACATTTTCATAAGGAACATTCACACACACACACACACACACACACACACACACACCTTCTTACCCTCGGGATGGACTGTACAGTCTGTAGTGGGTATGTGACTGTGGTGGCCACTGCTTTGGCTATGGCACCAATCAGAAAGACCTCCAGAGACAACAGCTAGAGAAATGGACAGACAACAGTATCAGTTAGTTCCAGTTTAAATAGGGTTGATAATACAGCATACCATGGTATTTTTATATACTGAAAGAAAGCTTTTGTTATAATGAGGGAGGATTGCAGGGCTTTTTCCCCCATCAATGACAATTCAATTCCCATCCATAATTCTGCCAAATCTTTGCAAACCCCCCCCCCGTTCCACAAGGCCCCCACCCCTTCCTCCTCAATGACCTGCATAAAGGCATCTGAGGGGAGGAGAGAGGGACACTGTTTCACCTAGAGACAATCTGACATAGTGACAAAGAAACCAGACTAGGAAAACAGTAGTACAATGTGCGTTTGCCTGTGTGTGAAAGTAAAAGAGAGAGAGAAAGAGGGAGCATGTGTGTGAGTGTATGATGCTTTAGAGAGAGAATGAATGACAGAGTGAGAGAGACATACTTGCAAACATCTACAACTTTATCTGTTTCCAACACTCATACTGCTGCTGCCTTTACCCATGATGCCTGAGTAGTTAGTGGGACGGATGTCTGCATTGCGGAACTTTGCCACCTGAAGCTTGAGTCAAATGTTGACCACCCACAGCGGAGTGGTCACAAGCACATTCACTACACCTGCCGAGACAGAGATGGGGGAAGAGAGAGGGAGAGAGCTCGGAATCATTCCTTGACACGGTTTAAGTGTTATTAATTCTTAAGGGTGGCAGGTAGCCACTTATTTACTCACAACTGCTCTTCCTTGACAATCTCTGACAGAATGGCAGGAGTGGACCTGGCTTTCCTCTTCTCATCCACTATAGAAAAGGAAGAACAGAGAGAGGAATAGACATACAATTTGCACCAAGATATCTTATGTCCTCTATTCAGTTTGGCACAAAGGCGTAAAGATGTAACTAGCCTTACCTTGCAGCAGTAGTCTTGCAGTGTCAAGTGGGAAGAAAAAGGTAATTGCCGTCGCACTCCCCTTAAAACATTTAGGTCTACTGTCAAATATAGGCTCTTCAAATGTGAACATTTGCTGATATTAGGCTAACCTTATTGTTAGGGCATACAGGTTTGGAAGTATTGGCTGTCAGATAATGACAGATAGGCAAATTTATGGTGAAATTGTCTTTCGACTTCCGTATTATGGCCCCAACAGTGCTCACTGGAACATTCAGAATCGTAGAAATGCACATATAACCAATGCCATCATTATGTTTTGCAACAATTAGGTTGCGAAGGTCTATGAGACAGCTCTTTGCTTTTACCCATCATGAGATGCGTCTTGTGTGACATCTTGGCAATTACACCTTTTTGTAGGCCATCAGTTGGGACTGAACCAGTTGATATTAATTTGCACTGACAGGGGGCTGGATTGCTTTTTAATTACTGATAGTTTTCAGCTGTTGTCTTGGCTTTCCATGCCTTTTTGAACCTCCCTTCCTTTTTCCCTGTGTCATTTCACATTATTGCACATAACTTAATTTCTGAACTTATTTGTTTTGGTTTCTTTGTATGTATGGATTACTTGGGTTGTTACCAACATCTGGTGAAACTTTCATGTCAATAGCACCTTTGAAAATATATTTACTGAGAAAAATGGTGACGTGTTCAATACTTATTTCACCCGCTGTATATATATATATATTTTTTTTCAATTTTCTCCCCAATTTCGTCATATCCAATTGATAGTTACAGTCTTGTCCAATCGCTACAAATCCCTTACGGACTCGGGAGAGGGGAAGGTCGAGAGCCGTGCGTCCTCCGAAACACAACCCACCAAGCCGCACTGTTTCTTAACCCGGAAGCCAGTCGCACCAATGTGTCGGAGGAACCTCCGTAAACCTGGCGACTGAGTCAACGTGCATGCTAGAGCGCGATGGGACAAGGACAACCCTCCCCTAACCCAGCCTATATTCAATGGAGAGACTTTAAAGACTAATCAGTGGCTGACACGCTTGATATTTATGACAGTCACAGGCAAATTATTACAAGGAAGTCCCAGGTAAAGTATAAAGCATGACGCACAACAACTAGTCATATCACCTCTTACTGTATTACACACATCCTTCCCTTCTCTGTGAAAATGTCCAGCTCTGTAACAATCAGCTCTAACGAGATGCTGGTCATCTCCCATGTACACCCCACAGGGAACGGGTTGGGGGTCGCGGGGGTGGCTTCTGCCCCTCACTTTTTGGGACAGCCGGTCTCAGTGCTGGGAAGCTTCCGGGCCGGGCATCCAAAAGCTCTCGGGGTAAGAATTTCTGTTTTATATTAGTAGAAAATTATTTTCAAATGTTTATTTGACAAATAAACAAATTATTTTCAAATGACCATTTTGGTTGAAAGCAATGGAAGAAGAGAAATTAATTTCCTGCTTTGTACTTTGTTTTTCTCTGACTGTACAGATCATGATTGGTTTGTTGATGCTGTTGACAGGAATTGTGATGGCTATGGCACCAAGGTTGGATAATGTTGGAGTAGTCAGTGGAATATTTGTCTGGGGATCTATCATTGTGAGTGAGCTGCTTTGTCTATCAATCCTATCTTACATTTCTTGTCTGCCTGGATGCAAAACAAAACTTACTCATCGTTAAATCATGTCACTTTAAAAATCTTATATATATTAATTTTCTTAACTAATGACTTTTATTAACATATGTATTTAGATAATCCTATGCATTTCATTTGAATTGACTTTTATGTGGGTGTAATTAAAATTCAATTTTAACATTGGTCATACAGTAGAAATATGAGATTCGAAATGGCACAGTATTCAATAGTGCACTATGTAGGGAATAGGGAGCTATTTAGGATGTAACCTTGAATAATCTCTTCCTTGTTCCTTCTCAGTATATAATTGCAGGCTCTCTCACTGTTGTCGCTGACAAACTGAACAAATGTCTGGTCAGTATCAATATTTTTTTTCCTCAATAAAGTTCCACTCTATTTGAAGACATTGCATACTGTACAATAGTGTCACGTTCTTGAATGATGGGACCGTAAACAGAGCGTTGGTGGAGCGACATTCCTTTTTATTTTACGTTCAACACTTAAACCGAAAACAACAAAGGAGAGAAAGTGAACTGGCGTGAGCACAAACCCAATGTAACATACATGCACATGATTCCACACACAGGTGGAAAACAAAGGAACATAAATAGAATCCCCAATTAGAGACAACTCGAGACAGCTGCCTCTAATTGGGGATCGAAATTAACCCAACCCAAAAAACACCCAGTGCACTGTCAAGCTCTAACTGCGGCCCTACAGCTCCCCCTAGAGGGAGCCAGATAACCTGGCCACAGTCAGAACCTGACAAATAGTCCCTCGTGTTTTCGTTCATCCTTCTTGTTTTCCTCCCAAGACACAATCAGTGGGGTGGGTGCTGGCATTAATTGTGGATTGCCCCTTTAAAGAATTGTAATAATGATTATAAGGGATAACAATACACTGAATTCGGTATTGCATTTTATTCTTCAGAAATGTTCATCCACAACCAGCCATTCCCATGTCCTCTTTCTGCTCTCTCTCTGTACCTTAGGTGAAAGGCTCCCTGGGAATGAATGTTGTTGCCACGGTTACTGCTTTTACTGGCATCATCCTCCATTCTTTAGACAGTGCTGGGATCCTGTTGCACTGTGTCTATTCAGTCTATTCATACTATACTCCATACTTTGACTGTAAACAATATCAGGTATATACCAAATGCTTATTTCTTTTTGACTTTCATCGGTCAGGAGATATTTGTAAATTGATAAATGGCTATTTATCATCTATAATATTTTGTATTGTAAAGTTAAAAGTTTATTAGGCACATTTAAATTATGCTTATATGTGACATATCCAACATGCAAGCAATAGTAAGGTAGATAACTGCTATTGAGTTAGTTTATAGTTATTTTTTGTCCACATTGAAACTGGAGTCAAATTTCACCAAGTGTTCATAATTGCTCCAAAATGGCGGTAACGTGTAGTTCACTACTGTTTCCTGTTCCTCTCTATCTATAGTATAGGTCGCAGGGAATTTCAGGTGTTTTGGCTGTTTTCTCCCTGTTGGAGTTTATAGTGTCCATCTGTGTCTCATCGTTTGCCTGCAGAGCTGTCTGCATGTGCTGCTGTTCCACCCCTGAGGTGAGTCTATAGATATAGATTTCTGTCAATTTCTTTGTACAAAATATTGTAAATCTCAAGGTTATTTACATTACCCAGGTTCTCTGATATTATGAGTTAAGTACACTACATTACCAAAAGTATGTGGACACCTGCTCGTTGAACATCTCATTCCAAAATCATGGGCATTAATATGGAGTTGGTCCCCCCTTTGCTGCTTTAACAGCCTCTACTCTTCTGGGACGGCTTTCCAGTTGGGAACTTGCTTCCATTCAGCCACAAGAGCATTAGTGAGGTCGGGCACTGATGTTGGGCAATTAGGCCTGGCTTGCAGACGGCGTCATTCCAATTCATCCCAAAGGTGTTCAATGACAAACCATTTCTGTATGAACCTCTCTTTTTGCACTGGGGCATTGTCATGCTGAAACAACTGTCCCAGAGTCTCTGCAACAGACTGATAATAAACTAACACATGGTAGGGAACTCGAGAGTGGAGGATTGTTCTTGTAGGAAGGGTCCAGTGGTGAGTTGTGTTGAGGTGGTGCAGAGTTCTTCTGACCTGTTATCTATCCGAACCCCTGTGTCCAACTAAAGCGCAGACTGTGTTGGATGTTTGAGATCCCCACCAGGTAAAGCCTGTGATTGGCTGGCCAGGTAACCTGACTCTAGCCAGGGGAGACAGTTCTGGAAGAGGTGTGAAACCAGGGGACGGTAGCCTTTGCTGGGCTGGAGAGTTTCTAAAGTTTGTGCCTCAATACCTAGGTTTCCATCCAATTGGCTACAGATTTTCATGTAAATATTCAGAAATCTGCATATAAACTATATTAGCATTTTCTCAGCGAGCTAGCCAAGTTATCATCAGCCACGCAGCGTGGGCTAACCGAGGCCCAATAGCTAGCGTTGAAGCTAGCTAGAAGAGGTAAAAGTTCATTTATACAGAAAATAAAATACTACTCAGCCTCACATGGGTGTCCAAAGTACCACGTTCAGCAGTGATGACATTGCAGGTCGCCTGTGAACTGTTGAGTCAGACTGGTCTCATAGACTAGACGTAACATAGTAAACATAAATCCAGGACACTCAAATTAGTACGATATGTTACTTTTGGTATAGTTACATAAGATAGAAGGCAAAAACAAAAGGAAGATGGTTGGTTGGGGAAGATGAGTGGGCATATAACACAAACGTCTAGTGTCTCAAAGGTTGCGTGTTCAAATCTCATCATGGACAATTTGAGCTAATTAGCAACTTTGTAACTGCTACTTTACAACTACTTAGCATGTTAGCTAACCCTCCACCTAACCCGAGTTTTAGCTAACCCTAACCCCTTTAACCTAACTCCTAACCTTAACCCTAACCTTAACACCAAACCTTAACCCATAGTGCTAGCTAATGTTAGCGTTGGTCACCAAGCTAACATTATCCACAACACATTGAATTTGGTAACATATCATACGTTATAAAAATTTGTAACATATTGTACAAGTTGAAATTCGTAACATATTGTACGAAATGGATGATGGACATCCAGAAAGTAATACATATCATATGAAACGTAACATATCATACTAAATGGAGTGTCTAGGATTTACGTACAGAATAATACGAAATGCTCTCTGACCACTTTGCTGAATGGAGAAAATCAAGAACTGGATACTTAGAGCTCTTCAATGAGGAAGTGAACATGGACAGTGAGCGGGAGAGTATTGCTTTTATACAGGGTAAGGGCGCACCCTATTCGCTGCTATCCCGGTCTCCAACAGACGTTTGTGATTGGTTACTTCAAGTTTTGAAACAAAATCTCACTTGTGAAATACAGAATAAGTAACTGAAACATATCTACATATGTCTTACTATAATGTAGAACACAGCCATGGTACCTCAAATAGCAGGAGGAGAACAATCAAGCTGAATGAAAATAATTATTATTATCATGTTTACGTGAATACACTGTAGAAGAAGAAATGGACTTAAATTCTCTTTTAGCAAGTTTCCATCATTGGGAATCAAATACCGGTACCCGATGGCAGGTATGGCAGCATAATGACTCCAAGCAACGCACCTTTAGGGTGGCAGGTGGCCTGGAGGGTAGGAGCGTTGTCAGTAACGAAAAGGTTGCTGGATCAAAGCAAAAATGGAAATATCACATTTACATAAGTATTCAGACCCTTTAGTCAGTACTTTGTTGAAGCACCTTTGGCAGCGATTATAGCATTGAGTGTTCTTGGGTATGACACTACAACCTTGGCACACCCGTATTTTGGGCGTTTCTACAATTCTCTGCAGATACTCTCAAGCTCTGTCAGGTTGGATGGGAGCGTTGCTGCACAGCTATTTTCAGGTCTATCCAGAGATGTTCGATTGGGTTCAAGTCCGGACTGTTGCTGGGCCACTCAAGGACATTCAGAGACTTTTCCCGAAGCCACTCCTGCGTTGTCTTGGCTGTATGCTTAGGGTCGTTGTCCTATTGGAAGGTGAACCTTCGCCCCAGTCTTAGGTCCTGAGTGCTCTGAAGCAGGTTTTCATCAAGGATCTCTCTGTACTTTCTGACAGGTCTCCCAGTCCCTGCCACTGAAAAACATCCCCACAGCACGAGGCTGCCACCACCGTAGGGATGGTTCCAGGTTTCCTCTAGACGTGACTCTTGGCCTTCAGGCTAAAGAGTTCAATCTTGGTTATATCAGACCAGAGAATCTTGTTTCTTATGGTCTGAGTGTCTTAAGGTGCCTTTTGGCAAACTCCAAGCAGCCTGTCCTTCTAGAAGTTTCTCCCATCTCCACAGAGGAACTCTAGAGCTTTGTCAGAGTTACCATCAGGTTCTTGGTCACCTCCTGACCAAGGCCCTTCTCTCCCGATTGCTCAGTTTGGCCCGGCAGCCAGCTCTAGGAAGAGTCTTGGTGGTTCCAAACGTCTTCCATTTAAGAATGATAGAGACCTTCAATGCTGCAGAAATGTTTTGGTACCCTCAGATCTGTGCCTCGACACAATCCTGTTTCGGAGCTCTACAGACTATCCCTTGACCCTCATGGCTTGGTTTTTGCTCTGAATGCACAGTCAACTGTGGGACCTTTATATAGACAGGTGTGTGCCTTATCAAATCATGTCCAATCAAAAGGTCTGAATACTTAGGGTTGCACATTTTGGGGAATATTCAGAGTTGGAAACTTTCCGTGGGAATTAACGGGAATATATGGGAATTAATGGGAATATGGGATTTAATGGAAATATATGCAAATTAATATTAATACCATTTAAATGTAGATGTTTTTTGCATTGGATATATTTACCATATCATATGGAGAAACAAACATTTTACCTTATCAGTTGACTCTTCACATGGGATGATTTCACTGAACAACAAAAGAAAGGGAATATTGAATGATCCATCTCATCTCCCAAAAACGTTTTCAACATATACATCTGTAAAATGATAGTTTCTAGACTAAAGCTTTGGTTGTCTTCCTCTCAGGCTTCCATGTCTTCTCCCTGGACCTCCTCAATGTCTACCTCTTGAACAATCAGACTCTGCGGCCTCATCTTCACTGTCACTTTCCAACCTTGTTGAGGATGGCTCGTTGTCAGGCTCAAAAAGGCTAGAATTTGCCCAGATGGCCACCAATATTTCAACACTTGTATTAGTCAGCCTGTTGCGTGCTTTGATGTGTGTGTTCCCAAACAAGGACCAGTTGCGTTCTGAGGTGGCTGATGTTGGTGGGCTTTGGAGAATGGAGGCAACAGGGGAAAGAGCCTCAGATCCACAAAGTCCCTTCCACCAGGTGGCTGATGAGATATGTTGGCATGACTGCCATATTGCATCTCCATCCCAAAGCCCTTGCTTGGAAGTGTACTTAGCCAGACTGCCAAAAACCTTGCCCACATCCAGGCCAAGGTGGCAAGACACAGTAGTGATGACACCATAGGCCCTGTTGATCTCTGCACCAGACAGGATGCTCTTGCCAGCATACTTGGGGTCCAACATGTACGCTGCATATGGACTTCAGGCAGAATTCTTCATGCTTTTTAATGTATTTCAGAACTGCAGTTTCCTCTGCTTGGAGCAACAGTGAAGTGGGCAGGGCAGATTGGATTTCTTCTCTTACATCTGCAAGCAGAGTCTGAACATCAGACAGGATGGCATTGTCTCCCTCAATCCGTGCAATGGCTACTGCTATAGGTTTCAGGCTGCTTACCACTCTCTCCCAAAATACATCATCCAGGAGGATCCTCTTTATGGGGCTGTCCATATCGGCAGACTGTGATATGGCCATTTCTTGGAGAGACTCCTTCCCCTCCAGAATACTGTAAAACATGATGACAACACCACCCCAATGGGTGTTGCTAGGCAGCTTCAATGTGTGCTCTTATTCTTCTCACTATGCTTGGTGAGGTAGATTGTTGCTATAACTTGACTTCACATACCTAACCATTTCCTTGGCTCTCTTGTAGAATGTATCCGTTGTTTTCAGTGCCATGATGTCCTTGAGGAGCAGATTCAATGCATGAGCAGCACAGCCAATGGGTGTGATGTGAGGGTAGGACTCCTCCACTTTAGACCAAGCAGCCTTCATGTTCGCAGCATTGTTGGTCTGCAGTGCAAATACCTTCTGTGGTCCAAGGTCACTGATGATTGCCTTCAGCTCATCTGCAATGTAGAGACCGGTGTGTCTGTTGTCCCTTGTGTCTGTGCTCTTGTAGAATACTGGTTGAGGGGTGGAGATGATGTTGTTAATTATTCCTTTCCCACAAACATTTGACCACCCATCAGAGATGATTGCAATACAGTCTGCTTTCTTTATGATTTGCTTGACCTTCACTTGAACTCTGTTGAACTCTGCATCCAGCAAATGAGTAGACAAAGCATGTCTGGTTGCATCTTTTTTGCATTCTTCACATATGATTTGGCACAGTATTTGCAAATGTACATAGCTTTTCCTTCTACATTAGCTGCAGTGAAATGTCTACACACATCAGATAGTGCCCGTGGCATTTTCCTGTAAAGATTAGAAAAAAATGAGTAAAAAAAACCCAGAATACAATTCCATGTACAGATAAATAGTTAAGCAGTTAGATTAAACAACTCCTTTGTAAGATAAACAAGTGAATTAACACTCCTTAGTTAGCAGGCTCAAGCAAGCTAAAACCCACATGGTAGCAAAAACTAACTAGCAGAAAGTGTTAAGTTAGAAAACACACCTTGCTGTAGGCTACTATTTACTAGTTAACAAAAAAATAATGTATGTCATATAAAATATATTCACCCCACCCAGTATTGTAATCAAAACTTACCAGAAAGCATGTAGTCATTGGCTCAGACAGTGTAGTAGTGTGGGCTCAATAGCATCTCATTAGTGTCCAAGATCTTGAGAATCAACTGTACATGTAATGGAAGAGTGTTACTGCTCAAGTGATGGAAGAATGCACGGTGCATGCAGAGGGTTGCAATTCCATTGAATTGGGGATAGTTTAACCAAAATATGCCACAAGACCTAGAATTGCCTTGTGTGTCCTACAAAAAAAGGTTCACTGTTATAAGCTAAAATTTTTTGATGAATTTAAGCAAAAGGCACCTCTACACTGTATATCATAAGGCCTTATTTATTATTTTTTATTTTATTTTTTTTATTTTACCTTTATTTTACTAGGCAAGTCAGTTAAGAACAAATTCTTATTTTCAATGACGGCCTAGGAACAGTGGGTTAACTGCCTTGTTCAGAGGCAGAACGACAGATTTTTACCTTGTCAGCTCGGGGATTCGATCCAGCAACCTTTCGGTTACAGGCCCAACACTCTAACCACTGGGCTACCTGCCGCCCCAGAATCAGGTATTAGGTATATTAGGTATATTACGTTTTTGTACCGGAGCTCCGGGACTTGCGTAGATATCGAAAAGCAGTTTACTTTGAAGTAGTGTGCCAATGCATGTATCTCTCTGAAGCTTTCTTTGATCACATGCTTTTTCAAACCGTGTGAAGCAAAATACGAGATCCAACTGATTTCGCTGTGGTTCCAAGTTGCTTTCAAACACCGACCTTTACTGGACACTAGTGTTCTCTCTAAACTGTGCACGGGCGCGAATCTCCCTGGGACTGCCGCACAGAAGAAATATCAGCCCGCACACAGAAGCACCAGATTGAGGCTTTACAATTAGATACTGGGGAAATGCCACTATCCCTTAGACGAGTTAAGCTAGCCCTGGCATACTGGGCAAGACTGAAGGGTAGTACTGGAAGACTGCTGGGAATATGTACGATATCAAAAGAGGAGTTTTGGCACAGA
Organism: Thymallus thymallus; assembly: GCA_023634145.1. NCBI lineage: Eukaryota > Metazoa > Chordata > Actinopteri > Salmoniformes > Salmonidae > Thymallus > Thymallus thymallus. Next base: position 17,630,910 of record CM042398.1, read on the forward strand.
GATTGGGAAAAGGGTTGATGACCTTGTTATAGAGGACCTTGTTAGAGGGCCGTATGTGGCAATAGGAAATGTGCCACCATGGTTTTATGCAAGACCACATGTTGATCTTATCCTGATCGAAGAAAAGAAACAGTGATGTGAAAATAATGTAGGCTGAATGATAGAACAGCTATTTCCATGGTAAAATGTTATGAAATGCATTTTCTCTATAGTTTTTTATGTTAGGCCACTCTGGTAGGCCTATATTATGATCAAATGGCCACAGTATCCTACTTGACCACCGTTAAAAAACTGTAACTTAAAGTGGGTACAGCCTTATTGCTGGAAGTTGCACAGGTTTGCGCAGACCTGAAAGACCTGAAAGACCTGAAATTTGTCATTGCCAAAAAAAATTAGAGAGAGCATTGCTGGACATCGTACTTACAAATATAGTTCAGATTTTGTACTTGTAGTTTCACCTGACTGGTAGCTTAGCAGGTAGAGTACTTTCAGGGATGTGAGGGAAATGAGATCGAATTATAATTTTTTTCAACTTTATTTAACCTGGTAAGCCAGTTGAGAACTAGTTCTCATTTACAACTGTGACCTGGCCAAGATAAAGCAAAGCAGTGCGACAATAAAAAAAACTAAAAACAACAACAGAGTTACACATGGTATAAACAAATGTACAGACAATGACACTATAGAAAATCTATATACAATGTGTGCAAATGTAGTTAGATTAGGTAGGACAATAAATAGGCCATAGTGGCAAAATAGTTACAATTTAGCAATAACACTGGAGTGATAAATGTGCAGATGATGATGATGCCTTCGGTGCGGGCAGAGATACTGGGGTGTGAATGAGCAAAAATAATAATATGGAGATGAGGTAGTTGGGTGGGCTATTTACAAATGGGCTATATACAGGTGCAGTGATCGGTAAGCAGCTCTGACAACTGATGCTTAAAGTTAGTGAGGGAGAAGTTCCAGTCATTGGCAGCAAAGAACTGGAAGGAATGGCGGCCAAAGGAGGTGTTGGCTTTGGGGGTGACCAGTGAAATATACCTGCTGGAGCGCAGGCTACGGGTGGGTGTTGCTATGGTGACCAGTGAGCTAAGATAAGGCAGGGATTTACCTAGCAAGGACTTATAGATGACCTGGAACCAGTGGGTTTGGCGACTAATATGTAGTGAGGGCCAGCCAACGAGAGCATACAGGTTGCAGTGGTCGGTAGTATATGGGGTTTTATTTGCTGAGGAGAGTGTTAGAGGCTATTTTGTAAATGACATCACCGAAATCAAGGATCGGTAGGATAGTCATTTTTACGAGGGCATGTTTGGCAGCATGAGTGAAGGAGGCTTTGTTGCGAAATAGGAAGCCGATTCTAGATTTAGTTTTGGATTGGAGATGATTAATGTGAGTCTGGAAGGAGAGTGAACAGTCTAACCAGACACCTAGGTATTTGTCGTTTTACTAGCATTTAAGAGCAGTTGGATGCCACGTAAGGAGTGTTGTATGGCATTGAAGTTCGTTTAAAGGTTAGTTAACACCGTGTCCAATGAAGGGCCAGATGTATACAGAATGGTGTCATCTGCGTAGAGGTGGATCAGAGAGTCACCAGCAGCAAGAGCGACATCACTGATATATACAGAGAATAGAGTCGACCCGAGAATTGAACACTGCGGCACCCCCATAGAGACTGCCAGAGGTACGGACAACAGGCCCTCCGATTTGACACACTGAACTCTATCTGATAAGTAGTTGGTGAACTAAGCAAGGCAGTCATTTGAGAAACCAAGGCTATTGTCGATAAGAATGCGGTGATTGACAGAGTCGAAAGCCTTGGCCAGGTCGATGAAAACGGCTGCACAGTACTGTCTTTTATCGATGGCGGTTATATCGTTTAGGACCTTGAGCGTATCTGAGGTGCACCCATGACCAGCTCGGAAACCAGATTGCATAGCGGAGAAGGTATGGTGGTATTCTAAATTGTAGGTGATTTGTTTGTTAACTTGACTTTCGAAGACTAGAAAGGCAGGGCAGGATGGATATAGGTCTGTAACAGTTTGGGTCTAGAGTGTCTCCCCCTTTGAAGAAGGGGATGACCGCGGCAGCTTTCCAATCTCTAGGGATCTCTGACGATACGAAAGAGAGATTGAACAGAAAAGGGATCAGATTATCTAGCCCAGCAAATTTGTAGGGGTCCAGATTTTGCAGCTCTTTCTGAACATCAGCTATCTGGATTTGGGTGAAGGAGAAGGGGGGGGGGCGGCGGCTTGGGTAAGATGCTGCGGGGGGTGCAGAGCTGTTGGCCGGGGTAGGGGTAGCCAGGTGGAAAGCATGAAATTCTTGATTATCCTAGATTTATCGTTGGTGACAGTGTTTCCTAGCCTCAGTGCAATGGCCAGCTGGGAGGAGATGCTCTTACTCTCCATGGATTTTTCAGTGTCCAAAAACATTTTGGAATTAGTGCTACAGGATGCATTTCTGTTTGAAAAAGCTAGCCTTTGCTTTCCTAACTGACTGTGTATATTGGTTCCTGACTTCCCTGAAAAGTTGCAGATCGCGGGGGCTGTTCGATGCTAATGCAGTACGCCACAGAATGTTTTTGTGCTGGTCGAGGGCAGTCAAGTCTGGAGTGAACCAAGGGCTATATCTGTTCTTAGTTCTAAACTTTTTAAATGGGGCATGCTTATTTAAGATGGATTTTAAAGAACAACCAGGCATCCTCTACTGACGGGATGAGTTCAATATCCTTCCAGGATACCCGGGCCAGGTCGATTAGAAAGGCCTGCTCGCTAAAGTGTTTTAGGGAGTGTTTGACAGTGATGATCGATGGTAGTTTGACCGCGGACCCATTACGGACGCAGGCGATGAGGCAGTGATCGCTGAGATCCTGGTTGAAGAGGGCATTAGAGGTGTAATTAGAGGGCATGCTAGTCAGAATGATATCAATGAGGGTGCCCTTGTTTACGGATTTAGGGTTGTACCTGGTAGGCTCCTTGATAATTTGTGGGCATCTAGCTTAGATTGTAGGACGGCAGGAGTATTAAGCATATCCCAGTTTAGGTCACCTAACAGAACGAACTCTGAGGATAGATGGGGGGCAATCAGTTCACATAGGGTGTCCAGGGCACAGCTGGGGGCTGAGGGGGGCAACAATGAGAGACTTATTTCTAGAGAGGCAGATTTTTTAAAGTAGAAGCTCAAGCTGTTTGGGCACAGACCTGGATAGTATGATAGAACTCTGCAGTAAATTGCAACTCCGGGGATGTTCTATACTGGATCATTACTGTACGTCAAGATAGCAGTTCTATCTTGACGGAAAATGTTGTAGTTGGAGATGGAAATTTCAGAATTTTTGGTGGTCTTCCTAAGCCAGGATTCAGACACGGCTAGGACATCAGGATTGACTGAATGTGCTAGAGCAGTAAATAAATCAAACTTAGGGAGGAGGCTTCTGATGTTAACATGCATGAAACCAATGCTTTTGCGGTTACAGAAGTCAACAAATGAGAACGCCTGGGGAATAGGTGTAGTACTGGGGGCAACAGGGCCTGGGTTTACCTCTACATCACCCGAAGAACAGAGGAGGAGTAGGGTAAGGGTACGGCTAATGGCTTTAAGAACTGGTCGTCTAGTGCGTTGGGCACAGAAAATAAAAGGAGCTGATTTCTGGGCGTGGTAGAATAGATTCAGGGCATTATGTACAGACAAAGATATGGTAAGATGTGAGTTCAGTGGAGGTGAACCTAGGCGTTGAGTAACAATGAAAGCGGTTGCATCTCTGGAGGCACCAGTTAAGTCAGGTGAGGTCTCCGAATGTGTGGGGGTGTGGACATAGGAACTATCATGTTGAGTGGGACTGGGGGCTCTACAGTGAAATAAAACAATAAGAGCTAACAGAAACAGCAATAGACAAGGCATATTGACATGAGAGAAAGGCATAAACTAATCGAGAGAGCTAAGACAACAACGGGTATTGGCGATGAATGGGCAGAGAGGGTCAGTTAGAGAGAATGCTGCGGGTACACACAGGGCCTGAGTTTGAGGCTGAGGCCTAGCAGATAAACAGGATGAGGTACCGTGTTAGGGAACATCGACCTCCTGGCCGATGATCAGTCCAGCAGGCCTCAGCTGTGTAGCCAAATGATCGTGAGGTCCAATGAGCAGCAAGTGGTGAACCAGGGAGAAGCTCGGAAGCCGCTACTGCGCTATGCAAGCGGGACGCACAGCGTTCAGAATGCTAGCGAGCCGGGGCTAGCAGATGGATCTTCGGTGACATCGCATCGGAAAAGCCTGTTGAAGGAACACATCGGATGGTTACGTCGGCAGACCAGTCGTGATTGATCGGAGGGGCTCTGTGTCGACAATAGAAGGTCCAGGCCAGTTGGCAAAGAGGTACTGTAGCCCAGGAATTTATCGGTTAGCCGGGAGGTGGGCCTAGCTCGAGGCTACCTCAAGGCTAACTGGTGCATGCTTCGGGGATAATGGTGTAAGCCAACAACAGCCACTCGCTTGCAGCTAGATGCGATGGTCCGGAGTAATGATCCAGTGATTGCGGCAGAAATCCAATATGCGCTGTGTTGGTAGCGCACTATGCAGACTGGCCGATATTGTCTGAGCTAAAGCTGGCTGGTGCAGGCCAAGGGCAATGGTGAAGACCGCTAGCAGTGCCAGACAATGGCAAATAGCTAGTTAGCTGGCTAGTTTCTGTCGAAGGAGTCTGGTTATATGGTATGAAGAAATCTGTTCCACATTGGATGAGGTGGGTTGCAGGAAAGTATATTTAGTTCGTAGAGGAGATGTTAGATGGAAGTGTAATCAAGAAATCTATACAGAAAAAGACGAAAAGCAAAAAAACTAAGACTATGTACACGGGACAAGACAAATACACGTCCACACTGCTACGCCATCTTGGCCTCGAATTCCGGTAAAGGCACACTGTTATGAAAATGATTTTATATGAAACCACACTTTCTGCAGATTGTTGTTGAAAAAAATGTCTGTTAATCAAACGCTGCTATTTATTGTTGACAAGCAGATGTCACTAATGTGCATTGTGAACCAATAATGAAGCTCTGAGTAATGAACTGTTTTTCTGCACAATTTGGTGAAAGCTCCAAAGCCTTCATAAATCCTGGATTTCCCATCACTATTAATTATTGGCCTAGTAAGTAGCCTAGATTTACCCTAACACAGTGGTGTTAGGAAACTCCTGGTTTTCAGGCCTGCAAGTCAACCTACTTTCAGAATGACATTCAGGATTAGGAAACCTTTCAGTAATGGTCCAATAAATCTAACAAACTGATTGGATTAGTTTCAATAATTGTACGTTATTTATCTTTGTGTAGCATAAGATTAATCAATCAATCAATGTACATGCAAAATCACAGATATGAAAATGAATCCTAATAAATTCTACCTGCAGTAGAGTATGCTGGGAAATATGATAATGATGGTAATGGTTTTGATGGGACTATTTTACTCTCCACAGTGTAAAAAAATAACCCTGGTTATTAACTCCAACACTGCGGGTTATTTTCACTACTGAATGTAGGGCTCCCAAGTGGTGCAGCGGTCTAAGGCACTGCATCTCAGTGCTAGAGGCATCACTACATACACCCTGGTTTGAATCCAGGCTGTATCACAACCGGCCGTGATTGGGAGTCCAATAGGGTGGCGCACAATTGGCCCATCATCGTCTGAGTTTAGCCGATGTAGGCTGTCATTGTAAATAAGAATTTGATCTTAACTGACTTGCCTAGTTAAATATAAAAATATCACTCTTACAGAATGTTACACTGAAAAATCAACACTGACCAATTTGCTGTGTAGCATGTCTATCATCTGATGCATCCCAAATTGCATTCTATTCCCTTTACTGCACTATTTTTGACCAGTGCAGTATAGGGTGCAGGCTCTGGTCTAAAGTAGTGCACTACAGTCGTATGCAAAAGTTTGGGCACCCCTCTGAGGCTGCATAATAATTTACTCTGTCTTCACAGAAAATGATCACAGTGGCATTCCATTCATTTTCTAATAAAAGCTGTCCAGACAAAGATTTTTAGTGTAGCAATATTAAGTTGTATGAAATTAAATCAGATGTGAAAAATAGGCTATGCAAAAATTTGGGCACCCTTGTCATTCTGTTGATTTTAATACCTGTAACTACTTAGCACTGATTAATTGGAACACACAATTGGTTTGGTGAGCTCATTAAGCCTTGAACTTCATAGACAAATGCATCCAATCATGAGAAAGGGTATTTAAGGTGGCCAATGGCAAGTTGTTGTTCTCTTTGACTCTCCTCTGAAGATTGGCAACATGGGGGCCTAAAAACAACTCTCAAATGACCTGAAAACAAAGATTGTTCAACATTATGGTTTAGGGGAAGGCTACAAAAAGCTATCTCAGAGATGTAAGCTGTCAGTGTCCACTGTGAGGAACATAGTGAGGAAATGGAAGACCACAGGCACAGTTCTTGTTAAGGCCAGAAGTGGCAGGCCAAGTAAAATATTGGAGAGGCGAAGGATGGTGAGAACGGTCAAAAACAGCCCACAGACCACCTCCAAAGACCTATAACATCTTGCTGCAGATGGTGTCACTGTGCATCGTTCAACAATTCAGCGCACTTTGCACAAGGAGAAGCTGTACGGGAGAGTGATGCGGAAGAAGCCTTTTCTGCACACACGCCACAAACCGAGTCGCTTGAGGTATGCAAACGCACATTTGGACAAGCCAGCTTTATTTTGGAATAAGGTGCTGTGGACTGAGGAAACAAAGATTGAGTTATTAGGTCATAACAAGGGGCGTTATGCATGGCGGCAAAAGAACACAGCTTTCCAAGAAAAACACTTGCTACCCACAGTAAAATTGTGGGGGTTCCATCATGCTGTGGGGCTGTGTAGCCAGTGCCGGTACTGGGAATCTTGTTAAAGTTGAGGGTTGCATGGATTCCACTCAATATCAGCAGATTCTTGGGAATAATGTTGAAGAATCATTCACAAAGTTGAAGTTACGCCGGTGCTGGATATTTCAACAAGACAACGACCCAAAACACTGCTCAAAATCTACCCGGGCATTTATGCAGAGGAACAAGTACAATGTTCTGGAATGGCCATCCCAGTTCCCAGACCTGAATATCATTGAGAATCTGTGGGATGATTTGAAGCGCGCTGTCCATGCTTGGCAACCATCAAACCTAACTGAACTGGAGATGTTTTTTAAGGAGGAATGGTCCAAAATACCTTAATCCAGAATCCAGACACTCATTAGAGGCTATAGGAAGTGTCTAGAGGCTGTTATTTTAGCAAACGGAGGCTCTACTAAATATTGATGTGATTTTTCTTTTGGGGTGCCCAAATTTATGCACCTGTCTAATTTCGTTTTGATGCATATTGCACATTTTCTGTTAATCCAATAAACCTAATTTCACTACTGAAATATTACTGTTATTTGATAGATCAAAATGAAATTGCTGATCCAAACACCCAATTATTTATAAATTGAAATCATGGAAATTGTCAGGGGTGCCCAAGCTTTTCCATACGACTGTATATTGTGGATAGGGTGCAATTTGGTACATAACCATAGTCAAGGTCATACATGTCCTATAATGTCCTGTGTTGTTTTCCCTACAGACTGTGAACTACCATAAGGGTCCAGAGGGTGCCGGTATGGGTACAGTGTTTCAACAGAACCACCTGCCTCTTCAATAGGCCTATGTTTCCGATGCAAGCCATGCAATTGTTAACAGCACCACATCACTGACCTGAATAATTTGACAGTTAAATACTGTTAGTGTATTGTAATGCTATATATCAGAATGGTGTTTTGGCTACTATATGGTTGATATTTTTGTTTTCTTTTTCATGTTTTTTCTGTCATAATTTTCTATATAAAAATAGTCATCTTCATTTATCAACGAAAATCAACCACAGTGTATACTTTGTCAATGTTTGTAAATGACATAGGCCTATAATGATTCACTTTATTATTATTATTATTATTATTAGCAAGCAAATACATATCACTGAATGTCAGGTAATGAGAAAAAAATGACAGAAATAATAACCTTTGGAGTCACTTTTGTCTTCTATATTCTACAATTGACATTTTGGGCGGCAGGTAGCCTGGCGGTTAGAGCATTGGGCCAGTAACCGAAAGGTCGCTGGTTCATACACCTGAGCCGACAAAGTTAAAAACTTGTCGATGTAGAGTATTCCTTGTGGGGATGTTATCATTATCTCAATACTTTGTTATATACCCTTTGTTGGCAATGACAGAGGTCAAACGTTTTCTGTAAGTCTTCACAAGGTTTTCACCCACTGTTTCTGGTATTTTGGCCCATTCCTCCATGCAGATCTCCTCTAGAGCAGTGATGTTTCGGGGCTGTCGCTGGGCAACACAGACTTTGAACTCCCTCCAAAGATGTTCTATGGGGTTGATCTGGAGACTGGCTAGGCCACTCCAGGACCTTGAAATGCTTCTTACGAAGCCACTCCTTCGTTGCCCGGGCGGTGTGTTTGGGATCATTGTCATGCTGAAAGACCCAGCCACGTTTCATCTTCAATGCCCTTGCTGATGGAAGGAGGTTTTCACTCAAAATCTCACGATACATGGCCCCATTCATTCTTTCCTTTATACGGATCAGTCGTCCTGGTCCCTTTGCAGAAAAACAGCCCCAAAGCATGATGTTTCCAACCCCATGCTTCACAGTAGGTATGGTGTTCTTTGGATGCAACTCAGCATTCTTTCTACTCCAAACACGACGAGTTGAGTTTTTACCAAAAAGTTATATTTTGGTTTCATCTGACCATATGACATTCTCCCAATCCTCTTCTGGATCATCCAAATGCTCTCTAGCAAACTTCAGACGGGCCTGGACATGTACTGGCTTAAGCAGGGGGACACGTCTGGCACTGCAGGATTTGAGTCCCTGGCGGCGTAGTGCGTTACTGATGGTAGCCTTTGTTACTTTGGTCCCAGCTCTCTGCAGGTCATTCACTAGGTCCCCCCGTGTGGTTCTGGGATTTTTGCTCACCGTTCTTGTGATCATAAGGGAATTAGGGAATTAGTATTATTACCCTAAATTATATCATACGCACATTTAGCTATTTAAGTATCTCTTCCTGTCATTTACTTGTGCAGTCGTGGCCAAACGTTTTGAGAATGACACAAGTATTGGTCTCCACAAAGTTTGCTGCCTCAGTGTTGAGGATGGCAATTTGCATATACACCAGAATGTCATGAAGAGTGATCAGATGAATTGCAATTAATTGCAAAGTCCCTCTTTGCCATGAAAATGAACTTAATCCCCAAAAAACATTTCCACTGCATTTCAGCCCTGCCACAAAAGGACCAGCTGCCATCATGTCAGTGATTGCCTCGTTAACACAGATAAGAGTGTTGACGAGGACAAGGCTGGAGATCACTCTGTCATGCTGATTGAGTCAGAATAACAGACTGGAAGCTTTAAAAGGAGGGTGGTGCTTGAAATCATTGTTCTTCCTCTGTCAACCATGGTTACCTGCAAGGAAACATGTGCCGTCATCATTGCTTTGCACAAAAAGGGCTTCACAGGCAAGGATATTGCTGCTGGTAAGATTGCACCTAAATCAAGAAGGGCAGCAAAGAAGCCACTTCTCCCCAGGAAAAACATCAGGGACAGATTGATATTGTGCAAAAGGTACAGGGATTGGACTGCTGAGGACTGGGGTAGAGTCATTTTCTCTGGAGAATCCCCTTTCCGATTGTTTGGGCCATCCGGAAAATGCTCACCTAGCGCTACCATCAGTCCTGTGTTATGCCAACAGTAAAGCATCCTCAGACCATTCATGTGTGGGGTTGCTTCTCAGCCAAGGGAGTGGGCTCACTCACAATTTTGCCTAAGAACACAGCCATGAATAAAGAATGGTACCAACACATCCTCCGAGAGCAACTTCTCCCAACCATCCAAGAACAGTTTGGTGATGACCAATGCCTTTTCCAGCATTATGGAGCACCTTGCCATAAGGCAAAAGTGATAACTAAGTGGCTCGAGGAACAAAACGTCGACATTTTGGGTCCATGTCCAGGAAACTCCCCAGACCTTAATCCCATTGAGAACTTGTGGTCAATCCTCAAGAGGCGGGTGGACAAACAAAAACCCACAACCTCTGACAAACTCCAAGCATTGATTATGCAAGAATGGCCTGCCATCAGTCAGGATGGGGCCCAGAAGTTAATTGACAGCATGCCAGGGCGGATTGCAGAGGTCATTAAAAGAAGGGTCAACACTGCAAATATTGACTCTGCATAAACTGAATGTCATTGTCAATGAAAGCCTTTGACACTTATGGAATACTTGTAATTATACTTCAGTGTACCATAGTAACTACTGACATAAAGATCTAAGAACACTGAAGCAGCAAACTTTGTGGAGACCAATACTTGTCATTCTCAACTTTTGGCCACGACTGTACAGTTAATTTAACAATGCAAATATTCAATTACCTGTACATTTAACCAGACTGTATATTAAGTAAACTATTATTACCCTCACTTATATCATACACACATCCTATCTATCTACCTATCTATCTGAATTCAATCACTTTTTGACAGCACTCTTTTTGATTTTAAGTGCTCAGAAATTGAACCTGAATGCCAAAACATTCAAAAGATAAAGGTGCTCAAAAGTTTATCCATCTTACATACCCCAACATTCCATGAAATGCATGTGTTCATCACTGGAAAAGTTCAATGTTAGAGATGTATATAATTTAAAAGCTTATATTTGGAGCCAACCATATAATCTGATATTTGCACTTATTGTTTGGAAAACAAAAATAAAACCATCTACCTTCTCAATGATGACATACAAATGTAAAATACCCCTGCAGAAATTAGCCCAATAACATATTGATGAAAAGCAATATCTTTAAGGCATGTACAGTTGAAGTCGGAAGTTTACATACACCTTAGCCAAATACATTTAAACTCAGTTTTTCACAATTCCAGACATTTAATCCTAGTAAAAATTCCCTGTCTTAGGTCAGTTAGGATCACCACTTTATTTTAAGAATGTGAAATGTCAGAATAACATTCCCAGTGGGTCAGAAGTTTACATGCACTCAATTAGTATTTCGTAGCATTGCCTTTTAAATTGTTTAACTTGGGTCAAACGTTTCGGGTAGCCTTCCACAAGCTTCCCACAATAAATTGGGTGAATTTTGGCGCATTCCTCCTGACAGAACTGGTGGAACTGAGTTAGGTTTGTAGGCCTCCTTGCTCGCACACGCTTTTTCAGTTCTGCCCACAAATTTTCTATAGGATTGAGGTCAGGGCTTTGTGATGGCCGCTCCAATACCTTGACTTTGTTGTCCTTAAGCCATTTTGCCACAACTTTGGAAGTCTGCTTAGGGTCATTGTCCATTTGGACAACCCATTTGCTTTAACTTCCTGACTGATGTCTTGAGATGTTGCTTCAATATATCCACATCATTTTCCTTCCTCATGATGCCATCTATTTTGTGAAGTGCACCAGTCCCTCCTGCAGCAAAGCACCCCCACAACATGATGCTGTCACCCCGTGCTTCACGGTTGGGATGGTGTTCTTCGGCTTGCAAGCCTTCCCCTTTTTCCTAAAAGCATAATGATGGTCATTATGGCCAAACAGTTCTATTTTTGTTTCATCAGACCAGAGGACATTTCTCTAAAAAGTACGATATTTGTCCCCATGTGCAGTTGCAAACCGTAGTCTGGCTTTTTTATGGTGGTTTTGGAGCAGTGGCTTCTTCCTTGCTGAGCGGCCTTTCAGGTTATGTCGATTTAGGACTTGTTTTACTGTGGATATATATACTTTTGTACCTGTTTCCTTCAGCATCTTCACAAGGTCCTTTGCTGTTGTTCTGGGATTGATTTGCACTTTTCGCACCAAAGTACGTTCATCTCTAGGAGATAGAACGAGTCTCCTTCCTGAGTGGTATGATGGCTGCGTGGTCCCATGGTGTTTATACTTGCGTACTATTGTTTGTACAGATGAACGTGGTACCTCCAGGCGTTTGGAAATTGCTCCCAAGGATGAACAAGACTTGTGGAGGTCTACAATTTTTTTTCCCATGATGTCGAGCAAAGAGGCACTGAGTTTGAAGGTAGGCCTTGAAATACATCCACAGGTACACCTCCAATTGACTCAAATGATGTCAATAACCCTATCAGAAGCTTCTAAAGCCATGACATCATTTTCTGGAATTTTTAAAGCTGTTTAAAGGCAGTCAACTTAGTGTATCTAAACTTCTGACCCACTGGAATTGTGATATAGTGAATTATAAGTGAAATAATCTGTCTGTAAACAATTGTTGGAAGAATTACTTGTATCATGCACAAAGTAGATGTCCTAACCGACTTGCCAAAACTATAGTTTGTTAACATAATCTGTGGAGTGGTTGAAAAATGAGTTTTAATGACTTCAACCTAAGTGTATGTAAACTTCCAACTTAAACTGTATATCTTCCAATGATTATCCAACTTGAATAAACGCTTTAAGTTAAGAATGACGGTGATACGGATATGTCAGGCTCTGGCCATAGAAGCCTTTTGCTTCTCTATGTAGCCATGGTCAGAGTCTGACAGATCTAAGTTTGATTTTCTATGTGGGGGTTTTGTTGGATCCCTGATTAGAGGCAGCTGCTAGGCATTGTCTCTAATTAGGGATCCTATTTATGTTTGTAGGTCCCACACCCTAGGTGTGGGTCATTATGTATGTTGAATGTCAGAGGAGAAAGTAAGTGTGTTACGTTTTTGTTGTATCGTGTTTTGTTTTGGGAGTTCGTCATTTTGGAATTTATAATTCAGTATTAAAATGTCGAACTATTCCTGCAATGTGCATTGGTCTGTGTCTGCACCCTCTCGTGACAGGATATTAGCTATTTGCGCCTTACGGATTGTGGTTTTTGTGGATGTGTGTTCACAAATCTAAAGCTCTGGGTTCTGCATAAGTGTGAATCCCAGCCTATGGAATAAAAGTGAGGATTTTATTGCTGAATCTAATTCATGCTTACAAAAAAAATAATCCATAGGCCTAATGGACAAATGCTCAAACTCGCACACTTTTGATAGACTTAAAGGGACAATCTGTAGTTGCTACATCCATTTTGGGACATAAATTATATACTGTATACTTTAATTTAATCGTATTATATGTAATAGAAAGTGATGGGTTAGAAGAAGCCTACATAACCAACCCATAAAGTAAAATTTTACATCCATATATGGCCAGATATGTAAACTTTTAACATTGATTTATCCTACAATAGATGTTGTTCAATTGGTAACATACATTTTTGTCTTCTTCTAATGCCTCTTAAGGGGAAAGTAATCTAAAAGTAATGGAATGTAATCAGATTACGTTACTGAGTTTGGGTAATCCAAAAATTGTTACCGATTACAATTTTGGACAGGTAATTTTTAACTGTAACTAATTACATTTAGAAAGTAACCTACCCAACCCTGTATGTGTATAGGCGATCCATCAAACACATTTGGTGTGACATTGTAGTAGTCTCTGACTTCTGATCAGGCTCGCTCAGGTGGAACAAACTTAAATTTGTGACTTTTTTCAATGCTGATTTGAATGTCATTGAGAAAACAGAAGTGTCAAATATGTTTTTCCGCAAACATCCTCTCTAAATTTAAAAGTAATCCTCAAAGTAATCCAGTTTTTCAAAAGTATTTGTAATCTCATTACAATATTTTAGCTAGTAGTCACATAGCCACTGTTTTTGGTAATCCCTTACCCTTTAATCCCCAACCCTGTCTATATGTGAGGAGCTCCACGAACCCTTCTTGTTCTGAAGTAATTAGCCAGTGTAGCCATTGGCGCAAGGGTTGACAGGTCTAGTTGAAATGTATAGCCCAATGGCCACTCAACACTGGACCACAAGGCCTGAAAACTAGCCCAATTTTTCTTTCTGCAGCAAGTGACGAGTAGCTACATATAGCCAATAAACCCTTTTTCCATAATGTTAACCATGGCACATTTCAATAGGAATAAGCCAGGCCTACTGACTAAAATCTGGGTTTATGATTGACTTTGCCATGTTTTTTTTTTTTTAGCTAGATGCAATTAGCCTACAGCCCCTTATAGGCATACATCTACTTTCAGATAGCCTACAGTAACCTAGGCAAGATGTAAAATGAATGATTTAGCAGCTTGCTTGGTTCATATTCACAGACTAATTTATTCAACATGAATAGCAAGGCGATTTTGAGGTATGAAGTGTATTGAGCAATTAGAATTTTATTTAGGATATTGCATTTGAATTTAATATTTTTGAATTTGGAATGCACAAATTGAATCATTAAATTCCTGAATTGAACAAATATTGCATTCAGTTTTCAATTTCAATTTAATTCAATATTTGTATATTTAGTTTCAATATGGTATATCATTTAAAGTTTACCAAAGTTTCGCATACTACATTTCTCAGATGGATTCGGATTCAGTTTTCGAAACTGCTCTCAACAACATCCTGGTACTTTGCCAGCCAGGAAAATTAGAAGAACAACTCCTGTCTAGTCAATCACAAAGTAAGGTAGGTACAACATACTGTAGGTCTACTTGATTGACTGTGTGTAGCCTACCAGAATGTGGTTCTGTTGAGAATATCACCAGACAGAGTAGGAGCGCCCTCTTTGGGGCAGTTTAGGCAGCGTCTGCGTTGCGTCTCTGCAGGGCCTGCGCACGCTGGTACACGTCACTACAATTGCCAACAGCGAATCCCTGCCCAGAGATGCGCAGCAGCGTTGCGCAGACCTGCTTGGTAAAGAACGCAGCCATTTCTTTTCAGCTTCAGCTACAGGTCCGAGAATGCAAATACTGCAATAGCGGCTGATGTTGGTGGTTTTAGGCGAATTTCTTTATATCTAATTGAAAGACTACAACTTTTTCCATCTCATAAGCATTGTGAAAAACGGCCACAAAGGCAGCCTATTAGAGCGATTCCATAGCCAAGAAAGTGTGTTTGGTAGACGCGGTAATGTCATTGAATATCACTGTGAAAAGTGAAGACTCCGAGTCCTTTGACGAAGAAGACGAATCATCTTCGCTGCTTCCAGGCAAAAGAGGCTCCGAGTCTGCAGCTCGTCATGATATTTCTCCGGGAGAAAGCGGTCCAATAGAAGATCATGCAGGGTACTCAACACAGCATGGGCGACTGGCAACTAAAACGACCACCGAACCCATCGTACTGTGTAAGAAGTTGTTGGTACTGTATAATCAGACAGAGCATATTTTTCAGTCCTGTCTCACGGGAACTTTCAATTTTAATTTAGAAATAGTATTAGATTATAGGCACAATCTACCGCACACCCATAGCTGAGTAGAGAAGGTACTGAATGCAAAAGGTAAAACAGGAAAAAGTCTCTGCACATGTTAAAATATTAGTACAATCTTTAATGAAAGACCAGAATTGTATTGGCATTATAAGCTATCGCAAAATACTTATCATTGCCTGGCACTAAACTGTATTTGATTGTTTTGCATGTGACACCTGCCTCTCTTTCTTTCTCTCCACTAGATCCTGTGAGTGCTGACCGGTTCTTTTCCTCTACTTCTGCAGATGGCAAAACCATCTTAAAGATTGCTCCAGGTGAGTCCTATTTCTCCCATTTAATGAGAGGGGGAGATAGAGGGGAATAAAAAGAATATAACAACCCCTTCCTATATTTCCTGGTCTACGCACCTACTGTAGATGTACCATACCTGCAGTACCCAGAACCAAATCTCACGTGCATGCTGGCTAGCTGGTCGATAACATTTGAGTTGTTAAGTCTGTCACTCTAACCACTCGGCTACCTGTTAGTGTTGAGTCTGTAACTGTAAGGTTGCCGGATCGAATCCCCGAGCTGACAAGGTAAAAATCTGTCTTTCTGCCCCTGTCGTTCTGCCGTCATTGTAAATAAGAATTTGTTCTTAACTGACTTGCCTAGTAAAATAAAGGTTAAATTAAAAATAAAATTGAGAGAGAGGACTTACATTTTGGTTATTTAGCAGATGCTCTTATCCAGAGTGACTTACGGTACTTATGTACTTATTAAACATACCTCTTCTCCTTCCTCTCCTCCTCAGCCCCAGTCATGACCTACCCGACTCCTCTGCCTCCTCCCCAGGTGTCCCCAGAGTTCTCCTACCAGGCCATCGTGTACCTGATCGAAGCAGTGGGACGCCGCTGGAGCCTGTATGGGACGCGGGAGCGCTCGCAGCTCTTCCAGAGCGTGCAGAAGGAGCTGGAGGAGCAGGGTCACTGTCTCCCCGTCGAGAAGATCCGCCGCAAGTGGAACAACTTGATTGTCACCTATAAGAGGGTCAAATACAGAGGCAGGGAGACCGGCCAGGCCAGAACCTCCTGGGAGTACTTTGAGGTACTTGTTTACTTTATAATAATAGACGTGTGTGTTTGTTGTTTAGCAAGAAAACCGATGCATGTGCATCTTCTGGGCAAAACAGACAGGGTTGGCTTAGGGTAATACGATTTTTTGAAACTATATTTAGTCTCCAAATGTATTTTGAAAACATACATACATTTTCACAATAAGCACGTTTTGTCTCTAAAATACATTGTGACAGTTGTTAGTTAGCTAGCGAATTTGAGCCATATTATAATAAGTCAAAACACCTTAAAACAAGACATGATATCACAAACAAGATACAATTAACTGAAACAAGCCACTTACAATTCCCCACATGGCAGCTTCTTGTTGTTGTTGCTATCTATCTTGACTGTTCAGAATCAGCGCAACACACAGCCTTCTACTCCTGTGTTACTCACACATCATTTTCGTCTATTCGTTTTGTTGAAAATGTTCTTGTGGTATAGTGAATGCTCATCAATTCTAGTGACATTTGGGGTGTACTATGAAACAAGCTTGTTGTAAGCTGCCCAAGGGTGCTGACAAGACCCTCTTATCTCAACATTCTCTCTCTTTCTCTGTCTCTTTCACTCTCATAAGATGATGGATGCCATGCTTGGTGACACCATTGGCGCCGAAACCACCAGCAGCCCTACCCTAGTAACCAGCATCCCTAAGGTGAATGTCGCCGTGGAAACCAAAACAGAGCAGAAGCCCCTCCTCCTTCCCCATGGCAACCTCATCACTTCCTGCACTCGTACGCTCACCCTCATCCCCTCCTCCCTCCCACTCCCCACACCAGTTCCCTCCACCCTCCCTCTCTATACCTTTGTCAGATCCCTCCCTCCCCCCACCTCCGTCCGCTCCTCCCTCCCTCTCCCCACCCCCTTGGACACGCCCTCCCCCAGGATAGCTAATAACACAGACCCTCTACAGCCAAACCCCTCCCCTGCTCCGGTTGCACAGCCCCCTGCCTCCTGTAACGTCCCCTCCAACTTCAGCCGCGTGCACCTCCGCAGAACGAAGCGCCGTCACTTCCCCTCGTCCTGCTCCTCCTCCAAGGGCTCCTCCATTACCTCCCTCCTGGCCCAACAGCAGAGGCGAGCGGAAGAAAGCACCTCCCTGCTGCAGGAGTTCCTGAGGAGGCAGGAGGATCAGGCCAAGGAGGAGCAGGTGCGTCTCAGCAGAGCGGAGGCCCAGGGGAGGAGGCGCGAGAGGAGGGAGGCGCGCATGGCAGAGTCCCTGGGTAGGATGGCCACGGCTCTGGAGCTGCTCTCCTCCAAACAGGACACAGTCATTGCCCTGCTGCAGAGACTGGCTGAGAGAGACAGGAAGTGACAAACTCCAAGCATTGATTATGCAAGAATGGCCTGCCATCAGTCAGGATGTGGCCCAGAAGTTAATTGACAGCATGCCAGGGCGGATTGCAGAGGTCTTGAAAAAGAAGGGTCAACACTGCAAATATTGACTCTTTGCATAAACTGAATGTCATTGTCAATGAAAGCCTTTGACACTTATGGAATACTTGTAATTATACTTCAGTGTACCATAGTAACTACTGACATAAAGATCTAAGAACACTGAAGCAGCAAACTTTGTGGAGACCAATACTTGTCATTCTTATAACCTTTGGCCACGACTGTAACATAGTCTTTTTCTGTATGTTACTTTTAACATATAACATTCTTGTTGAATACCCATTTCTCTTTTTGAGTTGGCATTAAATATTGCACACTCCCCTCTAATTTAGATTTTGACAAATAAACATTATTTGGATATATCTGAATGTCTTAACATCTGTTTGATGTGACAGCCCTGTTTTTCTTTTGTGAATCCATAAAGGTAGACACATTTTGAGGATTGACCGAAAATATCTATTTCATTGTCCTTTATCGGGCTTCGGCACACTGGCAATGGTGTTTGGCATGGTGAGCTGTGAAAGCAGAGTGCTTGTGGCAAATGGTCTTGTCCAGGCTGCGGTGTACTGCCACCTGGATAAGACTGCCGGAAGTGGTGTATGGCTCGTAGACCTTAACCACCAACTGTTTAGACCTCTTTCAGAAGATGTGCTGGTACTGCACGTCTCCTGGAAAGACATGGTTGTTGTCAGGGACTGAAATGAACACCCGCCAAGTGCCAAATGCGGGTAGGTTTTCTGTTTGGCGAGTAAATCTAAGGCTATCCGCCACACTGGCGGGTAAATGTTTGTACCAAAATAGTAATGTAATAAAATATCTGGCATGATGGCTCAGGAAATTACTCATGTTTGCTAGCAACAGACCGTCTCGTGCTCCTAGATTCGCGACACTGTTTACCATACGAGACATCAGCTACTCTACATCGCTCACTTGTCACTCCTAGCTACGGTTCATTGAATAGCTGTTATGTGGAGGCTAGAAGTTTCAAGAGGCTGGCAACGGTATGATGCTGAGACTGTGGTGATGAGTTGTTCTGTGTGTTGCCAGTATGCTAAAGATAAAAGCAGAAACAACTCATTTGTCATCGGAAATAAGACGATGAAGCTGGAAAACATTTGTGACAATGAACACAGCAAGTTGCTTAACGCCCTGGCTGTTCTTCAATCTAAAATAGATGCCCTCAATCTCACAAATTATCAAGGAACACACCAGGTACAACCCTAAATCCGTAAACATGGGTACTATCATAGATATCATTCAGACCAACTTGCCCTCCAAATACACCTGTTTTCAACCAGGATCTCAGCGATCACTGCCTCATTGCCTTCGTTCGTAATGGGTCCGCGGTCAAACGACCACCCCTTATCACTGTCAAACGCTCCCTAAAACACTTCTGCGAGCAGGCCTTTCTAATCGATCTGGCCCAGGTATTCTGGAAGGATATTGACCTCATCCCGTCAGTAGAGGATGCCTGGTTGTTCTTTAAAAGTGCTTTCCTCACCATCCTAAATAAGCATGCCCCTTTCAAAAAACGTAGAACTAAGAATAGATATAGCCCTTGGTTCACCCCAGACTTGACTGCCCTTGACCAACACAAAAACATCCTGTAGCGCACTGCATAAGCATCGAATAGCCCCCGCAATATGCAACTTTTCAGGGAAACCAGGAACAAATATACACAGTCAGTTAGAAAAGCAAAGGCCAGCTTTTTCAAACAGAAATTTGCATCCTGTAGTACTAATTCCCAAAATTTCTGGGACACTGTAAAGTCTATGGAGAATAAGAGCATCTCCTCCCAGTTGCCCACTGCATTGAGGCTAGGAAACACTGTCACCACCGATAAATTCACAATAATGGAATATTTCGACAAGCATTTTGCTACGGCTGACCATGCTTTCCACCTGGCTACCTCTACCCCGGCCAACAGCTCTGTACCCCCCGCAGCAACCTGCCCAAACCCCCCCAGCTTCTCCTTCACCCAAATCCAGACAGCTGATGTTCTGAAAGAGCTGCTAAATCTGGACCCCTACAAATCTGCTGGGCTAGACAATCTGGACCCTTTCTTCCTAAAATTATCAGCCAAAATTGTTGCAACCCCTATTACCAGCCTGTTCAACCTCTCTTTTGTATCGTCTGAGATCCCTAGAGATTGGAAAGCTGCCGCGGTCATCCCCCTCTTCAAAGGGGGAGACACTCTAGACCCAAATTGTTACAGACCTATATCCATCCTGCCCTGCCTTTCTAGTCTTCGAAAGTCAAGTTAACAAACAAATCACCTACCATTTAGAATACCACCGTACCTTCTCCGCTATGCAATCTGGTTTCCGAGCTGGTCATGGGTGCACCTCAGCTACGCTCAAGGTACTTAACGACATCATAACCGCCATCGATAGAAGACAGTACTGTGCAGCCGTCTTCATCGACCTGGCCAAGGCTTTCGACTCTGTCAATCACCGTATTCTTATTGGCAGACTCAACAGCCTTGGTTTCTCAAGTGACTGCCTCGCCTGGTTCTCCAACTACTTCTCAGACTGAGTTCAGTGCGTAAAATCGGGGGGCCTGCTGTCCGGTCCCCTGGCAGTCTCTATGGGGGTCCCACAAGGTTACATTCTCTACATACATCAACGATGTCGCTCTCGCTGCTCAACATATAGAAATGAGATGCAGGCCAAAGAGTTAATGCACCATATTGCAGAGGTGGAGAGAAACAACATCAGAGAGAATCTGAAAAACACATTTCTCTCCATCATGTCAGATGGCTCCACAGACAGTTCTGTGAAAGAGGAGGATTTAGTTTGTCAGATTCTGTCACAAGGGCAAGATCGAGTCAAAGTTTGTTGGCATCAAGTCGGTGGAGAAGGCAGACATGGCACACATAAGCAACGCCACCAGTGCCATCATGGAGGGAGTGTGTGATATATGGGGGAGCAAGTTGGTCGCTCTGGAAACAGATGGAGCTGCTGTGATGACCGGAGCCAAGAATGGTGTGGTCAGCCGGCTGAAGGGGGACAGGGCCTACATCATCGGCATCCACTGTATGGCACACCGCCTTGAACTGACCTTTTCTGATGCCATCTGGTCCAACGTGACAGAAAGTAGAAGACCTCCTCAGTGGACTCTACACCTTCTACCACACCAGTCCACTGAACAGGGCAAACCTGGTAAACAGCTTCCAGGCTCTTGCAGTGCAAAATGAGCGGAAGTAAAAAAATAAATATGGGGATGAGGTAGTAGGGTGGGCTATTTACAAAAGGGCTATATACAGGTGCAGTGATCGATAAGCAGCTCTGACAGCTGATGCTTAAAGTTAGTGAGGGAGATAGGAACCTCTAGCTTCGAGGATTTTTGCAATTCGTTCCAGTCATTAGCAGCAGAGAACTGGAAGGAATGGCGGCCAAAGGAGGTGAAATATACCTGCTGGAGCGCCTACTACGGGTAGGCGTTGCTATGGTGACCAGCGAGCTGAGATAAGGCGGGGATTTACCTAATAAAGACTACTCTTGTCAGTAGTAGCAGGGGATTTTTGTAGACATGTCTATGTATTGTGTTTTGAGACTCTGTAGAGAGAAGAATGAGGTGGTTGTGTCATTACTGTTGTAGTCTTGGTTTTATACCTTTCAGTGTCCCTTTCTGGTTTCTGTCCCACAATCTTGTTGTGCTCCATAACCGCAAGGTATGTCCCCTCCCTCATTCTTGTGTCCCAAAATGCTGCCACTTTGGAGTATTTTTTTGCAGGGCCTATGGAAGGACTCCAGATAACCTGAGTTTTACACAGAGAAAACGTAAGAAGAGAAAGGGGTAGACTAAATGAATGACATGGTCTGGAAGGTACTCCGTGGTCCTCAGGCTACCTAACCACCATAACACAAACACAAGCCCATACAAACACTACCCAATTAATGATTATGTCATGCTTACTGTAAATTGAGCTATTTTATCTGTCAGCTTGTAATTATTTTTGCCAATTTGGGATTGGCAACACATGCTGTTGGAATCAGATTATGTACCACATACAACAAAACACACAACAATATGCAATTTAACCACCCCAATAATTGTATTGATCTTGTCATGGTAACTATTCTAATCAAAGGAGAGACTTTTACATTTCTTCAAAACCATCAAATGTTTATTAAATTAACAGGCACCCAATAGTGTAGAGTTAAGGCCCAAATAAACAGGGTTAGATTACAACTTTTTATAGTCTTTAATTTAAATTATACAAAGTACATCCTCCTGAATGTTCATGACAAACAGATGTGTGGAATGGGTCAAAAGGTTAGGATTTGTATGAAAGCAATGAATAAGACATGGTTCCTCTCATCATTATCCATACTCAAACCATCTCTCCCTGGTACCTTCCTGTACACAAACACCAACTCATTCTATGGAATACAAGCTGTAGGTTTTATTACCAAACCATTCATGAATCAATTGTCAGCGTTAAACCACAGAGGCTCATCTTAGTTCACACAGACACAGATGAGATAGTACTAATATAACCCTATTCTATTGCATAAAACAACCATTCAATGCATAAACAGTTTTATAACATTTCAACCATAATCTCTATCAGACTGGCTAGATTAGCACACCTAACATATACATTTCAATATTGTCAGCTTGCTGTTAGCTAGTTAGCGTCACTAAATTGGCAGCAAAATTTCTAGCCAGCTGAGAACCAACTAACCAACTGTAGACAATTTATATACATTTATCGTTACTACCAACACACAGAGAGTGAGTTAGCTATATCTAAAATTATATTTTTTAGTAACGGAGTCTTTTCCAGACAAGGGTGGAATAGATGGATACCAGATTAAGTTAAAGTACCTATTGTACAGTAGATTATATGTCTTCAAATAAAGTGGAACTTTATTAATTAAAAGCCTAAACTTTGTGTAAAAAACGTAAAACACCAAATAATGCAAGCAGAGCAGAATTAGGCCGATACCCGCTAATTATCAAAATCCAGAAAAGAGCCGTTAAATTGGGGCGGCAGGTAGCCCAGTGGTTAGAGTGTTGGGCCCGTAACCGGAAGGTTGCTGGATCGAATCCCCGAGCTGACAAGGTAAAAATTTGTTGTTCTGCCCCTGAACAAGGCAGTTAACCCACTGTTCCTAGGCCGTCATTGAAAATAAGAATTTGTTCTTAACTGACTTGCCTAGTAAAATAAAGGTAAATGAACATATCAAGAATATTTCAAGGATAGCTTTTTTCCATCTTCGTAACATTGCAAAAATCAGACATTTTTTGTCCAAAAATGATGCGGAAAAGCTAATCCATGCTTTTGTCACTTCTAGATTAGATTACTGCAATGCTCTACTCTCCGGCTACCCGGATAAAGCACTAAATAAACTTCAATTAGTGCTAAACACGGCTGCTAGAATCCTGACTAGAACCAAAAGATTTGATCATATTACTCCTGTGCTAGCCTCTCTACACTGGCTTCCTGTTAAGGCTAGGGCTGATTTCAAGGTTTTACTGCTAACCTACAAAGCATTACATGGGCTTGCTCCTACTTATCTCTCAGATTTGGTCCTGCCGTACATACCTACACGTACGCTCCGGTCACAAGACGCAGGCCTCCTTATTGTCCCTAGAATCTCTAAGCAAACAGGTGGAGGAAGGGCTTTCTCCTATAGAGCTCCATTTTTATGGAATGGTCTGCCTATCCATGTGAGAGACGCAGACTCTGTCTCAATCTTTAAGTCTTTACTGAAGACTCACCTCTTCAGTATGTCCTATGATTGAGTGTAGTCTGGCCCAGGGGTGCAAGGGTGAACAGCAAGGCTCTGGAGCGACGAACCACCCTTGCTGTCTCTGCCTGGCCGGTTCCCGTCTCTCCATTGGGATTCTCTGCCTCTGACCCTATTACGGGGGCTGAGTCACTGGCTTACTGGTGCTTTCCATGCCATTCCTAGGAGGGGTGCGTCACTTCCTGTCCGGTTTGTCGCCCCCTCTGGCTTGTGCAGTGGAGGGGATCTTTTCGTGGACTATACTCAGCCTTGTCTCAGGGTAGTAAGTTGGTGGTTGTTGATATCCCCCTATTGGTGTAGGGGCTGTGCTTGGCAGAGTGGGTGAGGTTATATCCTGCCTGGTTTGGCCCTGTCCGGGGGTATTGTCTGGGTATTGTCGGAGGGGGCCACAGTGTCTCCTGACCCCCCTGTCTCAGCCTCCAGTACCTATGCTGCAATAGTCTATGTGCCAGGGGGCTAGGGTCAGTTTGTTAAATCTGATGTTATTATCCAGTGTCTTGTGTGAATTTAAGTATGCTCCCTCTAATTCGCTCTCTCTCCCACTCTACCCCCTCTCCCGGAGGACCTGAGCCTACCCGGAGGACCATGCTTCAGGACCACCTGTCCTGATGACTCCTAGCTGTCCCCAGTCCACCTGGTTGTGCTGCTGCACCGGTTTCAACTCCTCTGCCTGCGGTTATGGAACCCTGACCTGTTCATTGGACGTGCCACCCTGTCCCAGACCTGCTGTTTTCACCTCACTCTCGCTCTATTGCACTGAAAAACCAAGTGACATTCACTGCTGATGTATTTACCTGTTGCAACCTCCACAACTACTTTTATTATTATTTGACCCTGCTGGTCATCTATGAACATTTGAACATCTTGGAGAAAGAACTGGCCTTAATGGCCATGAATTGTTATAATCTCCACCCGGCACAGCCAGAAGAGGACTGGCCACCCCTCAGAGCCTGGTTCCTCTCTAGGTTTCTTCCTAGGTTTTGCCTTTCTAGGGAGTTTTTCCTAGCCACCGTGCTTCTACATCTGCATTGCTTGCTGTTTGGGGTTTTAGGCTGGGTTTCTGTATAGCACTTTGTGACATCGGCTGATGTAAAAAGCGCTTTATAAATAAATTTTGATTGATTTTTGATTGAAAAAAATTCAACAACCACCTAAAAGGAAGCGATTCCCAAACCTTCAATAACAAAGCCATACCTACAGAGTGATGAACCTGGAGTAGAGTCCCCTAAGCAAGCTGGTCCTGGGGCTCTGTTCACAAACACAAACAGACCCCATAGAGCCCCAGGACAGCAACACAATTATACCCAACCAAATCATGAGAAAACAAAAAGATAATTACTTGACACATTGGAAAGAATTCACAAAAAACAGAGCAAACTAGAATGCTATTTGTCCCTAAACAGAGAGTACACAGAGGCTGACCACTGTGACTGACCCAAACTTAAGGAAAGCTTTGACTATGTACAGACTCAGTGAGCATAGCCTTGCTATTGAGAAAGGCCGTCGTAGGCAGACCTGGCTCTCAAGAGAAGACATGCTATGTTCACACTGCCCACAATATGAGGTGGAAACTGAGCTGCACTTCCTAACCTCCCAAATGTATGACCATATTAGAGACACATATTTCCCTCAGATTTCTAAAACAAACCCAATTTTGATAAACTCATATCTACTGGGTGAAATACCAAAGTGTGCCATAACATCAGCAATATTTGTGACCTGTTGCCACAAAAAAAGGGCAACCAGTGAAGAACAAATAACATTGCAAATACAACCCATATTTATGTTTATTTATTTTCCCTTTTGAACTTTAACTATTTGCACATCATTACAACACTGTATATATATATATATATATACATACTATGAAATTTGAAATGTCTTTATTCTTTTGGAACTAGTCTGAGGTCCTTAGCAGGTTTTCGTCAAGGATATCTCTGTACTTTGCTCCGTTCATCTTTGCCTCGATCCTGACTAGGCTCCCAGTCCCTGCCGCTGAAAAACATCTCCAAAGCATGATTCTGCCACCACCATGCTCCACCGTAGGGATGGTGCCAGGTTTCCTCCAGACGTGACACTTGACATTCAGGCCAAAGAGTTCAATCTTGGTTTCATCAGACTAGGGAATCTTGTTGCTCATGGTCTGAGAGTCCTTATGGGCCTTTTGGCAAACTCCAAGCAGGCTGTCATGTGCCTTTTACTGAGGAGTGTCTTCCGTCTGGCCACTCTACCATAAAGGCCTGATTGGTGTGCTGCAGAGATGGTAGTCCTTCTGGACGGTTCTCACATCTCCACAGAGGAACTCCAGAGCACTTTTATTTAACCTTTATTTAACTAGGCAAGTCAGTTAAGAACAAATTCTAATTTACAATGACGGCCTACCTCGGCCAAACCCGGACTCCCAATCACAGCCGGAATGTGATACAGCCTGGAATTGAACCAGGGTCTGTAGTGACACCTCTATCACTGAGATGCAGTGCCTTAGACCGCTGCACCACTCGGGAGCCCAAAAGCTCTGAGCTCTGTCAGAGTAACCATCGGGTTCTTGGTCACCTCCCTGACCAAGACCCTTTTCCCCCGATTGCTCAGTTTGGACGGGCGGCCAGCTCTAGGAAGAGTCTTGGTGGTCCAAAACCTTTTCCATTTAAGAATGATGGAGGCCATTCTGTTCTTTGGGACCTTCAATGCTGCAGATATTTTTTGGTACCATTCCCCAGATCTGTGCCTCCATACAATCCTGTCTCTGAGCTATACAGACAATTCCTTCGACCTCATGGCTTGGTTTTTGCTCTGACATGCACCGTTAACTGTGGCACCTTAAATAGACAGGTGTGTGCCTTTTCAAATCATGTCGAATCAATTGAATTTACCACAAGTGGACTCAAATCAAGTTGTAGAAACATCTCAAGGATGATCAATGGAAACAGGATACACCTGAGCTCAATTTTGAGTCTCATAGCAAAGGGTATGAATACTTATGTAAATCTGTTTTTTTATTTTCAATAAATGGTATTGTGTGTAGATTGCTGAGGAATCCTTTTTATTTAATACATTTTAGAATAAGGCTAATATGTCACAAAATGTGGAAAAAGTAAACAGGTCTGAATACTTTCCGAAGGCACTTCTCTTAACTAAAAGTAATTAGTTAAGAGAAGTCATTATTTATAAAGCATTACTGTCATGCCTGCTCCCGCTCTCCCTCCCTGGCTCGAAGGCGCCAGGTTGCCCATCACTACGCACTCCTGCCACCATCATTACGCACACCTGTTACCCTCGTCACGCGCATCAGAGATTCATTTGACTTACCTGGACTCAATAACCTGTTTTATTACTTCCCCTATATCTGTCTGTTCCTCAGTTCTGTTCCCCGCTTCAGCATTTATTGTCGTCATGTCGTTTTGTTCCCGCTGTTCTGACGCTGTTCTTGTTCCGTTTCATGTCCATCTGCCATTATGTTCACACACTGTACTTACTTCTCATCTCCAGCGTCGGTTCTTACAATTACGTCAAATTAACAAAAAAATTAACATTTTTTAAGTCTGTGGAAGAAAAACTAAGTACAAAGCAAAATATTGTCATTTCAATAAAACATTTTTCTCTCCAAATGATGTAAAACATAAATTCTTACCCCTGGCGGCTTCAGATGCCCCCCGGAATCTTCCCAGCACTAAGGAAACCATCTATCCCAATGATGGGGAGACCATCAGTTCATCTGACTGCCTGACAATGAGGTGACCCCCGCCCCATTCCCAGTGGGTATGCATGGGTGATGACCACCACCCCATTAGTGGTGGTTGTTACAGAGCTGGACATCTTCCCAAAGGAGGGAAGGCTGTGTATAGTACAGTAAGATCTTTTTTTTTTTCGTGAAATTTCAGGACCCCTAATCCAAACCTTAACCCCAATAACCCTAACCTTAACTTCAAAACCATAAACCTAACCCTTAATCTTAAAATAGCATTTGAACAAATTCCTGACTTTTCAGGACATTCAGGTGATAAGGTAAGAAAACAAGCGCACGCAGACACACAAACACACACACTCACTCACGCGCACACACAACACTACTCCACCCTTGTAATTCTACAACACTTTATCATTCTTTTAATTTCATAAGGCAACACAAGCAGTTAAAATTTGTCATGAAAGTATACAAATAATTAACTGATTGATTGATAAATGCAATCATCTTATCATCAACCACAGCTGAATCCAATGATAGACATCTTGCAGTGATGGTTTTGCAAATGGATGTACAGTCTTTATTATTGTTTAGTGGTGGTATAAGGTAACATCATATCCCTGTAAGTCATCATGGTTAACATCATCATGGTGCTCCAGCCAGGTGTGTACAGCCCGCAGGACAGTTTTCAGTCTACGGTCCAGCACAGAGAGGTGTTGTACAGAGAGGAGGGGGGGGCCACACCCTCCAGGGTGGTCCTGGGACAGAGACTCCCTCATGACATCACTCAGACGGAAGCCCGGGAGGGACAGGAGATGCAGGCGCATGAGAGTGGAACGACGAATCCTGAAAAAGAGATTTAGGAGAGAGAGCGAAGAAAAGGACAGAGAGAAGGTGCAAGGGGAGGGAGAGAGAGAGAGAGAGAAAAGAGAGAGAAGAGAAGAGAGGGGGAGAGATGAGTCTCATCTTGCACTTATTTTCTGATGCAGTTGTCCAGATCTTTATACAAGCTGATAGTTTTACCTGCAACACTGTTTTAAGGGCACCAATATTCATCCACAGAATGACGCCCAAACCTAAAAATAACATATTTTCCACAATATTACATAACTGTAATACTGTAAACTTTCACATACGCAGTGAGACACATCATTCAGGGCAATTGAGGCACAGCCCCACCACTGTCCAGTAGATGGTGCTGTTTTGCATGTAATTCTGGAATTCATTTGTGTCACAATATTACTGTATAGCATATCAGTTAGCAAACAATGTAAACAAAATAATTGCTTGTGTTAATATAGCAGCATACTCGACTCATCCCTGTCATATTGTAATGATCAATTTTCTTTGAGTAAGGCAGATAAAACGTCTCGGTTCTCATCAGCAACTAAACATCGAAACCACCCGATAAAGCAAGCTGGAAAAGAAGATTCAGCTGTGGTTGGTGGTGGATAGAAGCAGTGGCTAACATCTGTTTTTAGGCAGCTACATTATACGACGTGGCTTTTAAATGTTCGATGTCACTGTTATACCCATGGAACTGTAACTATGCAATAGATGAAGTGAGGGAGTATTTATCAACTTTGTTGCTTTATTCATAAACAGAGCATCTTGGTGTTTTGTCTGCGTTCTGATACTTTAATAATGTAGCAATATTGTTGACCCATGCTGAATTTGACTATGGGAAGTAAACTGATCATAACCAAATGTTATAACGTTTGTGTGTGTAGTGGTTTCGATGCATATAAGCGTTTTTGATTGAGTTTGCACAACCGATATTTTAATGTTAAAATCGCCACTGAACATACAGTATTTATGACATTATAAGGTATTGATGGAAGGTATGGTACTCATGCCCTCCCGTTGTCTAGATGCAACAGGAGTGTCATTCCCAAACTTCTCAAAAGTTTCGTAGTGATGTCTGTCCATATTACCTTTGTAGGAATTAAGGCAAAATGATAGTGTATTGTTCTATTCAAAACATTTCTAATATGGTTGTGTGGGGAAATGTTCAGAACATAGTGTCATTCCTAGTTAGATCAAGGTTAAATAAAAAATCCTATGGTATGCATTACTAAATTGTTCACAAAAACATAGGAGAAAAATAAAGGCAGTGTGTTGAATTGTTACTGATTCAAGAATATAAGAATTACAGAAGTAGTAGTAGTAGTAGTAGTAGTAGTAGAAGAAGTAGTAGTAGTAGTAGTAGTAGTAGTAGTAGTAGTAGTAGTAGAAGCTGTGTTTTTGAGTGTGCTTACTGACTCATGAGGGGTGGCAGGTAGCCGAGTGGTTAGAGCGTTGGGCCCGTAACCGAAAGGTTTCTGGATTGAATCCCTGAGCTGACAAGGTAAAAACATATGTCGTTCTGCCCCTGAACAAGGCAGTTAACCCATTGTTCCTAGCCCGTCATTGTAAATAAGAATTGGTTCCTAATTGACTTGCCTAGTAAAATAAAGGTTATTTTTTTTTTAAATGAGGAAGTCCAGAATGACCATGTCAATTAGATCCACCAGTCTGGTGCCTTGGCTGTATGGAGGAGTCTGTTTCACTGTGTCACAGTAACCTGGGTTCTTCTCCCATCTGAAACAGACATAACATATACATTTAAACACATGAAGGTCACAGGGTCTCCATAACATTCAAAGGAAAATACATCATAGGTACTTGTCATTGACTGCACTGATGGTGTTATTTTGGTAATAGTGCAGTATTTCCAGTGGATTTTACACAACTGCAGTTACCCCAGTTCTCCACAGGGAGTCCTCATTACGTAAAGTACAGAATGTGGCTGAACATCAAAAAATTTCTGGTATCAGTGGTGGTGATTCTCAAATCTAGGGTCTTTAGAGAGCATGAGGAGGATGAGGAAGAGGAATATGAGGAGGAGTGTATGAAACGCGGCTATAGCCAGCCCACACACAAGCTGATTATTGCGTAATCTTTTTTTTTCCAACACAATCTCAATACAGTATTCAAAGTGTGTGTGTGTGTGTGTGTGTGTGTGTATGCGTATACGTGTATTTGAGCATATGTTTGTGAGTGTGTATATGCGTGGGTGTGTGAGTGGGATGTTTTATGATCAGTGCAGGATTATATTGACTGACCTCCGAATAAAAGATCAGAGGAGCTGGAGATGTATTTACGACATTCGGTTATCTGGCTTTCAATTTTCTACTTTGATTGTTTCTTCACACTCATCCATTTGCTGGCGTTCTGGTTTGGTGTAATCACTTTGTGTATTTAGCAGTTTTAGATTTTATCCTCATAGTCTATGGTTGATTGGTTAGTGTTTAAGAACTGCTTTTGGCTTTTGTTTGTTTCTTTAGATTGTGTGTTTAATTATTATCCACACACACACACACACACACACACACACAGACACACTCACACGCACGCGCGCACACACACACACACACACACACACACACACACACACACACACACACACACACACACACACACACACACACACACACACACACACACACACACACACAAACAAACACAAATCTAGCTCCCCCTTCCCCTTCCCCACACAACACACAAAAAATGCTAGGTTTAAAACCACCCAATTTAGGTTATTTGGAAACCCACCGCTGGGTAAATATTGGACAGTACACACGCTGGGTTAGTTTGACAGAGCCAGTTGCGTGAATATGGATTATACAAACATATACTCATTTTACATATATACTCATCAGTTGGGATGACATTTCAAAGTAATCCATGTTATTTTCAGGAGGCATGGTCTGTTAGGGACGTGGGTTTCAGATAATAATTTTTGGCCACCTGTAAGTGTAAATCTCATAACAATACAACAAAGCAGATGAACCGTAATGACACCCAATGCCTGCAACCCAGCAGTTGGGTCAATCACACAACCCAGAATTTTTTAGAAGGCTTCTGAAGGCTTCTGAACAGTCTCATAAAAGACAGGATTTGAGGGCCATCACACAATGTTTTACAGCCTCCCAGGGTAATCTCTTCATACACTATAATGCCAACTATTTTGTGTCTCTTGTGTGTGTATGTGTGTGCATGTATGTGTGTGTGTGACATCTCGCTAGTGCTCCTCAAGGAAGTTAGTGCTCCTGAAGGAAGTTAGAGGTAGTCCCACTCCTCTTCGATGGCTGTGCAAAGTTGCTGGATATTGGCGGGAACAGGAATATACTGTCGTACACATCGATCCAAAACATGCTCAATGGTGAGAATGCAGGCCATGGAAGAACTGTGACATTTTCAGCTTCCAGGAATTGTGTACATGTACCTTGTGACAAGGGGCCTCAGGATCGCGTCACGGTATCACTGTGCATTCAAACTTCCATCAATAAAATGCAACTGTGTTTGTTGTCCATAGTTTATGCCTGTCCATACCATAACCCCACCACCACCATGGGGCACTCTGTTCACATTGACATCAGCAATCCGCTCACCCACACAATCCCATACACTGTCATCTGCACATCTGTTAAGCGTGCCAGTGGCCATCGAAGGTGAGCATTTAAGTTGGTTACGACGCCGAACTGCAGACAGGTCAAGACCCTGGTGAGGACGACGAGCATGCAGATGAGCTTCCCTGAGAGGTTTCTGTTGTGAAAACCCACAGTTTCATCAGCTGTCCGGGTGGCTGATCCCAGACGATCTCGCAGGTGAAGAAGCCAGATGTAGAGGTCGGGGGTTGGTGTGAGGCTTATGGTAGAGAAATGAACATTACATTCTCTGGCAACAGCTTTGATGGACATTCCTGCAGTCAGCATGCCGATTGTAAAACTTGAGACATCTGTGGTATTGTGTTGTGTTACAAAACTGCACATTTTAAAGTGGCCTTTTATTGTCCCCAGCACAAGGTGCACCTGTGTACTGATCATGCTGTTTAATTAGCTTCTTGATATGCCACACCTTTAAGGTGGATAGATTATCTCACATTTGTGCACAAACATTTAGAGAAATAAGCTTTTTGTGCGTATGGAACATTTTTGGGATCTTTTATTTCAGCTCATGAAATACAAGAGAAAGGCCAGACAGTGATATAGGATTCTAGATATAGGATTCTAGATATAATTTAGATGTTGTCCACCAGATGGCAGCAGTTTGTGGGAAAAGTTCCAGACTGATCCAGTGAAGAATTACATCACTTCACAATATTTTGTATCAACTCTGTCAGGAATTGGTATTCAAGTACATAACTATAGAGAACATACAAAAATGCTATGGTAATACAACATTTAAGTTTGCACACTCCCAGGAATGTCATACATGATGGATAATTAGCTTCCCTACAGAAAAGACACTAACCTTCACACGTCTAGATGGCCAGGTGGGGTGGGTGTGGAGCCAGAGGTCAAACTGTAGAACCCAGTTCCTTCATTTTTTTTCAAACAAAACTATACTACATTCTATCCCTGGGACCCTCAGGATGACAAATCAGAGCAAGATTACTGATTGTAAGTACATTATGTACCTTCAAAGGTGAATGTACCAAACCAGTTGCCGTGATGAAAGTGTTTAGTTGTTGTGCACTATCCTTAAACAATATCATGGTATTGTTTTGTTGTAATAGCTACTGTAAATTGGACACTGCAGTTAGATTAATAAGAATTTAAGCTTTCTGCCGATATAAGACATGTCTATGTCCCGGAATGTTGGCTGTTGTTTACAACACCATTATAGTCACATATCGCATATTGAGCAGCAACTGTCCCGGTATAGGGACACCGATCCTGTAGAGGTTAATTCCTTCCCTCCATCCCTGAGGATTTCCTGGTGGGACCAGTTTATTCTTCAGCATGCTGTACCACATCATTGTTAGTGAAACACCATAGCTCAGAGAGAAATTAGATGCATATTGCATATCATGGTACGAATAGGCTATTCCCTATAGATGTTCAAAGATGATTTTTAACATGAGGCATTTTGTACAAAAAGTGTTCAAACAAAAAGAGCTTGCATAAATTTGACCAAGTTTGTTGTTGTGTTCTCTCAGTGTCTCTCGAAACCACACGTGCACGCATACACACACACACACTCACTCATACGCACGCACGCACGCACACACACACACACACACACAAATACACAAACAGAGACACACAGATCAAAGCTTCAAAGCCCGTTCTGTTTCCCTCAGAGCAGTTAAAGCTTAATGTAGGTTGCTTGGAAACGACCCAGAATTCTCACCATAATTAGAGAGTTTGTTACTTCAAACCAACCAGACGGTTAATCTGTAAAGTATAGATCTGGACTAAAAAGAAAGGCATGGTACAATAACAACGTTGATCCAGTCGACTAATGTGTTGCACCTCAGAGACTAGGCAGACTTACTTATACAGTGTTGAGACAGAGAGAGGAAGAGAGACAGGAGAAAGAGATGGAGAGAGAAATTGTTTCATATTACAGAGGGTAGAGCTCTTTGATGGCAGAGTCACTGTGGGTGCGCTGGTGGTTCAGTTACTCGCTGGCTACCAATTAATATTTCATTTCAATCCAGTGAGTGAGAGAGAGAGAGAAAGAGAGGAGAGAGAAAGAGAGGAGAGAGAGAGAGAGAGAGAGAGAGAGAGAGAGAGAGACACCATTGTAAATACAACCTAGGTTTATTTATTTTCCTTTTTGTACGTTAACTATTTGCACATCATTATAACACTTTATATAGACATAATATGACATTTGAAATGTCTTTATTATTTTGGAACCTTTGTGAATGTAATGTTTACTGTACATGTTTTGTTGTTTATTTCACTTTTGTTTATTATCTATTTTACTTGCTTTGGCATATATTTCCCATGCCAATAAAGCCCTTAAATTGAAATGGAATTCAATAGAGAGAGAGAGAGAGAGAGAGAGAGAGAGAGAGAGAGAGAGAGAGCGCTGGATAGAGAGTGAGAAAAGAAAAAGAGTGGGAGGAGGGAGAGTTGAAGAGAAAGTAAGATAAAAGGAGATGGAAAGAGGGGAGAACTATGGCCTAGATGGACTGAGGGGAAATATCATGCATGGGAAATGAACAGCAAGAGGAGACATGTGGAATACCAAAACATAGCGCTGATAACATGTGTTAAGATGTTAGCAGCACATTTGCACACACTGTATATAGATTTTCTATTGTGTTATTGACTGTACGTTTGTTTA
The DNA here is from genome assembly GCA_023634145.1 of Thymallus thymallus. Classification (NCBI taxonomy): domain Eukaryota; kingdom Metazoa; phylum Chordata; class Actinopteri; order Salmoniformes; family Salmonidae; genus Thymallus; species Thymallus thymallus. The sequence continues at coordinate 17,665,268 of CM042398.1, forward strand.
TCCCATGTGTAATTCTGTGTTGTTGTTTTTGTTGCACTGCATTGCTTTGTCTTGGCCAGGTCGCAGTTGTAAATGAGCCTACCTGGTTGAATAAAGGTGAAATAAAAAATAAAATGCAGATTCCACACGCACGCACGCACGCACGCACGCACGCACACACGCACGCACACAGTTAAATAATCCCTGTGTAATCCTGCATCCTGGCATTCCAAAAAGACTGTCATCATTATTCTCATCCCATAATGCACTTTTTATTTAACTCCCTAACTCTTTCTCTCCATCAATCCATCCCTTTCAACCTCTCTCTGTTCTAAGGCAACAGTTTGTGGGATAGCACAGTGCTAATCCTACCTGTCTCCCACTGGGACAATCTGTCACTGGCTATAGAGGAAGAGACCGTGTGTGTGTCAGTGTGTCAGACTGTGTGTGTTGGTGAGAGAGAGGATGGAGGAAGTAGAGGGAAAATAGGAGGGGGATGCCTCGACAGTTTATTATAGAATACTACAGTATTTACCAGGGCCGGCCCACACATTAGGCAAGATTTGGCGATCGCCACTTGAATTTAGGGCGGCATTTTGACAATTGGCTGCCGCCCTCCGGTGCCCCTGACCGGCTACTACACCGCCGGCGGCACTCCAGCTGCCAGCTCATAGCATTGCTGCAGTTTCCGCCCCTATACTGAACAAAAATATAAACGCAACATGCAACAACTTCAAAATGTTCACTGAGTTACAGTTCATATAAGGAAATCAGTCAATTTAAATACATTAATTAGGCCCTAATCTATGACTGGGCAGGGGTGATTTTTGTCCACAAAAAAGGGCTTTATTACAGCTAGAAATACTCCTCAGCGACCCACACACCCCTGGACAGGCGTGGTTGCACGTGGTCTTCAGTTGTGAGGCCTGTTGGACGTACTGCCGAATTCTCTAAAACGACACTGGCCTCCAGCTTATGGTAGAGAAATGAACATTACATTCTCTGGCAACAGCTCTGGTGGACATTCCTGCAGTCAGCATGACAATTGTAAGACATCTGTGGCATTGCACATTTTAAAGTGGCCTTTTATTATCCCCAGCACAAGGTGCACCTGTGTAATGATCATGCTGTTTAATCAGCTTCTTGATATGCCACACCTGTCAGGTGGATGGATTATCTTGACAAAGGAAAAATGTTCACTAACAGGGATGTAAACAAATTTGTGCACAGAATTTGAGAGAAATAAGCTTTTTGTGCGCATGGAAAATTTCTGGGATCTTTTGTTTCAGCTCATGAAACATGGGACCAACACTTTATATGTTGCGTTTATATTTTTGTTCAGTGTAGTAAACTGTAGTGTACTTTAGAATACTATATTACAAACTGTAGTATCCCTCGATCAAGTGTAGAATTTTGTAGTATACTAGAGAATACTATAGTAAATACAACAGTATTAGCCGGAAAAAACTGTGTAGTAAATACTACAGTAATGTCCGCAAAAACACTACAGTGAATATTGTAATATTTATACCATAGTATACTATAGTATTTGTTAATGTGGGGGGATAGAGATGAAGACCTGAACAGGAAAGAGAGAAGGAGAAGGAAAAACAACATTATTTTGGTATAGCTGAATAGACAGACTGAGGGAGAAATGAGACTAAGGCAGAGAGAGCATCAAATAAAAAGGAAGACATGAGGAAAACGGATGACTCAGGGAGAGGGAGAGCGAGAGAGAGCTAGAGAGCGAGAGAGACTAGAGAGTTCTGGGAATCTGGGATGATTTAGAAGAGGAAAAGAGAGCTAAGATTTAAAACCACTCTTACACGTGACCACACCGCTCGCGTCAGCATTGCAAAATAAATGTACACATACATGTTATTCAATCATTGCACCCACACTGCTCGCGCGCGCCAACGGGCATCTAAAATAGAAGTTGGTTCTATTTGTGACGCCGATCGTGCTGCAAGTCCTGCCTCTCCCATCTCCTCATTGGCTTTTAGGAGCATATACCCACGTGCCAATCGACATATAAAGTCCCAAAGAAGAAAAAGAAGCCTGAAAGAAGGAGGAGAGATGACTAGAAATGATTTGGTTAACCGTTTTATCTGTGGATTAATTGTCAGAGTAGAGGACCTTGTGCATATCAGGTAAAATAACAACCCAATGTTTATATCCCAGGACAAATTAGTTAGCAACAGCAAGCTAGCTAAATTGCCATAAAGGTTTAATGCTTTTCGACCTGTCCCCAAATCAATATAATTGGTTCAGAGTTTGCTTTGATATTTCAACCTGCGTGTCATGATCGCGTAACAGTGTGAGGCAGAATATGGAGCCGTATGCCATTAGTTCTCTAGTCTAGGCGATAGGACGTTCTTAGATTCACTCACACTCATAGCAACTCAACTTTCAGGGTCAGGGCTGTGCTCACACAACCTGCATTTTATATTTACATTTTAGTTATTTAGCAGATGCTCTTATCCAGAGGGAATTACAGGAGCAATTAGGGTTAAGTGCCTTGCTATATGGAAGAATTTACTTCAGGGCAGGTGCAAAATGCCGGAACGAAAAACACAAAAGACAGATACACGATACATAGTGAGGCAGTATGAAAAAGTATAAAAATACATGAAGTCTGGAGTGCAAAAAGCTATAGAAATGCTATATATACCTTGTTGATATTCATATAAATGCAATGCCTAGGGAGTCAAAATAGCTCATGTAATATAATTAGTTATGGTACAAATTCATAACAACAATGACACCTATCCATGACATTCTTGTAACATGGCGTGACATAAAATAACTATTATTTCAACAATAAGCCGTTTCATAAAAAGCCCCAAAATGATCATATACAAAATCAGATTCCATATTCACATTAAAAGTCAAGTATTTACATCACATTGAGAGGATATAAAAGTCCCTGTGCTATCTTATCAGTTATAGGAGAGGTAGACACACAGACAGAGGTGACTTATGGGACTTGTGTCGGAAAGATGAAGAGTATACTACTATAGAAGGAGAATCTAGAGAAAGAGAGGATTGGAGAGACAGGAAGAGAGTGTGTGTTTGTGTGTGTAAGATAGTGTGAATTAAGAGCAACGAGAGACAGGAAGAGAGAGTGTAAGGATGTTTTTCAGCAGATGGCATGGCAGCCCACCGAGACAGACGACAGTGTGCCAACGTGCAGGCGGAGTGGAGGAAAGACAGAGCTGGATACATTTTAGAAAAACTGTGAGCATGAGATGTTGATGAGAACAAACACCGCCTCCAGTCAAAGAAGTAGAGCAGAAAGTAATAGGGAAAGAGTGTTTCAGCCCCACTGCATTTCATCAATAGGATAATAGGAGAGAGACCAGACTCCTTCATGCAGTGAACTTACTGATCTGTAGAAATTATCACATTCGTATACAGATAAAAACTCGGTAATTTTAACTGTATGTGCTCACACAAGGCAAGAGTGTGACATGCTGCTATTGAATACAATATACCAAGAATGACTTAGCCTAATCAATCAATGATGTAAGGGACATCACATATGCACGCAAGCACATGCACACACCCCCACACACACTCCACCCCCATTCCCACCACCACAACCAGTAAATGAAAAATAAAAAGCCTGCATAGGTCAGAGATAGTTGAATCATCCAGGATATGTCTATAAACATATAAAAACACTTGTTAGGTAGAGACAGACTGAGGAGGGGTGGATTGGAGGGGAGCTAGGTTGTGTGTGTGTGTCTGTGTGTGTGCTAGGCGCACTTCCACACACACATGGCCAGGCTGCCTCCAAAGAACATGTAGAGCAGGTTCTTAACCTTGTGTGTCACCTCGAAGCCAAAGCCCTCCCCGATCACCACGTGCCACGAGCTGCCAAACCTTTTATCCATCGACTCCTTGATCATCTTCGCCGCATTCTGAAATGGAGAGAGAGCGAGAGAGAGAGAGGTTAGAGAAGATACAGAAACCAAATCTGAAGCTGTAAACGTACATTTTCATGCAAATCTACTATTTGTCATCTATGCATGATGTTAGCGAAAATTTGAGTAAACGCACAGATCTTTAAAGTTATGGAATCTGGCCAATAATGACTGGACCGTCTGGTCCGACTCCAAACCAAATCACTGGCTCCTATCCTTAAGCCCTTGTCAACGCCCCCTTGTGGATTTGAAAGTAAAGGATAGGAGTCAGCAATATGGCTGAAACTCCATCCAGCCCACTGGGGGTAGAACACTTATCCATAACAAGCACCTGAGGATAGGGACGAGGGATCCGTTTGAAATCGGGCCTATTAGGAAGTGATGGAGGGGGTAAAAAAGAGGGGAGGAGGAGGAGAGAGAGATGGCAGGAGAGAGAGAGACGGAAGAAGAGAGAGACAACCAGTGTTCTAGTCCAGATGGACACACAGGGTTGCTGGAATGAGTGGTGAGGCAGGCTGACACAATGCCAGACTGGCTGAGTGGGTTGATTACATACAGGCCTGGTTTTAAAAAGGGACTGGGTCGGATGAGTGGGTGGATTAAAGCAATAGTGAGTGTGCTGTAATAATCAAGCCTCACTTTGCACAGTGTACAGACAGACAGACACACACAGCATCATGGTCTTGACCTCATTGTTGGTGGCAAACTTCTCACAGGCTGTGACACACAGTTCCATCGTTTCCCCTCTCATCTCCTCTGGCATGTCTGTGTGCTGTGAAGAAATCAGAACAATACATTACAACACTCACCATTTACTACACGAAACCTACTGTCACATAGCCTGTATTTCTGAACCGCATATGTGTCACAGCAGCAAGACTATCTGTCTCACTCTGATGAGTGGGAAGCTGTGGAGTCTCTTGTAATCAGCCTCCTCCTTCTTGCTCTCTGTTGTCTCTGCCATTCCCCTCTCCTTCTGCAGAGAAAACACACTCACATTTGAATGGAAGCATAACCTTGTTGTTTATTTGGCTGTTTAAAATATAGCTACATGTTTCCACAATGTTTGTAAAGTACTAGCTATAAGCAAAGGCTGAACTAAAGACACCCTCCTAGTCCTGCTCACTTCGTTTACTTCTACCCATGACAACACAAGAAAGGAATGTAGTGAATGCAGGGTAGGTCACTATGGCCAGGAAAGTGACATGTCATGTATATTTGGGCAATTATCAAACATGGGCGACAGGGTTGACGTTAATCTTTATACGTGTAACGCGTTAGCTATGACAGGAAACTTTGACAGGTAGCTAACACTACCTAACTAGACATCCTACTAAAGTATCTGCCTACAGTAACGTTAGCTGTAATGTAGCTAGTTATCTTGTGGCTTGTGTAGGTTGTTGTCTTGCCTTCTTACTAACGTTCTCTCAGTTGCAATGCAATGCTGCAAGTTAATGAAAGAGTTGCAAACATTGCACGCCGTTATAAGACATTCTTCTTTGAACTCTACTTGATTATGAATAGCAAGTTAAATAAATAGCTAGCTAAATAACCTAGAGAGCTAGCTACTTACCTCTGGCCAGTTTATCAGAAGCTAGGTCAATTTATTGTTTACATGGAAACATGTCGGCCATAGCAACCGTTTCTTTCTTTCCGGTACTCTCCTGCTTCTTGTGCGTTTCCAGCAGACTAGACTCTGCCTTGCGTATTGCTACCTCTCTCAGGTCGGAGTGCGAATTACATATTTAAATATCTAATAGCCTCACCCGTAGCATGCCTGTGGAGTAGAGAAACAACAACGGCTTCCTTGCTATTTCACTCTGACTCTCATTTGAGTCCAAAATTGTTATAAGTGAAAATGTGTTTATAACGCAGCCAACTCACAGAAAAAAGTGATCCTATCCTCAGCATTCCGCCTGCTACAGAACATGCTTCACAGTCTCTACCTCCCTACAACTCACACTTCCTATCTGGGTGTTTACCCACTAACAATGACCCAACCTCAGCCTTTTCAACAGAATCCCATCCCTCTTTTCACTCCCCAGGTATACCTTCTGACCCTGCTCACTGAAAAAATGCCTTTCCCGGTGCTCTCTCTCCCATTCACGTTGCCACTCCTGGGTCAGGCCCTCTGCTACGATGCTCCTACATTCCATCCCCCCCTAATGGGACCACCACATCTACCTCCTCCTTCTTCAGAGCTGCCTTCGCTACCTTATTTGCTGCCTAATTTTCCCCTACCCCAACATGAGCTGGGACCCACAGAAAACTGAAGCTCAATAAGCTGCCTACCCTGGTGTATCTGAAACCGGGGAACATGTATCCCAAAACCTGCTCTCCCACTGCCTGATTCCCTTGACCCCGCCATTGATTGTCCCTCGAGGTAATCCGCTTTCTCCGTCATTGTTTTCGTGGATTCACATCCAGAACTGATGTCCTCTCTCAATTACTTAAAGATTGCTATCATCTTGCCGTTCTCCTGTTTAAACTCATGGAGCTGACCCTGGGAGAACTGTTAACAGTTCTTCAGGTCCTGGGTCTCTCTGGTCAGGTCGTCCATTATTTTATTAGTTGACTCAACCAGTATTTGGATACACTTGAAGCTATTTTCTTGTTGTTGTAACAACTGCTTGTAGAATAATTTTTGTTTGTTTAGAATATCCTTTACCTGTGATAGAGAGACACCAATGTCCTCAACAGTACTCCCGCCAGCTTTGGTCTTTGTCATGGTAGCAATGTAGGTTACGCTGTTACTCCTCGCAGTTCCAGACAGGGCAGGTCATGGGGGAAGATAGGAACAACAACAACAAAAAACAGCAGCGATCTAGACAGCCATAACCCCGGGACAATCTGCGGTCCCAGCCACAATGGCTAACCATGTTGCGGGATGCGTTCAAGCCTTCAAGAAAACCCTCCTCAGACCCGGCCTTGGTTGGCAGGATCACTGGACAGATAGTAGCGGTCCCAGCAACTGATGCAAACCGCGTTGCGGGATCCTAACTCAATAGGTAGCTAGCTAGTGAACAAACTCTTTCAATAGACTTTCAAAACTTTACAAAACAACAAACTTTCCATTATGCTTAAAAATATGTTTATTTTTCTCCATATCTAAGCATACCTTTTGAGGTGTCTGTATCCTCCTGACTGGGGGTTATTTATTTTAACTAAATATGCTTTGCTGCATCTCTGCCAATATCTGGGTAAAATAATGAAAGGAATGGTAATCTTATTCAGTAGATTTAGTAATTGCTTGCTTTTCTAAAGTCTACCAACCTTGCCAGCAGGCATGCCAGCTAAGATAGTTAGACAAGCTAGCTACTCTAACTTGATTGATAGCCTAAAAATGACTTCTTGGTTGCTACTTGTGAGGTTCGGAGATTGGGAACCTGTCTGGGCTAGCTAAAGCCAACTTCATAAAATTGCTAGGTGGCTAGTAGTATTGCATGTATGTTTTTACATGTATTTATTTTGTAAACAGGAAAAATATGAGGGGGCATGTGCCCCTGTGCCCCCTATGAGCATGACGCCTCTGATGGCAGCCATGCGATTGTGGACTGTGTGAGCTGATTGATATGTTTGAATTAATTGTTTGTCTGCTCTCATTGGTTGCAGGTGTGACGGAAATGTACCTCCACCTGCCTGTTTCCAAAATGGTGGTGCCGGCAAGATGGCGAGCTGAACTTCCTCTTGAAGGTGTGATGACGCGAAGGCGTAAGAATGGCATTGATCAGAGATTCGTCTCCTGTGTATACACCTTAGTTCAAGGAGTACATACCTACGTCTCCTGAATACAAACCATACTTATAGGCCTTCATGCTCTCTTAGGAACCTTGATGATCTCGAAATGGAGTCAGTTGGCAGTGGTAAGCGCTCTAAAGTTGAGCCAGTCCAGGATGTAGTGGGTCTACCTGCAGCGACAGGTGTGGTAGAGACTTCAAACGTTTGCCCTGAGAATCCTACCAGAGATGATTTTGGTCCGGTAGGAGTGAGTTTTTTGGAAAGAGTGGATTCCTGATTTTTGGCAGACCCAAATGTTGTGTCAAGCTGGGTAAAGAACAAACTGCAAATGGTTACATCTGTGAAGGTTTCGAGGAGTGGAATTGTTTAGATTTTTTGGCCTGCTTTGCTCTAAATCAAGCCAAATCAAATCCAATTTTATTGGTCACATACATGTGTTTAGCAGATGTTATTGTGGGTGTAGCCAAATGCTTGTGCTTCTAGCTCCGACAGTGCATTAATATGTAACAGTTTCACAATATATAACCAAAAAACACATACAGTGGGGAGAACAAGTATTTGATACACAAAAATCCAGAAAATCACATTGTATGATTTTTAAGTAATTCATTTGCATTTTATTGCATGACATAAGTATTTGATACATCAGAAAAACAGAACTTAATATTTGGTACAGAAACCTTTGTTTGCAATTACAGAGATCATACGTTTCCTGTAGTTCTTGATCAGGTTTGCACACACTGCAGCAGGGATTTTGGCCCACTCCTCCATCCAGATCCTTCAGGTTTCGGGGCTGTCGCTGTGCAATACGGACTTTCAGCTCCCTCCAAAGATTTTCTATTGGGTTCAGGTCTGGAGACTGGCTAGGCCACTCCAGGACCTTGAGATGCTTCTTACGGAGCCACTCCTTAGTTGCCCTGGCTGTGTGTTTCGGGTCGTTGTCATGCTGGAAGACCCAGCCATGACCCATCTTCAATGCTCTTACTGAGGGAAGGAGGTTGTTGGCCAAGATCTCGCGATACATGGCCCCATCCATCCTCCCCTCAATACGGTGCAGTCGTCCTGTCCCCTTTGCAGAAAAGCATCCCCAAAGAATTATGTTTCCACCTCCATGCTTCACGGTTGGGATGGTGTTCTTGGGGTTGTACTCATCCTTCTTCTTCCTCCAAACACGGCGAGTGGAGTTTAGACCAAAAAGCTCTATTTTTGTCTCATCAGACCACATGACCTTCTCCCATTCCTCCTCTGGATCATCCAGATGGTCATTGGCAAACTTCAGACGGGCCTGGACATGCGCTGGCTTGAGCAGGGGGACCTTGCGTGCGCTGCAGGATTTTAATCCATGACGGCGTAGTGTGTTACTAATGGTTTTCTTTGAGACTGTGGTCCCAGCTCTCTTCAGGTCATTGACCAGGTCCTGCCGTGTAGTTCTGGGCTGATCCCTCACCTTCCTCATGATCATTGATGACCCACGAGGTGAGATCTTGCATGGTGCCCCAGACCGAGGGAGATTGACCGTCATCTTGAACTTCTTCCATTTTCTAATAATTGCGCCAACAGTTGTTGCCTTCTCACCAAGCTGCTTGCCTATTGTCCTGTAGCCCATCCCAGCCTTGTGCAGGTCTACAATTTTATCCCTGATGTCCTTACACAGCTGTTTGATTGAGTGTGTGGAGTCCGTTTGATTGAGTGTGTGGACAGGTGTCTTTTATACAGGTAACGAGTTCAAACAGGTGCAGTTAATACAGGTAATGAGTGGAGAACAGGAGGGCTTCTTAAAGAAAAACTAACAGGTCTGTGAGAGACGGAATTCTTACTGGTTGGTAGGTGATCAAATACTTATGTCATGCAATAAAATGCAAATTAATTATTTAAAAATCATACAATGTGATTTTCTGGATTTTTGTTTTAGATTCCGTCTCTCACAGTTGAAGTGTACCTATGATAAAAATCACAGACCTCTACATGCTTTGTAAGTAGGAAAACCTGCAAAATCGGCAGTGTATCAAATACTTGTTCTCCCCACTGTACATCTAAGAAAGGAATGGATTAAGAATATATACATATATGGACGAGCGATGTCAGGGTGGCATTGGACTAAGATACAGTGGCATAGTATAGAATACAGTATATACATATTAGATAGGTGAAGCAAGATATGTGAACACAATTAAAGTGACTAATATACCATAGAATAGTATAGAGTGCAGTTTATACATATGAGATGAGTAATGCAAGATGTGGAAACATTATTAAAGTGGCTAGTGTTCCATTTCTTAAAGTGGCCAGTGATTTCTAGTCTATATCTAAAGGCAGCCGCCTCTGATGTGCTAGTGATGGCTGTTTAACAGTCTGATGGCCTTGGGCAGGGTGCTGCTAAAAGGGGTGATCAGTGGGGTAGCGTTAAGTGTAGAGGTGGATCAAATGATATATTCCTAGTGTTTGTGATGCCTGCCTTTAAATGAGATGTAGACCGGGTGGCAATTGCGAGACTAAGAATACCCTGTCTGCCTTGTTGAGCTATGACACAGAGTTTCTACCTGATAAGGTCAGGTTATGTTATATTTGCTATTCTGTGAGGGCCTATGTTCCGAACCCGCTACAGTGCTTTAGGTGCCAAGGATTCGGACATGTTGCAGCAGTGTGCAGAGGGGAGATCCCACGATGTGAAAAATGTGCAGGAGAGCAAAGTCAGAGGGAGTGTACAGTTGGGATAGAGAAAGCACTGCGTGTCAACTATAGGGGTGCCCATGCAGATGGGGATCCAAAGTGCCCTGTGAGTTGAGATTGTTAGAGTTTGAGTGGGGCAGAAAGTTTCCTATGCTGAGGCAGTGAAGAGAGTAGACCATAGCCCAAGGGTTAGAGAAACGACTGGGAGCCCCCCAGTGACTAGGCCTGAAGAGAGAGAGCCAGAGAGGATGAGTTAAAGTAAGGTTGGATTTCTTGCGTTTATAGCCATGGTGATCAACTGCACTGCACTGATGGAGTGGATATCACAGAAGATAGATGTCCTAGTTGCAGCTGCAGAGTGTGAGAAACTTTAGTGCAAAAGATCTACAGGAAGTTTTGATAGAAGGGGTTCCATCCTCTGAGGCCGACGGCCTGGTGTAAGATCTTTTAGTAGTTGGATGGGGTGGTGGGTTTTTGGTATAGTGTATAGGTGCAGGGTTAGATGTTCCATTCCCCTTTTCCTTTTTTGGGGGGGTGACCAAAATGTGCAATCTGTACTTTGACCTGCGAAAGGCACAAATACGCAACACAGCGTCTAGTCTGCCGGTAAACCACACAAAGAATAATAGTGGTGCATTTCTTTCTGCCAACTAGAGCCCCCGAGCAACTAGTCTCAATCAAAATGTCCAGTGTCACAATGATAATAATTTTTCCAGTCTCTGTGTTTGTGAAATAGTAATTGCAAGTATTCTCAGTACACCTTTTCTCTGGTGGCTGTGTGGACTTGGAGACAGGTATGCTATTTATTGTTTACACAGTTGTGTATTGGTCCTTGCCTGATATTTACTGCACTTACTAGACTACAGCCATATTCGTAAATGTATGAATTGATTCTTTGTAGTAAAAACTATATATGTGGCTTGAAGAAGGCTTCACACTGATGCTGTGTGTGTGTGTGTGTGTGTGTGTGTGTGTTTACAATAGAGTGTTTGGAGCGTGTCAGTGAGTAACATTATGGTCACTAAGTAGCCTAACAATGACAGCCCGTGTCCCACACACACCGTTAATCTGCACGGTATGTATAATCTCACTGTTTGTCCAAATAGCCATAAGCTTTATATCTTTCTCTCTCTCTCACACACACACACACTTATTCCTGCCAATTATTTTGCTCACAAGTTTGCAAAAGCACACACCTAAGCACCTCTCTCACCATACAGTAATAGTATACCAACTAGATATGCTTAAATCACACCTATCTAGCCTGTGCAAGCAAGCATGTGTGAGCTTTACTCCTACAGTAATACCTAGAGCTCTATCCCTATGCAACACACATAAACACTTCAACAGGCAAAGGCCAAAATACATGCAGTCACATGTACAACATGCACAGTGAAAATCAATAAATATCATTTCCTAATCATGTGTTATAGCCACCATCTAAGGCTGACATTGTAATCAATACTTTTGAAACTGGGTGAGATGTAGTAAAGGTTATTAATTGACACAGAGGAAAATAAAGGAAATACACAGAACTCACATTCGAAATAGACTTTACTTTTGGCCATTTGAGATTTTCGGGCTGTGCATTTCAAAACCATTGAAGACAAGGACAGAAACACACAGAGTGTACAACTCTGACAGGAAATATGAGGACAAAAGACAGAGATGCCAAATTTGCCTAAATATCGACCTACATATGAAGTAAAAACCTGTTAAAAAATACAGGTAATACAAAGAGTAATTTTCCAAACGCCGGCTATAAGACATTGTTTGGTTAACAGAGAAAATATCTTAATTAATTTTCGAAATTGTACAGTTTGCCACAATATCACAGAGACCATAGAAGCGCAGACATGAGCCGAACAGACCAGAGGCAGGCAAAACACTGATCACACTGCAGAATGATGTTGGAATCATAACTACAGTAGAGAAATGAATGGACATTTACTTTAATATGGGTAAAGAGACCCAGACAGGCACTTGCCACTAAGTCATAACCAGGGAAAGCGACAGTGACGTGCGGTCAGGGTAGGCAGGGTAGGCAGTGTGAAAATGAATGAAAAAAAAAAAACTAATGAAAAAAAAAATTTGATCAATAGTAATTTTGTCATCTTCATTTTTTTTCTGCATGATAAAATACATTTCTGAACTAGTACTACTTCCCAAACTTGCAGAGATCTGGTACAAAATGCACAAGGAGTCCAGGGGAAATGTAGCCTCGCCTTCAAACTCCAAACTCAATAAAAGGCATTGACATGATTTGCTCATGTGTGTTTCTACCTTATACTGCCAGCTAACGGATGCCGAAAGGCAGGTGGAGAACTTTGCAAGAGGATAGTCAGAGCTCGCTCCCGCCTATGGATGTCACTCACATCATCTGCTGCCTTTTGGTGGTTACATTCGTTTTTTCTTCTAGCTAAAGTAAGCGGATTATGATGTCTAACCCATTGCATCTGAAATCGTTTTCAAAATTGTATTTTCTAGCGAAACCAACACCTGAGTTTAGGGGACCTACATCTAAAGAAGGTCAGAAAATAACACGATAATTTCAATCCGAGTGGTATCAACGAAAGACTGGCTCTGTGGCTGCACTGCTAGCAGCCAACTCTACTGCTTCCCCTGCCTACTGTTCTCCACCAGCGACAGTGTGTGGACAAGAGTCGATTACTGCGACTTGAACAACTTGTCTATAGCATTCAACAAGCATGAGAAACCTGTGTCTCACATCCAAAGTCAGATGGCTCTTAAGACATTTGGCAGCTCACGGATAGATCTGAAGTTGACATTTTGCGGCAGCGATGAGCGGGCCAGCACATCAAACAGGCCTAGGGGCAACTATGTGGGACTACTACATGCCTTTGCTGAAAAAAATGAACAGTTACCAACCCATATAGAGACCGCCAGTGTGTTTCTTTTTTGCTCATGGCCTATGATGGAATTTTCAAGGAAACTGATGCACATGCAATGCCACAAAAGTTTGACACCAGAAAACAAGAGCCTGTCAAAATATGCTAAGTACTTCGATTTTGTTAGACTTAAGGCTGAAGTTGTCGGATTGTACAGTTTACAAATGGTATGGGACAAATCACCTGGACAGCTCCTCAGCTTTTTGTTCCAGAATGACCTGACACAGACTGTCCCGAGGCAACAAAGTTACTGCAGCTGGCCCTCACTACACTAGGTACAGCAGCATCCATTGAGAAGTCATTTTCTGCGCTGAAACGGATAAAGGCATACAGTTGAAAACTGGACCGATCAAGGACGACCTTGCCATCATCTCCGTCACATTGAGACCGAGAGACTTTTAGAACTGAGGGCCAACAGGGAGGAGTTTTACAGTTCAGCCACTGATGTCTTTACCCAGAAGGATAGACGAATGGACTTTACTATTACTACATTACATGTGTATTGTGTAAGTATTTATCTCAATCAGTAGCACTGACTACTAGGCATTTTGTGTGTGTAGCGCTGTCTATAAGTAGACCTACTCGCAACATTTGGGTCGCTGTCTGTTGTGCTGAAAGTCGCCCGTTCGTGCAGGGACACAAGCTATTAAGGCCTGTGAATGCGTGTCTATTGGTTGTGCCGCCTACCTGCTGCTGTTTTATGGTTGGTTGTGGTTGTTTGATGGTTATCTTTGTGATCGTGTCATACCAATAAACACTGTAGCAAAAATCTGCTTTATGAGCCTTTATGAGGCTCAGTAGAATGTGCCAACCCGGCCTCAGACCTCACTGCACGTCACTGGATGACAAGGTGTAGAAGATTAAGGGGGCTTTCATACATTGAATTACATATGGATGTGCATTGATATGTAAAATGAAGTATGCAGTATAATGACCCATTGTTATTCATATTACTTTTTACATTGAATATAAAAGCCTTATTTAACACAGTTTACACATGACAGTACAGCTTGGTGCCAATACCTATTCTGGTGGTCTAGAAAGTATCAAACCTTATGCTATACCATATTGTGCAACAAAGTTATTCAATGAGCTTGGGTAATACAACTGACCAATTCTAATACATACTTTCTGGATCAATTTAAGCCTCACATTCACATTACTGGATTATTAAATTAGTCATAGGGAATGATTAGATATGCTGTATTATTAAGAAACAGACTATTTATAAAAATGTTAACGAAAAGCATTATGAAAAGAGATTCAGTAAGAATGCTGTTGATACCAAAAAATATTTTAAAAATCAATACTATACAGACATGATTGTGTGTTCTGCATTTACAATGTTGTATAAAATCCTAATGTACACTTGAGTTATCCACTTCAGTTAGACACAAGTCAGAGGATAGAGAAAGCTATTGATACCAATTTTTTGCTCCTATTGAGAAAACTAAATGGGCTCCGAGGACCTAGTGCTAGGTCACAGACCAAGTCAAAAGCAGCAGTTCAAATGTAGAAGTACGCATGCCTAGCCTACCCACTCTCTGTCCTGTAGCTCTGAATAAACTTAACCAACAATAGATTTAAAACATAGATAAATAAAACATGCAAAACAAAACAAAATTTCCACTTGAGGGATAAATTAAGTCTTTATGAGTAGTTTCGAAACCAGTGTTACTCCCACTTCTATCAATGTGCCTCTTTCCCGAATTCCCTTACTCCCTTTCACTCGAGCTCCACCCACACTGGGGTCGTGTTACAATGTACTGAACGTTGCAGATAGAAATGTGATGAATATAGCTGACATGATTCCTTAATCTACAGTCGTGGTTAAAAGTTTTGAGAATGATACAAGTATTGGTCTGCACAAAGATTGCTGCCTCAGTGTTGATGATGGCAATTTGCAAATACTCCAGAATGTCATGAAGAGTGATCAGATGAATTGCAAAGTCCCTCTTTGCCATGAAAATGAAGTTAATCCCCCAAAAACATTTCCACTGCATTTCAGCCCTGACACAAAAGGACTAGCTGCCATCATGTCAGTGATTGTCTCGTTAACACAGGTGAGAGTGTTGACGAGGACAAGGCTGGAGATCACTCTGTCATGCCGATTGAGTCAGAATAACAGACTGGAAGCTTTAAAAGGAGGGTGGTGCTTGAAATCATTGTTCTTCCTCTGTCAACCATGGCTACCTGCAAGGAAACACGTGCCGTTATCATTGCTTTGCACAAAAAGGGCTTCACAGGCAAGGATATTGCTGCTAGTAAGATTGCACCTTAATCAACCATTTATCGGATCATCAAGAACTTCAAGGAGAGAGGTTAAATTGTTGTGAAGAAGGCGTCAGGGCGCCCAAGAAAGTCCAGAAAGCGCCAGGACCGTCTCCTAAAGTTGATTCAGCTGCGGGATCGGGGCACCACCAGTGCAGAGCTTGCTCAGGAATGGCAGCAGGCAGGTGTGAGTGCATCTGCACGCACAGTGAGGCAAAGACTTTTGGAGGATGGCCTGGTGTCAAGTAGGGCAGCAAAGAAGCCACTTCTCTCCAGGAAAAACATCAGGGACAGACTGATATTCTGCAAAAGGTACAGGGATTGGACTGCTGAGGACTGGGGTAGAGTCATTTTCTCTGATGAATCCCCTTTCCGATTGTTTGGGCCATCCGGAAAACACCACCATCAGTCCTGTGTCATGCTAACAGTAAAGCATCCTGAGACCATTCATGTGTGGGGTTGCTTCTCAGCCAAGGGAGTGGGCTCACTCACAATTTTGCCTAAGAACACAGCCATGAATAAAGAATGGTACCAACACATCCTCCGAGAGCAACTTCTCCCAACCATCCAAGAACAGTTTGGTGACGACCAATGCCTTTTCCAGCATGATGGAGCACCTTGCCATAAGGCAAAAGTGATAACTAAGTGGCTCGGGGAACACATCAACATTTTGGGTTCATGGCCAGGAAACTCCCCAGTCCTTAATCCCATTGAGAACTTGTGGTCGATCCTCAAGAGGCGGGTGGACAAACAAAAACTCACACTTCCAAGCATTGATTATGCAAGAATGGCCTGCCATCAGTCAGGATGTGGCCCAGAAGTTAATTGACAGCATGCCAGGGCGGATTGCAGAGGTCTTGAAAAAGAAGGGTTAACACTGCAAATATTGACTCTCTGCATAAACTGAAAGTCATTGTCAATGAAAGCCTTTGACACTTGTAATTATACTTCAGTGTACCATAGTAACTACTGGCATAAAGATCTAAGAACACTGAAGCAGAAAACTTTGTGGAGACCAATACTTGTGCCATTTTCAAAACTTTTGACCATGACTGTACATGTCAGTCAGGGATCTCACAAATATTATCACGATACTTAGGTGACAATACGATATGTATTGCAGTTCTCATGATTCTATATGTATTGCGATTCGATGCTGCGATTTTATTTTATTGCAATTTAATTTAAAGATATTGCTCTCTATATGTCTGCTGCAGAGAGACGAGAGAGCATGAGAAAATTAGTTTTGATCAGTCATGGAAATAAAAGCATTGAAAACATGTTGGCTCACTATTTAAAAAGAAGGTGGAGAGCAACAAAATACCGGAGTTTTGGCGCAGGCATAGCCGACTAGCGCTAGCTAACGCTACCTTGCAACAACAAAAAAAGTAATATCGCTATAATATCATCCAAAATAATATTGCGATATTTAACTGTATTGATTTTTCCCCGATCACTAGTCCTACTCTGAGACGCTTTGTGAATAAGGTCCCTGGCTCCAATATCTCCCATCCCGTCACAGTGGTGTGTTGGGGCGTTTGGCAGCGCAGGGCTCCCTGGGAACCTTGGTGGCTCCTCCGAACACCTCCACTTCCCGGTTGGTCCAAGGGGCCATGTTACCCTTTGGCTGGGGGCTGTGTTGGCTGCAGTGGGCCAGGCTGGACACCTCGCTGGGAGTCAGGACCCGCTCCCATAAGTTCAACTGGGATAGCTCCCCCACCAGGGCCTGAGACGAGTCGAAATGTCCGCCCAGAGTGTCCTACAGGCAGGAGGTGGAGGAGTGAAAGGGGTGAAAAGAGGAAGGGATGTGTCAGAAATGGGTCTGGTGGTAACTCTCGACTTGGCATTGCCCTGAAAGGCCGGGGTTTGACGCCCAAGTCCCCCACTTCAACTCTGCATGTTTCTCTCACCTGCCCCATCTCATTTCATCCCTGTGTCTAAATCTCATATAAAAACAACAATCACCTATAGGTCTATGCCGTTGCTGTCTCTTCAACCCACCACTCCTGACCTCACCAAAATACCAACCCATCCAGGCCTTACCTGTTCCTGCCCCAGGATGAGGACTCCTCCAGACCTGATGTGGTGCCAGGCTGCCAGACCCCGCCCCTCTCCTCTCAGCTTGCCCCCCTGGTAGGCCTGCCACACCCCGCCTCTCTGGCTCCAGCTCACACAGATGTGGTACCAGCTGCCCCGGGACAGGTTCAGAGGTAACTGCGCCACCTAGGGGTGGGAGGACCACAGTATGGGTGAGTTTGAGTGTATGTGTTATAGTGCAGGTAAATCAGTGGTACTGCAGACTATATTAGACTGCAAATTAAGTATTTAAGATGGCAACAACAACAAATCAATCGCCCATCAATCATACAGTACGACAAAGTGGTTCTCAGTACAGACCGTAAACCATGTGTTGTACAGAATGTCCTAGACTAAAACTCAATATTGTATTAGATAAAATATTGTGCTATTCAAGTGCTGGTATCTTGCTGCTTAACATACTGTATGGAGACATTAAACACATTTCCCCCTGGAGTATATTAATCCAGCTCTTTTATTATTGTAACATTTGGGGACTGCAGCATTACTTTCTCAAAGGCACGGACTGCACTTCCTCAAGGGCACAGCCAGCTAAGTAGCTCTCTATGCCATCCAGGCATTGTATTACCATAATGACATCATGCTAATCTACACTACACTCCCAGCTCTAGCTTAAACGGTGCTTTGTCTGTGTCCCAAATGGCATCCTATTCCCTATGTAGTGCACTACATAGGGAATAGTGTGCCATTTTGGTCACAGACATCATTCAACAGTAAACTCCCAGGTACTGTTATAGCACCAGTTTAAATTGTGCTGTGTCTAACTCAGTGTGCCCTAAAATACTGCTGCTCGGTTTCCTCCATTACCTTGTCGTTAATGAGCAGCTCCACTGGGGTGTGTAGGCCCTGCAGCAGAACTAGCTCGTTGGGCTGCTCCTCCACAGCGTAGGAGAAAGGGGTGCCGATGCCCCCCTTGGTGGGTCTCAGCCAGAGGCACACAGTGAAGGCACGCAGCTCAGGGATGGGGTGCTGCACCACCGCGTACATATAGTTGGTACGCGCTGGGAAGGACAGCTTGTAGCCCTCGGGGTAGGTGTACTCAGAGAGTCCTGGGGTAAGGAGGTATGGGTAGAGAAAGAGAGAGGGAGGGAAAGAGTGTTTGAGTAAAGAGGTAATTCGGTAGGGGGTTGAATAGACTTAGGACTTTGTAGTGTATTTTGGGGGTTTATGCAATGGCTACATCACACATTTGACTTCCTTCCTGCCCCCAGGATATCTCATCTCTATGATATATCCACTAATCTCTATGATATATCCACTAATCTCTATGATATATCCACTCATCTCTATGATATATCCACTAATCTCTATGATATATCCACTAATCTCTATGATATATCCACTCATCTCTATGATATATCCACTCTTCTCTATATATCCAATCTTCTCTATGATATATCCACTCTTCTCTATGATATATCCACTCATCTCTATGATATATCCACTCTTCTCTATGATATATCCACTAATCTCTATGATATATCCACTAATCTCTATGATATATCCAATCTTCTCTATGATATATCCACTCTTCTCTATGATATATCCACTCTTCTCTATGATATATCCACTCTTCTCTATGATATATCCACTCTTCTCTATGATATTACTCATGACCATTGATCTTCTCTTACACCTAACCCCCTGCCCCTGCCCCTTCCCTCACCCTCCTCCAGGCCAGCGATGCGGTGGTGTAGGGAGTTGATCCCTTGGTCGATCTCCTGCCTGTGTCTTTGGGATTTCTTTCGCAGGGCCTTCCTCTCCTTCTCCAGGAGTTCCAACTTTCTCTCAAGATCTCCCTCCAGATCCTCCATCCATGGCCTCTGCTCTGGTCCATCTCCTGCCCCGGCCTGCCCCCCTGGCCCTGCCTCACCCCAATCATCAGGGGCCTCAGAGAGCCCACTACCACCACCTGCCCCTCTTGAAGCCACCGCAGTTGCTGCATCCGTGTGGTTGTGAGTGAACGCCAGCGGTCCGATATCTGACTTCATGGGAGGGAGTGTGGGAGGGAGGGAAGAGCAAACAATGAAATACTTCAAAGACAAATGAAGCCAGCAGTGTTGTAGTACTCAAGACCGGTCTCGGTCTCGAGTCCAGTCTCAAGACCACATTTTGAGAGTCTTGGTCTTGTCTCGGTGTCGGATACATTTGTACTCGGTCTTGACGTGGAAAGTGAGGACTCATAATTATCAGCTTCCATTCAATAAGCGCATAAAACCGCTTAGCCAGGCCAAATATATACACTCCTTTCTTGAAACATTAATACCTGAACAGTCTTTATATCTACAGTGCCTTCGGAAAGTATTCAGACCCCTTGACTTTTTCCACATTTTGTTACGTTACAGCCTTACTCTGAAATGGATTAAATAAATAAAAATTCCTCATCAATCTACACACAATACCCCATAATCACAGTTTTTTAAGAAATGTTTGCAAATATATTAAAAATACAAAAAATAAATACCTTATTTACATAAGTATTCAGACCCTTTGCGATGAGACTCGAAAGGTGCATCCTGTTTCCATTGATCATCATTGAGACCTGTGGTAAAGTCCATTGATTAGACATGATTTGGAAAGGCACACACCTGTCTATATAAGGTTCTACAGATGACAGTGCAAGTCAGAGCAAAACCAAGCCATGAGGTCGAAGGACTTGTCCGTAGATCAGAGACAGGATTGTGTCGAGGCACAGATTTGGGAAAGCGTACCAAAAAATGTCTGCAGCATTGAAGGTCCCAAAGAACACAGTGGCCTCCATCAGTCTTAAATGGAAGAAGTTTGGAACTACTAACACTCTTCATAGTGCTGGCCGCCCGGCCAAACTGAGCAATCGGGGGAAAAGGGCCTTGGTCAGGGTGGTAACCAAGAACCCAATGGTCACTCTGACAGAGCTTCAGAGTTCCTCTGTGGAGATGGGAGAACCTTCCAGAAAGACAGCTATCTCTGCAGCACTCCACCAATCAGACCTTTATGGTAGAGTGGCCAGACGGAAGCCACTCCTCAGTAAAAGGCGCATTACAGCCCACTTGGAGCTTGCCAAAAGGCACCTAAAGACTCTCAGATTGAACTCTCAGATTGAACTATTTGGCCTGAATGCTAAGCGTCACATCTGGAGGAAACCTGGCACCATCCCTCCAGTGAGGCATGGGGGTGGCAGAATCAGAATCATGCTGTGGAGATGTTTCAGTGGCAGGGACTGTGAGACTAGTCAGAACACGGCAAAGATAAACAGAGCAAAGTACAGAGAGATCCTTGATGAAAACCTGCTTCAGAGCACTCAGGACCTCATACTGGGGCAAAGGTTCACCTTCCAACAGGACAATGACCCTAAGCACACAGCCAAGACAACGCAGGAGTGGCTTTGGCACAAGTCTCTGAATGTCCTTGAGTGGCCTAGTCAGAGCCTGGACTTGAACCCGATCTAACATCTCTGAATACACTTACAAATAGCTGTGCAGCGATGCTCCCCATCCAACCTGACAGAGCTTGAGAGGATCTGCAGAGAAGAATGGGAGAAACTCGTCAAATACAGGTGTGCCAAGCTTGTAGCGTCATACCCAAGAAGACTCTAGGCTGTAATCGCTGGCAAAGGTGCTCCAACAAAGTACTGAGTAAAGGGTCTGAATACTTATTTAAATGTGATATTTCAGTTGTTGTATTTCTCAAAACCTGTTTTTGCTTTGTGATTATGTGGTGTTTTGTATAGATTGATGAGGGGAAAAAACAATTTAATCAATTTTAGAATACCGCTGTAAACTAACAAAATGTGGAAAAAGTCAAGGGGTGTGAATACTTTCCGAATGCACTGTATATAAAGTCTAAAATTGGGATCCAAACAAAAAATGGTCTACATTTCAAATCTATATTGGACATGGTACAAGTGTCTTTTTTCATCCTATAACCGTGTGTGTGAGGTGTATACTTTTGTTTCAAAGTAGATTTGTTTAGGACTATCAAGAATCACTCTGTGTGACCCTGATTTATCCCACTGCAGTTAACTTTTTGTAGAAATGTATTCTTGAAAAGGGAGAAGCTAACAAATGAGCAACAAGATCTTCTTCGATAACACCTGCTGCATTCGCTGCAAATTAGCCTACAACAAAAGATAGATAGCCAGGCCCTGGTAAAACTACTGCTTTCTATTGCACAGTGACCTGTTGGCCTTTGAGAAGAGAACGTTTCCCACCGATTACAAATCAAAATATGATTGGTTAATTCCACTGTCACTCCAAAATGTTGCCCTAAGGAAAATCCTGATTGGATCTTCAGTGTTAACCCTTTACTTTCCAACAAAAACTGAAGAGATTATATCGGAACATAATTGAAAAGAATAGTATAATTAGAATTATTATTATTATTCTATAAATCCTTATCCCTTCTCTGAAGGCGTAGAAGGCCCTCATTGTTCCACACTGTGTTTAGGTTAGTAATAATTTGTAGAGTGGCTCTATTTGCCATCAGCATGTAAAAAAAAATCCATATGTTCTTCTGAAATATGTTCTTCTTCTCTTATTATTCTTGAATTGGACTCGCTGTCACGGCTCGTATTGACAGGACGATAGACAGAGCGTTGGTGGAGCGACATTCCTTTTTATTTTATATTTGATACACAAAACAACAAAGGAGAGCTACTAACCGTGAACTGGAGTGACATACACTGACACACACAAGAACCCACACCCAGGTGACAAACACAGGAACTTAAATAGAATCCCCAATTAGAGACAACACGAGACAGCTCTCTAATTGGGGATCGAAATTAACACACACCACCAACACCCAGTGAACTGTCAAGCTCTAACCGCGGCTCTCCAACTCCCCCACACGAGGGAGCCAGACCTAGCCACAGTCAGAACCTGACACTCGCATTTTTCTGGTCTCGGTCTTGACTCGATCTTGGACCCCTTGTCCTTCTCCCGGTCTCGGTCTTGCCCCCCCTCCGGACTCGGACTCGATTTGCTTCAGTCTTGGTCTTGAATTGGTCTCGCTTTAGGTGGTCTCAAACGCAACACTGGAAGTCAGTTAGATTCTTAGAGCTGCACTCACACTTTCTAATGTGCTGTGATTAATGTGGGCCTACTTGTCAGATAAGCACTCTAATCTCTGGAGTTTTTAAAGAAAATTATGCATAATCAATTATGTTCAGTGAAATGCCGAAAAATTGCCGGGAAAGCAAGTATTTAAAGGTCCTCTCAATCATTAGTCAGCCAAGGAAAAACACTACAACTGTAGTGAAAGCAAGTGCAGTCAAATAGACACTCAGACAACGCAACATAGTATTTCCAGTGAGGCACATCCTTTAAGTTACATATGGAGCAGTGGTTCTCAACATGAGGTACTAGTACCCTTGGGGGTACCTCGCCTTTCCACATGGGATACATTTGTTAAGACTATAGGCCTAATGATTAGTTGCAAAGTGACTGGGGGTTCAGTGACCAAAGACGGTTGGGAACCACTGATACAGAGGTACACCACTGATATATTATAATAGTAGTCTGCTCTAGACAAATATAGGTAACTGATCGGATTAATCATTTATGATATTTTCTCCACAAGAAATGGGGTTGTACATCATATGTTGCTTGGCAGGCAGCTATAAAGCAGATTTATGTTACTCTGCCCTCCCTCTTCCACCCCTCCTCTTCTCCTCCCCTGGTTTGTTATGTTGGGAAGCAGAGGTGGCTGGAATAACACATGCTCCTGTGTCTGTAGACTAGGCCTAATCAATTATCCTACAACATTCTTGTTTTTGGTTTCCCATTCATTAAATTGGCTAAATTTAACTTGAGTTGTAAAGCAGGTTGAGAAGACATTGTAATGGTGCAACAAATGATACCAACATATGTAAATAGATTTTGGTGAAGTTACTGATTGGTTCCTCAACAATGATTTGAATATAAATTGAATATAATGCATCTAATCAATTTTAATATAATGCATCTAATCAATTTTAACATAATGCATCTAATCAATTTTAATGTAATGCATTATATAGTCAGTTACCTATAGGTGGTCATCTCACTTGATCTAATCATGTCCCTGATTTCTATTAACTGGAAATGGTCTCAATTAAACAGTAAAAACACGTAGCCACACCCACATACTGCCATCAGAGACGTGAGTAGAAAGTCAGATTGAGTGAGTGCTATCGAGGTCTGCCAAGCATGTCATTTAAAGATACAATAACAGTTCGTTTAAAATAAAGATATGTGATCGTGGAATTCAACACCAACAGACATGAAACATGTTTCTCCCATTCCCCCTTACCTCCAGTTTCTCTATGCGGTCTTTCATCTGAACGATAACCTGTTCCAGCTCGTCCACATCCTGAGCGGTGAGCAGCTGTGCCACAGACGACGCCAGAGCACTGTCCCGGACCATGAGCCGGCCCGCATCTACCCTCTTACCTACCCAGAGCCCCGCGCTACTCTCCGGGCCTCTACGGCCCTCTATTCCGCTCTCACACTCCGAAAGTTTGCCTGACAGATCCCTAATGGTCCGCTGGTCGGTTATAATCTGGTCCTTCTGCTGGAGCACTGTCTGTTTGAGTTCCTCTGCCGTGGTGCGGAGGTATCCCCAGTCCTCGCCGGCATACAGGGACGAGTCGTCCGCTTGTTGCTGAAAGTTTTTGGGGTTACATTCTCCGACGGGGACTGGGGTGCAGATAAGTCGGCTAAGCTGTCTAGTTCCACCAACGCCGTCTGAACCGCTGGGGACATGGAAGAAGGTGGGCGCTTCTCCGTCTCCGTCCTGCGTTTCAGAACCATGGAGAGCACCCACTGGACCCACTCGCGCCACGGAGCCCCCGGGGAAAGTCTGCTGCACTCCAGCGTCCGGAGACTGCGACTGGTTGCCTGCCACAGGCTGCTGTGGAGATTCGGCAGCGGAGCCGGTATGGACCGCGGCGATAATGCAGATAACTACTCCAACGAAGGCCACCATCCCCGCGGCCAAGATGATAACAATGAACTTCAGGTTGGCGGCGTCAGAAATCAATAATTATGAGAAAAAAACAGAGGACTTATATAGTTAAACTACAATTTAAAAAATGTGCAGATCAAAAGATCCGTGAACATATAATGAAATACGCATCTTATCGCTTTGCTAGGCTATTAGTCACTACATAGGCTATGTTCCACCATTTATTCATTAGGTTATAATGTATGCAGATACTTGCTCCAACCGTTTCTATTTCATCCCTCTGTCCCTTGGCTTCAGCGTTGTTCGGCTCCTCTGTCTAGTTATCACCAGAACAACCATAGAGAGAGAGAGAGAGAGAGAGAGAGAGAGAGAGAGAGAGCGCAACAGCATGCAAGTCAATATCAAGAGGCGGGAACGGGAGATGGTGAGAAAGAAATTAGACGTTGTTTCGCGTCGCACCAAATTTAGATCGAGGTGACAATAATCCAATAGTTTATGGTTTCCCTTTGCAGTTAATAATAATAAAGCGATAGAGGAGACCGGTGAGTGTTGTAACACTGGGTTAGTTGTAACACTGTCAGTTTGACCAATCAGAAAAGAGATGCGGTGATGTCATCAATATCCTAGCCTCCCATTTACTTTTTGAGCTCACAGGAGAAGTGGCATGTCTCTGTGAGCAACATTGTGGATTTTAAGACCAAAAAACAGATTTTCAGGTAAGAAAGTACAAATATTTATCAAGATAATTTTTTGCCTAGCGTTCATTGTATACAATGGTTTGACTTACATAACCTAAAGTAGCAGTTTCTCTAGTTTAATTTGATGCTTTGCATTCATGCTAACTTCAAACCCACATGCTTAAACAGTTAGCTATGTAATGGCTGCTTGGGGTGGGGATAGCTGTAACAGAATCAGCAGGACCCCTCAACTCAAGCCTCAGCTGCTCAACGGGGTGTCAGTCCATCTGCTCTCTGTCTATTTCCCAAAGCAGGACCAAGGAAGACTCCCAGTGGGAAGAGAAAGAAGAGAAAATCAGAAATCCTGACAGATACACCTGTGAAACAGGCACTTGAAGAGAAAGAAAAGAAGAGCACTGGAAAAAGTGTAAAAAATAGAATAAACCTGCCGTCAGGAAAGGGGCAAAAGAGGAAAACAAAGCAAACAAGCCAAAGGCCCAACGACTGAGAGGATTCTGACACCTCTGATGAGGAGAATTTCTGCATTGTTTGCATGGAGCACTTTGCAAACTCAAGGTCAAAAGAAGTGTGGGTCAAGTGTGTACAGTCGTGGTCAAAAGTTTTGAGAATGACACAAGTATTGGTCTCCACAAAGTTTGCTGCCTCAGTGTTGATGATCTCAATTTGCATATACTCCAGAATGTCATGAAGAGTGATCCGATGAATTGCAATTAATTGCAAAGTCCCTCGTGGCCATGAAAATGAACTTAATCCCAAAAAAACATTTCCACTGCATTTCAGCCCTGACACAAAAGGACCAGCTTCCATCATGTCAGTGATTGTCTCGTTAACACAGGTGAGAGTGTTGACGAGGACAAGGCTGGAGCTCACTCTGTCATGCTGATTGAGTCAGAATAACAGACTGGACGCTTTAAAAGTAGGGTGGTGCTTGAAATCATTGTTCTTCCTCTGTCAACCATGGTTACCTGCAAGGAAACACGTGCCGTCATCATTGCTTTGCACAAAAAGGGCTTCACAGGCAAGGATATTGCTGCTAGTAAGATTGCACCTTAATCAACCATTTATCGGATCATCAAGAACTTCAAGGAGAGAGGTTAAATTGTTGTGAAGAAGGCGTCAGGGCGCCCAAGAAAGTCCAGAAAGCGCCAGGACCATCTCCTAAAGTTGATTCAGCTGCGGGATCGGGGCACCACCAGTGCAGAGCTTGCTCAGGAATGGCAGCAGGCAGGTGTGAGTGCATCTGCACGCACAGTGAGGCAAAGACTTTTGGAGGATGGCCTGGTGTCAAGTAGGGCAGCAAAGAAGCCACTTCTCTCCAGGAAAAACATCAGGGACAGACTGATATTCTGCAAAAGGTACAGGGATTGGACTGCTGAGGACTGGGGTAGAGTCATTTTCTCTGATGAATCCCCTTTCCGATTGTTTGGGCCATCCGGAAAACACCTTGTCCGGAGAAGACAAGGTGAGCGCTACCATCAGTCCTGTGTCATGCCAACAAGTAAAGCATCCTGAGACCATTCATGTGTGGGGTTGCTTCTCAGCCAAGGGAGTGGGCTCACAAACAATTTTGCCTAAGAACACAGCCATGAATAAAGAATGGTACCAACACATCCTCTGAGAGCAACTTCTCCCAACCATCCAAGAACAGTTTGGTGACGACCAATGCCTTTTCCAGCATGATGGAGAACCTTGCCATAAGGCAAAAGTGATAATTAAGTGGCTCGGGGAACAAAACATCGACATTTTGGGTCCATGGCCAGGAAACTCCCCAGACCTTAATCCCATTGAGAACTTGTGGTCGATCCTCAAGAGGCGGGTGGACAAACAAAAACTCACAACTTCTGACAAACTCCAAGCATTGATTATGCAAGAATGGCCTGCCATCAGTCAGGATGTGGCCCAGAAGTTAATTGACAGCATGCCAGGGTGGATTGCAGAGGTCTTGAAAAAGAAGGGTCAACACTGTCATTGTCAATGAAAGCCTTTGCCACTTATGGAATACTTGTAATTATACTTCAGTGTACCATAGTAACTACTGACATAAAGATTTAAGAACACTGAAGCAGCAAACTTTGTGGAGACCAATACTTGTGTCATTTTCAAGACGTTTGACCATGACTGTATTGTGATTGAACCCTTATGTGACACATGCACATTCAGGAATACAGCTTACACACACACACACACACCACACACACACACACACACACACACACACACACACACACACACGCACGCAC
The DNA here is from genome assembly GCA_023634145.1 of Thymallus thymallus. Classification (NCBI taxonomy): domain Eukaryota; kingdom Metazoa; phylum Chordata; class Actinopteri; order Salmoniformes; family Salmonidae; genus Thymallus; species Thymallus thymallus. Next base: position 17,692,720 of record CM042398.1, read on the forward strand.
GCACACACACACACACACACTCTCACACAAACACACACAGCAATTGTTTTTGTGCTAAATTTAAATTTGTGTTTTTTGTCAGTTTAAATAGTTAACTTTATTCAAAACTGTTTATTCTTTATTCAATAAAGTTATTGCATAAATTGGATAGTGTGGATCTTAATTACCTCTCATTGTTAGTGTTACAACTCACCCCAGTAGTGGGGTAGGAAAGTAACAACGGAACTCTTTGTATTTGACATTAACTCACATAATCTGTGATTGTGTGGTAGACGTCCAAGTGAGTAGTATTTGTAGTAGACAAATATTGGTACCGTGTATCAAAGTTTGAGAGATCTAACACGAACAACCACTGAGTTACTGATGCTCAAACAAAAAGTGTACTCCCATCCCCGGACTCCCCTACGCATTCAATTTGTTTGTGCTTTCGTAGGCTGTGATCGCTTGATGTTATGTATTAATGTCCATTAATAACAAAACATGACAACCCGTGGAACTGTAGTAGCCTAGGGTATCATCAAGCTCCAAAGGTGGTTCTCGTCGCCAGGGACGATGAGCGGGTAGATAGCACACAATCTAGCACGCACACTCATTAGTCAAATCCAAGGTTCCCCGGAAACAGGGAGACCGATGGTGGTGGTGTAATTATTGGTGCAGGAACACTAGAAAGCGTGATAAACCCGATCAAATACGATTAGTGTACCCGGATAACCATGAGATCATGCCTAGCATGACCGGGTCATGTTAACAAAGGTAATCTCAGCTAAATACAACACATAAGTGCAGAGTGGTGTGTGTCAGTGACTGCACGGGGTGTGTGTGCGCACGCTCTCTCACATAAGCGACTGCAAAGGGAGATTGTGGTGAGAGAATAGTAGTCAGCCTAGGTATGTTTATGGAAAGCTTTTCCTCCACGAGGCAAGGGAATAGGCTATATGCTCTAAAATATGTTTAGTGAAAGAAGAAAATGGCCTACTCGAAGTGTGCAAAACCTATAGGCTATGGGCTCTCTTAAATGAAGAATAGTAAAACGGGCTGGTGTTGTCACTCTCTCAGAGCCCGAGGCTGAGGGGGAATTCAGAATCAGACACTCACTCAGTCAAAAGAGACAGAAAGGGAGGTCAATTAAATGGATGACAGACCAACAGTAACAGGGCATGAATCTGTTTTCCAATTAATCGTTTCCACTAATAGATCTCAAATATAATATTTTAGGCTACAGTTTTATCCATAAAACAAGTACATATATTGCCTGAATCCAGTCCAGGAGAGTTCATAGGGTTCAATGGATCACCCCAGGTGATGCATGTAATAACAATATAGGCCTACAGCTGTGGCATCGCATTGCATTACTTATTAAACCACAACATTTAGATTTGGATAAATCGGCATGCAATCCCTTACAAAACAACACATGATTTCATGTGAAAAATCACATGATTTCACATGTTAAGTCAATCAAAAAAGTGTTTTTGGAACACTTCATATGTGACATGTGTTTTGGATGATACATTATGATACACACAATGCTTTTAACATAGTACACTCGGCTACTTTGTATGTTTATTAATACAGTAATTATTATTCAATATGTTCTCACCAGGGATTTGAACTCGTCATTCCAACCTTCATGCTACGCTACCATGTTTGTGTCAATGACTGATTTACCTATATTCCTACACTTTGGACTTCAAAGTAAATCCCAGCTTTATTAAAAAATACACTCAAGAAAAACTATGATATTTATCCTAGTGATTCAGGAGTAACATTGAAACAGAATAATATGCCCTACCAACACTAGACGGTAAACCCAGAAAAAAATCGGGGGGACCACCACCAAATCGGGGCAAAATAAGTACATTAAATCAATGATGAGAGAATAGTCAGATTAACTGATGCTATATCAGCACACCTCAAATCCAGAGATTGTACATTCAAATCCCTGCTGGGGTCATATTTTAAATGAACAGCGTACCACTTACTTTAAAACCCCCATACCATTACTTTATTTATAATGGTTTGGGACCATCACGAACATCCTGATGACTGGTAAAATAAATGTCTAATGTTAAAAAAAATTTAAACATGAGATCATGTTCTCACATGTGCTCACATGTTGTCACGTGTAGTTTCAAATGATCACATGTTGCTTAAAATGTAGTCACATGTTATCACTCTAACTTCACACAAGATCACGTGTTCACATGTGGAATTCATGTGTTTTTGCTGCATAGATCTATATCTGTAGGCAGCCTTAAATGTTTAATTCAAACTGTAAAGGGTTTTAGTGTAGGGTAGGCTACACTGCCGCATGGCAGATAGTCAATAATGTCTATGGAGAGTGCAGCTATTGAAAATTCCAGTCACGTCTCCGGTGGTTTAATGGTGCCACCTAGTGTACAAATAGCCGTCAGACAGACCATGATTACTGCGCCACTAGTTTTATATGAGAGCTCAAGGGCTCTCTCTCTCTCTCTCTCTCTCTCTCTCTCTCTCTCTCTCTCTCTCTCTCTCTCTCTCTCTCTCTCTCTCTCTCTCTCTCTCTCTCTCTCTCTCTCTCTCTCTCTCTCTCTCTCTCTCTCTCTCTCTCTCTCTCTCTCTCTCTCTCTCTCTCTCTCTCTCTCTCTCTCTCTCTCTCTCTCTCTCTCTCTCTCTCTCAGCTGAAATAATGGGCAATTTTATATATTTTTTTTATTTTTTTATTTCACCTTTATTTAACCAGGTAGGTCAGTTGAGAACAAGTTCTCATTTGCAACTGCGACCTGGCCAAGATAAAGCAAAGCAGTGTGACAAATAACAACACAGAGTTACACATTAAACAAACAGTCAAAAACACAATAGAAAAATCTATATACAGAGTGCAAAATGTAGTGCAAAAATGCAGTAAGGTTAAGAGGTAGAACAATAAATAGACTATAGTGGTGACATAAATTACAGAATTATCATTATTAACACAGGAATGAAAAATGTGCAAATTATGATGTGCAAATAGAGATACTGGAGTGCAAGATTGGTGAAAATAAACAAAAAATAAATATGGGGATGAGGTAGTAGTGTGGGCTATTTACAGAAGGGCTATATACAGGTGCAGCGATCGATAAGCAGCTTTGACAGCTGATGCTTAAAGTTATTGAGGGAGATAGGAACCTCTAGCTTCAATGATTTTTGCAATTCGTTCCAGTCATTGGCAGCAGCAAACTGGAAGGAATGGCGACCAAAGGAGGTGTTGGCTTTGGGGGTGACCAGTGAGATATACCTGCTGGAGCGCATGCTACGGGTGGGGGTTGCTATAGTGACCAGTGAGCTGAGATAGGGCGGGGATTTACCTAATAAAGACTTATAGATGACCTGGAGCTAGTGGGTTTGGCGACGAATATATAATGAAGGCCAGCCAATGAGAGCATACAGGTCGCAGTGGTGGGTAGTGTATGGGGCTTTGGTGACAAAACGGATGGCACTGTGATAGACTACATCCAATTTGCTAAGTAGAGTATTGGAGGCTAGTTTGTAAATGACATCGCCGAAATCAAGGATCGGTAGGATAGTCAGTTTTACAAGGGCATGTTTGGCAGCATGAGTGAAGGAGGCTTTGTTGCGAAATAGGAAGCCAATTCTGGATTTAATTTTGGATTGGAGATGGTTGATGTGAGTCTGGAAGTTGAGTTTATAGTCTAACCAGATGCCTAGGTATTTGTAGGTGTCCACGTATTCTAATTCGGATCCGTCGAGAGTAGTGATGATAGTCCGGTGGGCGGGTGCTGGCAGCGTTCGATAGAAAAGCATGCACTTAGTTTTACTAGCGTTTAAGAGCAGTTGGAGGCCACGGAAGGAGTGTTGTATGGCATTGAAGCTTGATTGAAGGTTAGTAAACACAGTATCCAAAGAGGGGCCAGATGTATACAGAATGGTGTCATCTGCGTAGAGATGGATCAGAGAGTCACCAGCAGCGAGAGCGACATCGTTGATGTATATAGAGAAAAGGGTTGGCCCAAGAATTGAACCCTGTGGCACCCCCATAGAGACTGCCAGAGGATCGGACAATAGGCCCTCCGATTTGACACACTGAACTCTGTCTGCAAAGTAGTTAGCGAACCAGGCAAGGCAGTCACTTGAGAAACCAAGGCTGTTGAGTCTGCCAATAAGAATGCGGTGATTGACAGAGTCGAAAGCCTTGGCCAGGTCGATGAAAACGGCTGCACAGTACTGTCTTTTATCGATGGCGGTTATGATATCGTTCAGTACCTTGAGCGTAGCTGAGGTGCACCCATGACCAGCTCGGAAACCAGATTGCATAGCAGAGAAGGTACGGTGGGATTCGAAGTGGTCAGTTATCTGTTTGTTAACTTGGCTTTCGAAAACTTTAGAAAGGCAGGGCAGGATGGATATTGGTCTATAACAGTTTGGGTCTAGAGTGTCTCCTCCTTTGAATAGGGGGATGACCGCGGCAGCTTTCCAATCTCTAGGGATCTCAGACGATACGAAAGAGAGGTTGAACAGGCTAGTGATAGGTGTTGCAACAATATTGGCTGATAATTTCAGAAAGAGAGGGTCCAGATTATCTAGCCCAGCAGATTTGTAGGGGTCCAGACTTAGCAGCTCTTTCAGAACATCAGCTGTCTGGATTTGGGTGAAGGAGAAGCGGGGGGGGCTTGGGCAAGTAGCTGCCGGGGGTGCAGAGCTGTTGGCCGGGGTAGGGGTAGCCAGGTGGAAAGCATGGCCAGCTGTAGCAAAATGCTTATTGAAATTTTCGATAATCGTGGATTTATCGGTGGTAACAGTGTTTCCGAGCCTCAATGCAGTGGGCAACTGGGAGGAGGTGCTCTTATTCTCCATGGACTTTACAGTGTCCCAGAACTTTTTGGAGTTAGTGCTACAGGAAGCAAATTTTTGTTTGAAATATGACCCAAAACATGGTGGGATGTTAATTGCTTAATTAACTCAGGAACCATACATGCGTTTTCAATATACTTTGTATCCCTCATTTACTCAAGTGTTTCGGTCAGTTACCTGTATATTAAAAAAAAGGGTTGAAGCCAAAAAAGAAAGGAAATTCACATGAGCACCATAATGCCTATTCCACCCATGTTTTACCAAGGTTTTCCAGCACACAGTTTTGACCTAATACAGTAGCTATGTTGGTATTGTACTTCAAACTACTGTATGTGTAAGCAGGTTGCTTAGGATTCAAACCTTCTCAAACAGCCTATTTCATACTCTTCAGAGGGATAACAGGGACTTTACATTTCTAGCTTAAACTGACAGATTTTGATAGGATTTCTTTATCATATTACTTAGATTTGAAGACAATCAAACAACCTCCTGGAAAAAACAAAAATAATCAACATGTACCCATTAACTATTTACATGAAAATGTACTTTATGGTTTACTGAAGAAAAGCCTAGTACTACACTACCTGTAAACAAAAGTGAGTTATCACTAAATATAACATTTACAACCAAATGTACATTCATCAGATATAGTCAACTTTGTAAATACAATTCAGGGATAGCTACAATTGCGCTTGACAAAATACACGTTTATGCAGGCTTTTTTGTTCAAGCCCAGTTCTACACCTGATTCTACTATTCATGGTCTCAATGAACAAATGAGTAGTAGAATCAGGTGTGGTAGAACTGGGCGTGATCAGAAAAGCCTGCATAACGCTGTGGTTCATCAAGAGCAATATTGATAACTCCTGTCATCATCAGACTGTCTAGCTAAATAGAGTGTAAAGTTGATGTGTTTATGACGAGGTTCGTAGTGTAATGGTTAGCGTCACTGTCTTCGGAACTGAAGGTCTCTCGGAGGACACAGTTTGACCATTCTCTTTAGTGTACTGTTTTGACACACAGTGCTTATTTGCATTTATTAGGTGGCTCTTAAATGAGCCTTTGGGTTTGTGGAGTGGCAGGCAAGTGGCAGTGAGTGGGGTGGTGTGTACTACTGCGTCCATCTTGCTAAAACCGAGAAGAGACCAGCTCTCAGACTCTTATGGAAGAAAGAAGTCGTTGCCCTCATCCGTGAGATGCACGCCATCCCTACAGTGCTGCCCAGGGACACAGTGCTGTATGGCAGAGTGTTGGCATGCGCCTGGATGCTTTCATTGCACAATGTTTGTGTTGTTAATTCACTCAGTACTGATTTAATGTGTATTTATCTTGCTTGCTTAAAAGTAAATTGTCTAAAACAATTGATGTGTTGAAAATAGTCAAATGTATACAGTTAGGTCATATATAGAATTAGCTCTAACCAAGTTAGCAAGCATGGCATTTTCTTTTAACTGCGCTCAGATTCAGTTGCACTAGCAAGCAATGATATTGTTGTTTTAACTGGGTACACGTGTGCACTCGCACAAAGTGCTACTTATGTGGATGGAAAATTCTGATTTTTGGGAACACACTGAAAAGTAATTTGACACTGTATTATTCAGTAAGTGCAACTATGGATTATAATGACAGCAAGACAATTGCATTGAGAGGAGGGACCATACTGAATCAATGCATAAGGTAAGGTCTGTAACGTTAGCTAACATTAAATGAGCAAGCTAGCTAGCAGCTGTTATGTTATAGCTGAAATCTGGTTGTACATGTAACCTTAGCAAGCAAGACAATTTTACTGTATGGAATAGGTAACGTTACATGAGCAATGCCCATTACATGATATTGTAGTGACCCTCACAGACATCTGTGTGTTAAGCTGTTAGTTGGTTGTGTTGTACTTACCAGTACCCAGTGTTCGCGGGGGTCCGACATGCCAATCAGCCTATCTGCCAATCACGGAATGCCTGGAATGTTCTGATGCTGGGGATCCTGGTGGATGGTGGGTGGAGCATTGCAAGATTAAGACCATGTTTAGCCATTGTTCTCCCTCTTACGTCTGGTCTTCACAAGAGATGGTCACGGTTGTTTTATGCGGGTAGCTTTCATTTATTTGGTGTGGAGTTGGCTTAATAAACCGTGAATTCGTTAACTCAATCCTCTGTCTGGACAATTGTTCCTTTATGATCTAGCCAGGTCATTCCAATATATTATAAATGAGCCGTGTGGCAGTTTTCCAAAGTTTAGTGTTGATTATTAACTTTATTTAGCTAGGTAGATACATAGATAACTATGCTTTATGGAAGAATGTGGGATATAAGTTATTGTCAGACAAATTTAGGTGTTGACTATGAACTTTACTTAGCTAGCTATGCTTTGTGGAAGATTGTGGCACATACTGTAGCTAGCTAGGTAATATAGCTAGGTAGCTTTCCTTGCTTGTTGGTTAGCTAGCTATCAAACGTTAGTTCACATCTGACAGGTAACTTATTCTATGGTATAATGTTACGTTAGTTTACAGCTGCTGGCTAGCTACCTACCTAACGTTAGCTAATCAAAACAAAACCACATTCAGCTCACTAATAACAACCGACCCATTTTTCATGTTGGACAATTATCTGTATGCATTTATTGATTAACCTCAGCTTAAATACCAAGAGATAGCTATCTATAGTAGCCTAGGTTTGTCCTCAACCAGTTCTTATTTTGGCTGGCTGCCTGCTGATGGAGGCGGCGAGCTGTTTGTGTTGGCCAGTTGCTGAGCACATCATTGTTTCTTAATGGACCGAAATGTGCACGTGAGAGCGATAAATTATACATTTCATAAAAACTGTTGCACCTACAAACTTAGTTTATCCGACATTGTTTAAGATCATTGGTCACTTTATAGACGTTATAGTCTCGTTTTAATCAGACTAGGTAGCCGCAAGAAATACTCTTTAAACTCAATTGCTAATGACATTGTTAAAACAAATCTGGTATGTGGACGGATCATGACGAGAGGAGGGGAGTGTGTTGTGTATATCCAATCAAGTTGATTTGAGATTGGTGTCATATTGGTTTAGATATGATGGTGGGGAGATTCAACCAATACCTATATAGACGAGACTCGTCACGTTTATAATACATTTTGGCAGTTACCTGTATATAAATAGGGAATACAATGATTCATCAAACATTGTAATATTAAATATTGTAATAATGAATCTTATTCATAGTTGGAAATTGGGAACTATTGTTCTAGCTACTATCCCGAGCCTCAGTATGAATCTGTATTGCACGTGAACAGAAAGATTGGTAAGAATAGTCCGTGGGGAGATGGGAAGGTTATTTATTATTGACTAGTTCACTGCCTCAGCTCACATACAGCGGGTGAAATAAGTATTGAACACGTCACCATTTTTCTCAGTAGATATATTTCCAAAGGTGCTATTGACATGAAATTTTCACCAGATGTTGGTAAGAGCCCAAGTAATCCATACATACAAAGAAACCAAAACAAATAAGTTCAGAAATTAAGTTATGTGTAATAACGTAAAATGACACAGGGAAAAAGTATTGAACACATGAAGAAAGGGAGGTTCAAAAAGGCATGGAAAGCCAAGACAACAGCTGAAAACTATGAGTAATTAAAAAGCAATCCAGCCCCGTCAGTGCAAATTAATATCAGATGGTTCAGTCCCAACTGATGGCCTACAAAAAGGTCTCATTGCCAAGGTGTCACTCAAGACACATCTCATGATGGGTAAAAGCAAAGAGCTGTCTCAAGACATTCGCAACCTAATTGTTGCAAAACATAATGATGGCATTGGTTATAGGCGCATTTCTAAACTTCTGAATGTTCCAGTGAGCACTGTTGGGGCCATAATACGGAAGTGGAAAGGCAATCATTTCACTATAAATTTGCCTCCACCAGGTGCTCCTCGTAAATTGGCCATTCATCCTTCCTTCAATTATGTGAAGTTTGCCAGTACCATTTGCTGAAAAGCAGCCCCACACCATGATGTTCCCACCTCCAAACTTCACTGTTGGTATGGTGTTTTTAGGGTGATGTGCAGTGCCATTTCTCCTCCAAACATGGTGTGTATTATGACATCCAAACAGTTCAATTTTGCTCTCATCTGACCACACTATATTCTCTAGCTTTTCCAAATGTTATGCAGCAAACTTTAAACGAGCTTCAACATGCTTTTTTTTCAGCAATGGAGTCTTGCGTGGTGAGCGTGCATACAGGCCATGGCGGTGGAGTGCATTACTTCATGTTTTCTTTGAGACAACAGTACCTGCTAATTGCAGGTCTTTTTGAAGCTCTCCACAAGTGGTCCTTGGCTCTTGGACAACTCTTCTGATTATTCAGAAGAGTTTACGAGGAGCACCCGGTCGAGGCACATTTATGGTGAAATGATTGTCTTTCCACTTCCGTATTATGTCCCCAACAGTGCTCACTGGAACATTCAGAAGCTTAGAAATGTGCCTATAACCAATGCCATCATTATGTTTTGCAACAATTAGGTTGCGAATGTCTTGAGACAGCTCTTTGCTTTTACCCATCATGAGATGTGTCTTGTGTGACACCTTGGCAATGAGACCTTTTTGTAGGCCATCAGTTGGGACTGAACTAGCTGATATTAATTTGCACTGACGGGGCTGGATTGCTTTTTAATTACTGATAGTTTTCAGCTGTTGTTTTGGCTTTCCATGCCTTTTTGAACCACCCTTTCTTCATGTGTTCAATACTTTTTCCCTGTGTCATTTCACATTATTACACATAACTTAATTTCTAAACGTATTTGTTTTGGTTTCTTTGTATGTATGGATTACTTGGGTTGTTACCAACATCTGGTGAAACTTTCATGTCAATAGCACCTTTGGAAATATATTTACTGAGAAAAATGGTGACGTGTTCAATACTTATTTCACCCGCTGTACCTGAGAGTTGTATGTGTTTGAGGTCACTGGAAAATCTGATAAATTATTCCATATATTTTTTATTGGGTCAAGTGCCCTATAGTTCCCCCAGTGATACATCTGAAACCTCATGCTGGGATAGCTCGCACACACACACACACACACAGATGCACGCGCGCACACGCACACAGATGCACGCGCGCGCACACACACAGATGCACACACACACACACACACACACTATCCTTGGTGTGAACATGAGCTCATGCTCATCAGATTGTGAAAGATATAAAAAACACTAATTTAATAATTCCAGTTAACTTTTACATTTGTTTAAAGTGTTGATGATGCTTGAAATGTAGCATGGGCAATTCCGGCACTTTCCATCCTAATATTCATTATCTCCAGCATAATGAAAATGGCCTTTTAAGGCCCCTACTTACACTACTAACCTATCTTTGCATTTTTCCCGCCAGGTCACTAATCGCTGCGTGTTCTGTGTTGTTGAGTCATTTATAGCTTTGACTTGATTAATAATTTACAATAGTCCTCTCTGAGAGCCGGTGTCAATTGCTCACACGTTCTGTTCTGCTCCTCGCCCAGTTTGCTTTGAATTAGAACATCCGCGTTGATACGGATAGGGGACTTTCGGGACTGTCGCCTTATGTTTCACAACGTATATATAAATAGATTGAACGTTTCATAGGCAGCCAGTGGGAACACTTAGAGCGTCAGAATGTCTGGACAAAACAGCGACCAGTTACATCGCTCTACTTTGGGCATATATGCGGTGAGTGCCATTGGTTTGAACTCTTGGCAGTTGTAGGGTAGCCCTTGCTATAAGCTACAACTGTAGGCATACTTTGCCATGGACATTTGTTGTTTGTATGTATATACTGTTCAATTTGGCTCACTATACTTGTGAGCAGTACTGTATTCTATGAATAAATACAATATGACTTATGAACAGGATGTATCTACCAACACACACAGCTTAAACTGTCCAAGATAAGCACCACACCTTTCTATGTCTCACTGTTTGTGTGTGTCTGTGTGTGTGTGTGTGTGTCTCTGTCTCTGTCTCTGTCTCTGTCTCTGTCTCTGTGTGTGTGTGTGTGTGTGTGTGTGTGTGTGTGTGTGTGTGTGTGTGTGTGTGTGTGTGTCAACAGAGCCTGATGGATCAGTTCAACCCAAGTCTACAGAAGTTAGTGTCTTTGGGAAACAGCTACATGCAGGCTTTCCAAGGTGAGCAAGAGAAAGAAAGGAAGCAAAACGTGTGACCTTTGTGGCAGTTGAATATGATGATTACATTGTGACAAAAGCATTATTTTTCTCCGAGAGGTCCTTCTCAGAACTATACAATGCTTTCACATAATTGCTATTCAATCCCATCAATGAGAGATCCTTGGTCATGCCCTTCCTTGCCACCTCGCCTCCCTTCTACACAACAAACCCCCTTGAAATAAATGCAAACTACTTTTCATTTTGTAAACAGAGTTCATAAGTAAAGTACTGCCATATCACCTGGGAATGTTTATTACCATGAACCTATAGGCCATAATATAACCTACACATGTTTCCATAATTTGATGAATGTAAACTGTTACTGTTATGAGTCTAACTCTGGGATGTCAGCAAAGTGAATCATATCGACTGAATATGCAATTCAATTGCCTGATTGTTTCTGTGTATGTATGTGTGTTTAGCCCTTGCTGTAACCAGTGATGCTTACTTCAGCACCCTTGCTAAGATAGGGGAGCAGGCCTTCCACACCATGTCGTCTCGCTCTATTGGTAAGAACCTCTTCATTCACTGTGTGTGTGTGTGTGTGTGTGTGTGTGTGTGTGTGTGTGTGTGTGTGTGTGTGTGTGTGTGTGCGTGCAGATGGGTGCGTGTGTGTACGTTACATATGTGCATGTGTCTGTTGTATGGTGTGTGTGTCAGGTCAGGTAAAGTGTCTGAGAAAGGTAGAGATGCAGGAACAAAGCTAGAGAAACACAAAGGACCCATGTACTGTATGGGTCCTTTGTGCTGTTTATGGTTGTGGTTATTACCCCAATCAATGCAGTGTCCTTCACCGAACCACACAGAGCAAAGTTTACCTGACAGGCAGCACATTGGCACACTTCCTTTTACCGTCACAATACCTCTGGAGCTTTCTTAGACGTGTGCGTGTGTGTGTGTGTGTGTGTGTGTGTGTGTGTGTGTGTGTGTGTGTGTGTGTGTGTGTGTGTGTGTGTGTGTTTGTGTATGGGGCAGAGGGTGGACACTAAGTTGGGTGGGGTTGAATAGCAGATGTGGTGTATGTGTGTGAGTTGTCTTTACTTTATTTTGCCATGTACAGTATGTCTGTTCCTGTTTGTATAGAGCAGAGTTATAGAGGGCATAGGTGCGAATATCTATGTTATTTTTACCCCATAGTGGAATATGAACTAAATGTAACTATGCCCCGTCAGTGTGACTGCAATGTTGATGCATTGATAACAAGACAACCTGTGTGTGAGCCTAACCATAACAACTGGTCCAGAGTCAGTCTTCCCATTTCACTCATAGTGCTAATAAGAGATATAATGTAACCGGAGCCCTTGTTAAGGGGGGTTGTTTGTACTATAGCAGTGGAATCAGGTGACTTACAGACAGGTAGTCATCAGAACCATATGAATAATAGAGTGTAAGAGGCTGTGGGTCCTGTTTAGTTCATTTAACCCAGCCTGAACCTAGCCACTCATAGACAATCTGAGGCTAAAAGGCGTTACAGATGTAGGATCTTAATTTGATCACCCTGTTGCAGAAGAACTTTCCTGCAATGCAGGACATTTAAAACGTGTACTGTATTCAAGGTTTAAAAAGTCTTCTGAAGTTTGTAATTTCCACTTAAATTTCAAACATTATTTTACCTTACGAAAATGTATCAACCCCTACAAAAAAGTACATTAAATATACATAATAATTCACATTTCCTGTTGCTGCAGGATTATTTTCCTGCTGTAGCAAAATGGCTCAAATGAAGATCCTACATCTGTATGTAAAGTTGGCTATGGAAACCCGCATAACAAACTGACTCAGTTTAGTTGAGCATTCACTGATTGGACATTGTAAAATATTTCCTGTAAAACATACAGTAACTTACTGGCAGCACTGTGGAGTTGATAAACATCAACAAATACACAAATAACCTTATCTCGCTGCTAGCTAGCTAGCTATCTTGCTAACCTTCAAATCTACTATGAAACAAAAGTATTTTGAGTTTGCATCCCAATATTGCACTTTATATACATCACGGAAAACTGAAATATAACACAACTATTTGACATAGAAACACCAGACATACCGCGGGTGAAATAAGTATTGAACACGTCACCATTTTTCTCAGTAAATATATTGACATGAAATTTTCACCAGATGTTGGTAACAACCCAAGTAATCCATACATACAAAGAAACCAGAACAAATAAGTTCAGAAATTAAGTTATGTGTAATAATGTGAAATGACACAGTATTGAACACATGAAGTATTGAACACATGAAGAAAGGGAGGTTCAAAAAGGCATGGAAAGCCAAGACAACAGCTGAAAACTATCAGTAATTAAAAAGCAATCCAGCCCCCTGTCAGTGCAAATTAATATCAGCTGGTTCAGTCCCAACTGATGGCCTACAAAAAGGTCTCATTGCCAAGGTGTCACACAAGACACATCTCATGATGGGTAAAAGCAAAGAGCTGTCTCAAGACATTCGCAACCTAATTGTTGCAAAACATAATGATGGCATTGGTTATAGGCACATTTCTAAGCTTCTGAATGTTCCAGTGAGCACTGTTGGGGCCATAATACGGAAGTGGAAAGACAATCATTTCACCATAAATTTGTGTGACACCTTGGCAATGAGACCTTTTTGTAGGCCATCAGTTGGGACTGAACCAGCTGATATTAATTTGCACTGACAGGGGGCTGGATTGCTTTTTAATTACTGATAGTTTTCAGCTGTTGTCTTGGCTTTCCATGCCTTTTTGCACCTCCCTTTCTTCATGTGTTCAATACTTTTTCCCTGTGTAATTTCACATTATTACACATAACTTAATTTCTGAACTTATTTGTTTTTGTGCATGAACTGTATTTTCACAAATAGAAAGACAGTTTGTAACAGTAAAAAAACACAGATTCAGCAGTGAGGACAAACAAACAATATAATAAAAACTAGATGAAAAATAAATAAAATATAATCTAAGTAGAAAGATTATAGATGTAGAATTGTGATGGAGAGTAGGTGCCTCTTAATAAATACAAATAATTGACAGGGATAGCTTAGCAAAATAAAACCAGGTTCCACACTGATCTATCCTCTATATACATTGAATTAATAGGGAACTACTACCATGTACAGAACAGGAAAGTACAGGACTCACTAACGGGTGAAACAAACATAGCCACATACAAGGCACGCCTTACAATATGTTAATAAGCCAGCGATTCTTTCTCCGCCCACAATATCTTTCCACATTGCACTATAATTTACAATTTGCTGCATAAAAAATATACAGCAAAAGAGCAATACTTTACTTTATTGTTGAATTGTATTGAAAAGCTATTCAGAAAATGCTAATAGTGAATATGTAATTATATATTACAGCATACCAACTGATATTTTAGCACTTTAGGCCTTAACAAAGGCTTCAGGGCTAAAGAAACACGGTTGTTGAATTTGTTCATTTTCAGTCCTTTGGTCTTCAACAAGTGAGTTAATAGGATAATGTTATCCTTATAACGAAACTCTATGAAAATAAATTACATATCTCATCAGGCCTTATTTTGAGGCCAAGCTTTGCACTAATACAATGGCTCATGGTTTACAGGCCACGTCAGGCCTGCAAGTAGGGTTGCAAAGTTTTCTAAAATGTTCTAAAATCCAGGCTAAAGGATTTACAGGAATCTTACAATTGGGATTTCTGGGAAACCTGGAAAATTTACCCGAATTTTGCAACCCTACGTGCAAGTCACTTTATGCTGGTTTGCAAAGGGATGTTTAATGTGAATCCAGCCAAAGTTAGGATACCCAACAGTTAAATGTATGTTATTTATCTTTGTGTATCATAAGATCAAATAAGCAATCACCCAATGTACATGCAAAAACACATCTTAAACACAATTCCCCAAAAACTACCTGCAGTAGAGCATGCTGGGAAAAAGTGAATTTGTTAACATAACTAAAAAAAATAGAGTTGATGTGACTTCTCATTTAGTTTTGAGTCAGTACCACATAAACATTTGAAGTAATAATTACTTCTCATTGACTTTGAGTTCAACGTATTAGAAGTATTTAAGTATGAAATGTCGGGGTTTGAGACCTCAAAAAGTATACTTGCTATGGCTGTGAAATGTGGTTGTTCTACTTAGCTGCTTTAGGATTAATGCAAAACTGCAAGTCGCTCTGGATAAGAGCGTCTGCTAAATTACTAAAATGTAAAATGTAAATGCAAAACAGATTTTTTACTGTGAATTCTACAGTGTTATACTGTTAAATTTCAGAAACGTCTTACAGTGTAGTCAGAGAGATGAGCCTTGGGATGTTGTGAAAGATTATAAAAGCAGGGTCTCATTCAGTGTGTGTGTGTGTATGGGGGGGGGGTGGCGAAGTGGGAGTATGTGTGTGTTCTGACATTGTGTGTCTCTCTTTTTGGGATGTGTGTGTGTTGAGGTGTGTGTGTGTGTTAATGCCTGCCTATGATAATCATTTCTCATTGTGTCTCACAGGAGATGTCCTGATTCAGATTTCAGAGAACCAGAGGCGACTCACCACTGAACTGGAAGGACTAGTAGGTTACTTTACACTCCTCATTGAACAGTAGAACAGCAGCACTGCTACTACTACTTTTACTGTAATATAATTCAAAATAATTAAGAATTAAGAGAGTATTGCAATTGTACCTGGGTTGTAGTTATACACCTGTCAAAACAACTCACAACTTAGCAACCCACTTATTAAGATATTGTAGGTTTTACTGGTGGTGTAACAACACAGTTGATTCTATAATCTGCCAGTTTGAGATGTGATTGTTTGTCTTACCAATGGGGTTTGAACTACTGCTATCATAATAACCATTCTCTGTGTTGCTCTAGTTCCGCTGGTTCCACACTGAGGTGCTGCAGGAGATGGACAACAACATCAAACTGGATAAGGACTACATTGCAGTGAGTAGCTAATCTCCTTCACATACCCCTTTCACGTACTGTACCCCTTTGTGTTGACAGTAGAGAAAAAGTGTAGTTAAGAGCATGGACTGGCGCACAGACAGAATCAGAAGGGAGAAGAGAAGTAGTGGGCAGTGTTCCAAGTTTGATGCTTTGTGTGAGGATCAAACAGTGTTATTTACTCCTGCACCATTCCTTCCTAATATTGAGTCGCACCCCCTTTTGCTCTCAGAACAGCCTAAATTAGTTGGGGCTTTGATTAGAAAGTGTCGAAAGCGTTCCACAGGGATGCTGACCCATGTTGACTCCAATGCTTCCCACTAATGTCCTTTGGGTGGTGGACCATTCTTGATACACACAGGAAACTGTTGAGTGTAAAAAAAAACAGCAGCGTTGTAGTTCTTGACACACTCAAACTGGTGCGTCTGGCAAGGGCACTTAAATATTTTGTCCTGCCCATTCACCAACTGAATGGCACACACACAATCCATGTCTCAATTGTCTCAAGGCTTAAATCCTTCTTTAACCTGTCTCCTCCCCTTCATCTACACTGATTGAAGTGGATTTAACAGGTAAGATCAATAAGGGATGATAGCTTTCATCTGGATTCATCTAGTCAATCAATGTCATGGAAGGAACACGCTCAGTGTAAATGTATCTGGCCTTGGTATAATGTGTCCTACAGGGCAGCAGGAGGCGATATGAGATGGAGGTACGGAGCCAGGCCGCATCTTTGGAGAGGCAGCTGAGGAGAGGGGCTCACCAGGTCAGTCCACTCTGTGTGTGTCAGATAAAGAGTATACATAAAAAATGAAGATTAAGAGTGCACCATGGAGAATGCCATTATCTTTAATTTCTGTAAAGTCTGATGGTTTTGTTAGTTATATTTTTACAGTCTGTGTGTTCGTGTCTGAGAAAGTTCTATATTTACACATTGCATGTGTGTGTGCGCCAACAGGATGAGTACATTCACTTCCTGAGGGAGAGTCAGAGCGAGGCTCTGATGGAGGAGGAGAGGAGATACCGTTTCCTGGCTGAGAAACACTGTGGTCTCACTCAGTCCATCATCTATCTCATGAACAAGGTAGTGTAGCTTAGTTCATTGTACTAGAGTCTCATTTAATCATACACACACAATAATATATGCCATTTAGCAGATGCTTTTATCCAAACCAACTTACAGTTAGGCATGCATACATTTTACGTACAGAATTTACGTAGCATTGCACGTGCCATGCTCTACCAACTGAGCTACAGAGGACGACCCTCTCCAATACTGTCATAAACTACATTCATAATAGAAAGAACCTTGGCTGGGCTCCAATATGACAACCTCCTCCTGGCCTTTTCCTTGCTATCTCCAATTTATGGATTTGAAGGGAATGAATAAGTCGAGGCTCCAGCTAGTTTGTTACTTTCAGTTTTTATTTTGAGAGAAAGTCACCACAGTAAGATGGTGAGTTTCCTGACTAGATTAAAGCCAATGAATAAACAAGGTGAACGAAAGTAATGTAATGTGTGTGTGTGTGTTTTCGATGGATCAGACAGGGGCAGGGGGAGGCCTACAGCAGATAGCTGATGGATGGAGAGACCAGGTCAACGCCACCAGAGGACCTGGATCCCGGAACCACTCTCGCCTGGACCAGGACATCACGTCCAAAATGAGGGAGGAGGACAGGGGGAGCCAATGGTCAGGCAAAGAGGAGCAGCCTCTGGGAAGAGTGCCCTCCAGAGGTGGGGGCACAATACTGTATATCTACACTGCAGTATACCAGTTAGATAGATGACCCATCTTCGTGTCCAGTTGACTACTTTGGTGGAAGCCATCAATAGCAATGTCCGTGCTAAAACAGGTTATATCCATCTGGAGTCCTCTGTCTAACTCTATGACCATACCATAAATAAATACTAGACCCATGGTGTTCAGATGTATTTCCTCTCCTATGTCCTGCCCTCCTGGCCCTCTGATGTTCACACATCTTCTCATCCCCTCTCACCCTTCACCCCCCATCCCCTGTCCCACTACCATCCCCCCTCCAGGCCCCTCACCCCAGAACATCCGTTCCCGCTCCAGCTCATTTGGGGAGTCCCTAGGTCTGGGAGGAGGTGGAGGAGGGAGACCTATGAGAGCTCTGGTGTCCCACCCCGCTAACTCCAACAGCCCCAGTCTGCTGCCCTTCTCCCGGGGGGAGGTGGTGAGCGTGCTGGTGCAGGAGCCCCGTAACGGCTGGCTCTACGGCCGGGCAGAGAGCAGCTCACGGTAAGGGAGAGGGAGGGAGAGAGAGCTGCCCTCAGAATAACATTGTATAAGGAAAACTTCAATCTTTTTGAGAGATACTCCACTAGATACCGTAGTCTTTGGGATAAGTATCATAAAATATAAATGACAATTTAATATATATTTTTTTAGCTTACTTAATTATGACCTATGTGCTGAATGCATGCCATACAGTGGGGAGAACAAGTATTTGATACACTGCCGATTTTGCAGGTTTTCCCACTTACAAAGCATGTAGAAGTCTGTAATTTTTATCATAGG
Organism: Thymallus thymallus; assembly: GCA_023634145.1. Classification (NCBI taxonomy): domain Eukaryota; kingdom Metazoa; phylum Chordata; class Actinopteri; order Salmoniformes; family Salmonidae; genus Thymallus; species Thymallus thymallus. The sequence goes on from CM042398.1 coordinate 17,711,170, forward strand.
TACACTTCAACTGTGAGTGACGGAATCTAAAACAAAAATCCAGAAAATCACATTGTATGATTTTTAAGTAATTAATTTGCATTTTATTGCATGACATAAGTATTTGATACATCAGAAAAGCAGAACTTAATATTTGGTACAGAAACCTTTGTTTGCAATTACAGAGATCATACGTTTCCTGTAGTTCTTGACCAGGTTTGCACACACTGCAGCAGGGATTTTGGCCCACTCCTCCATACAGACCTTCTCCAGATCCTTCAGGTTTCGGGGCTGTCGCTGGGCAATACGGACTTTCAGCTCCCTCCAAAGATTTTCTATTGGGTTCAGGTCTGGAGACCACTCCAGGACCTTGAGATGCTTCTTACGGAGCCACTCCTTAGTTGCCCTGGCTGTGTGTTTCGGGTCGTTGTCATGCTGGAAGACCCAGCCACGACCCATCTTCAATGCTCTTACTGAGGGAAGGAGGTTGTTGGCCAAGATCTCGCGATACATGGCCCCATCCATCCTCCCCTCAATACGGTGCAGTCGTCCTGTACCCTTTGCAGAAAAGCATCCCCAAAGAATGATGTTTCCACCTCCATGCTTCACGGTTGGGATGGTGTTCTTGGGGTTGTACTCATCCTTCTTCTTCCTCCAAACACGGCGAGTGGAGTTTAGACCAAAAAGCTCTATTTCTGTCTCATCAGACCACATGACCTTCTCCCATTCCTCCTCTGGATCATCCAGATGGTCATTGGTAAACTTCAGACGGGCCTGGACATGCTCTGGCTTGAGCAGGGGGACCTTGCGTGTGCTGCAGGATTTTAATCCATGACGGCGTAGTGTGTTACTAATGGTTTTCTTTGAGACTGTGGTCCCAGCTCTCTTCAGGTCATTGACCAGGTCCTGCCCTGTAGTTCTGAGGCTGATCCCTCACCTTCCTCATGATCATTGATGCCCCACTAGGTGAGATCTTGCATGGTGCCCCAGACCGAGGGAGATTGACCGTCATCTTGAACTTCTTCCATTTTCTAATAATTGCGCCAACAGTTGTTGCCTTCTCACCAAGCTGCTTGCCTATTGTCCTGTAGCCCATCCCAGCCTTGTGCAGGTCTACAATTTTATCCCTGATGTCCTTACACAGCTCTCTGGTCTTGGCCATTGTGGAGAGGTTGGAGTCTGTTTGATTGAGTGTGTGGACAGGTGTCTTTTATACAGGTAACGAGTTCAAACAGGTGAAGTTAATACAGGTAATGAGTGGAGAACAGGAGGGCTTCTTAAAGAAAAACTAACAGGTCTGTGAGAGCCGGAATTCTTACTGGTTGGTAGGTGATCAAATACTTATGTCATGCAATAAAATGCAAATTAATTATTTAAAAATCATACAATGTGATTTTCTGGATTTTTGTTTTAGATTCCGTCTCTCACAGTTGAAGTGTACCTATGATAGAAATTACAGACCTCTACATGCTTTGTATGTAGGAAAACCTGCAAAATCGACAGTGTATCAAATACTTGTTCTCCCCACTGTAGCTCTCTGGCCTTCATAGAAACTCATAGAAACTCATAGAAATGTATCTCTTCTCTGCTTCCCCCACAGTCAGGGCTGGTTCCCAGCTTCCTATGTGGGGCCACTGGAGGAGGCCCCTAGATCCACTGGCTCCAGGTGATCAACTAGATCCGCTGTCTCTTAAAGGGACAGTTCACCCAAATTTCCTCTCAAGGGAAATTATAAGCGAATGATGAAACATTGCTAGTGAGCTATGTCTATCGTGTTTTATATTTTAAAAATAGTTACTAATGAGTTGCTAATGCTAATGTTTTAACTTTTGATGTCCTTTGACCCATCAGTAGCTCCACCCTTAGGAGCGCCCACAGTATGAGCAACCTGCTGGACCAGTCAGGAGGCAGCAGCCACGGCAGACCACCGCCTCCACCCCCGCCTCCACCAAATAGACAGACAGAGATGCGTCCAATCACACCCAGCATGGAGAGAAGGGCGGAGTCGCACTCTGACAACAAGGTAGTGCTACCTGGTGAATGATCATTGAGGATCGATGTTGGCCATGAAGGTCTTAAAGTCTAGTGTTTACAGTGTTTACTCTATGATAAGCCTTCTGCACTACACTAACGTGGTGTTTCTAATAAATCAATGTTGGCTTGCTATTGTTAACATGATAGTCTGAGGAAAGTCTCTGAGTGAAAATCATTCCTATTCAGGTTTTTGGTAAGGCATAACAAGTAATGAAAAGCTAGTTATAGTTAAAGCTGGTTAGAATGGAGTTAAAGCTGAAAAGGTTTAATGAAAGCTTCAAATAGAGAAGTTAGTATTTAAAATCTGCTGCATGTTTGTCCTCCGGCCAGCAGGGGCACTGTGGCAATGTGCTGTTCTCTATGACGCCACAGCCCTCCTTCTGGTGGATGCAGGGGGGAAGCTCCAGCTGCTGACAGTGTAGGGGGGTGAGGAGGGTTTGAGTGTGTGTGTGTGTGTGTGTGTGTGTGTGTGTGTGTGTGTGTGTGTGTGTGTGTGTGTGTGTGTGTGTGTGTGTGTGTGTGTGTGTGTGTGTGTGTGTGTGTATGTGTATGTGTTTGTGTGTGTGTTTGCATGGTGTTGGATCTTTGCATGGTGTGGATTGCACACCCGTAGATGCTCTGCCCCCCTCTCTGGGTTTCAGCCCTATATGTAAAAATGTTTGCATCTGTTGGAATAAACATCTTTAAAGATGTATTCTTTCCTCCCCCTCCAGAGAGGAGAGCGCCATGGTGGACCTGGGCCAAACCTCTTCCCAAAGTAAGGAACAACCATTGCAGTTCTCATCAGTCCTATTTGTGTTTATTAATTACTAAGAAGTGATATCTAGGGAGATGATTCAAGATTGATGTCGAAATAGGGAAATGCATTCATAACCGGCCACTAGGGACAACAGTGAACGCTATTACCATCAAGTAGTATTGGGTTTTGCTAGGGCATTGAGGACTGGTATGGAGGCTGGGTGTAATCCCATGATTCTGGATCAGAAGGTTGTGTGTTCGATTCCAGTTGTTGACACTGTTTAAAAAATAACCTATCCCAAACCTCAACCCTTACCTTAAAGCGGAAATCAGCAGTAGAAACAATAACAAAGCGGACTCCCCGCCCCTGGTTCTGTAAAAAGCTGAGGGATGGGGCTGGAGAAATGTAACCACTCTTGAATTCATAGTTATGAATGGAAAGACTCACCATCCATGATATAATTGACAAATGTTGAGGCAAAACCAGCTTATATTTTAAGTTCTATTGGGGTAAGACAGTTGAACTAAGCTCATGAGGCATTTCTAAGTTATATTCTTCCAGAATCAATGAGTTCATATCATAAATGTATAGATATTGATGTAGCAACTGCTGATTGCCCCTTTAACCATTTGTGCCTGAACTTATCCCTTAACTTCGAAATTTGATGTTTGGAGAAATGGAACAATACAGAGCAGGAGGAGTCAACCCAGGGTGTCAAAAACATTTGGAGCAACTTTGAAATTAGATGTTTGGAGAACGTGGATGAACGTCTAAATCTGCAGTGAGACTGTGAGAGCTTGTTGGTGATATTGAAATGTTTTTACACATTGGAGTGTCTCTTAGCCTATCACACAATGTTATGCAAATGAGTTGCTGTATGTGATGATGCTGGGGCATGCTGGGTCAGTTAGTTTTGGAGAGGCACCGGTGTGCGTTCGGTTAGTTCTCCTGTGCACTCTGTTCATCCAAATAAACGTCAACTTGATTATTTCCTTGGAAATCATAGTTTTGGACTGTTTATGCTAGTTAACAAACTCTGTGTGAGTTTTGGTGGCCTTACAGACTCGTTACAATATCATGCGTGAACTGAAATATCTCTGTTCTCTCACTCTGTCTTTGTTGTATAGGGGCACCAACCCTTTCGCCACTGTCAAGCTGAAGCCCACGTCCACCGATGACAGATCTGCTCCACGGCTCCGTCGGTGAAGAGATCACGCCCTTGGGAGGTATTGGGCATGTTCCAGGTCGACTACATTTCAGTCGTTGCATTACATCAACAAATGGTTTCATGCCACGTTGTGCAGTCGACTGCTATATCATATCCAGGCGTTGTGAGATCTGGCAGGTGTCTGAAATGTAGTCAGCCTATAACGCGTCCTCTACCATGCAGCAGGGGTTTTAGGGTTGATGCCCTATAACTGACCCAAATCTTCCCAAACTGTTGAAAACGCTCTTAAAACTGCCCAAAACGTTCCCTAAGCAGCCCCTAATACCAATATTGTACAGTAGGTTATTTAAAAATATTATGGAGTTTATCGGATGACTACAGTGATAAAGGAAGTTCAGAGGGCAATGTAAGATGCCAGAAACCCTAACAGATGCTTGGTGCACTGAATGGCCTGGCAAGTGCATTAATCATTTTTACTTAATTAGTGAGACAAATCTTTGAGGGTGCTCATTTAGGCACTTTTCTTCAGAATCAGAGATATTTAATAACTTCATATACATATCAGGTACAGGAAATATCATGGTAGAAGTAGTTGTGTTTATCAAAGCCTTTTGCATTGTTGTTTTCAAGTAGCACTTTTGTTTAGTTTTGCATGTACAGTAACAATATGCCAATTCAAACCAATACTTTACTTTGATGCTAAACTACAGTGAGCTAATCTTTCTCTTAGGAATGCCATGTAGATAGATTGTTATGACAAGTGAGTTTGAGCTACTAACTTAACAGTGCTGTTTTGTCCAGTGCCTTTAGTAAATGTATTATACGATTTGTATCAGACAGAAATACATCCTCTGATGTTGACTTTTTTTAGTTACTGATGCTGTCGATATTTTACACATTTATTTTCAAGTTATTGAGGGCCAATCGGTAGTTCTGAGCGATTGGGGGGGGGGGCTCCCAAGTGGCGCAGTGGTCTAAGACTGAATCTCAGTGCTAGAGGCGTCACTACAGACAACCTGGCTCGAATCCACGCTGTATCACAACCGGCCGTGATTGGGAGTCCCATAGGGCGGCGCACAATTGGCCCAGCGTCGTCCAAGTTTGGCCAGTGTAGTCTGTTATTGTAAATAAGAATTTGTTCTTAACTGACTTGCCTAGTTAAATAAAGGTTAAATAAAAACATTTAAAAATCATTTTAACAACTAATTGACCGACGTCAGTTAAGTTATTCGAATTCCGTTTAGTTTAGTTTTTTTTGTGAGCCCTACGCGCCGTTTCTGTAGAGAGAAATCAAATAATTCACTAGAGAAATCAAATCAAGAACTATGCGGGACGCTTGGCTGTAGTATTAAGCCAATAATTAAACCTAGTTCAGTGCAGAAACGTGGTAATTAACTACAATGACCATAATCCATTGTGCCTGTACTTTCTTGGATGGATGATAGGTTAGATACACACAGACCAAATAGACTGCATGAGAGGAATGTACATAACGACGAAAGGGATAGAGACAGTTCGTGAAAGTATGCCTTATCTCCTTTGAAGAATTAGTAAATTATTTTTGCAGCACTATTAGACAGGCTAGCCTAGCTAAATAGGATGACTAAAGACAGTACAGTATGGGGAGCACAGAGATACTGTAATGTTATAGATGGTCTGGCTTGCTGGCTGGCTGGCTGCTACTACTTGAGCAGAGATGAGATGATGACTTTAAGAAATAAGAAATTATAAATTCATCAGATAAAAACGAAGTAATATACACAACTGAAATATTTTATTATTATCATAGTAATTTTTGTGTTTTTCTATTGATGTCAATGGAATATTTGTAATGTTTTGGCAATTGAACGTTTTTGGCTTTGGAATTTCCATTAAAAAGCTTTCAAATCATTTTGATTGTTTTATTTCGTAATGCATTTAATGTGTACCCCTTTCCTGCAGATACATTACCAAATCTAATGGCTTCATGGGTGGAATGTTATTAGTAGTTTTCATAATTACACATTAGTAAACTTATTTTTCCATCTTCTGTGATGTATATAAAGTGTAATAATGGGATGAAAACTCAAAATGTAATACATTTCAACTCTATATCTGACATGGGACAGGTGTCTTATTTTTTTAAGCGCATAACCATGTGAACGAGGTGTATACTTTGGTTTCAAAGTAGATTAGTTTAAGACTACCAATACTGTGTGACCCTGATTTAGCCCACTGCAGTAAAAGGCAAAATATTATCGACACTGAAATTAAAAACCGTGTTTACTTTTTGTAATCGAACCGAACCGAACCGAACCGACCTCAAAAGCCTAGAAAGGGTCCCTGTGCTGTGGAAAACATCCTGCCTCGTCCCAGTGCCCAAGAAGGCACACCCCACTGTCCTGAATGACTTCAGACCTGTCACGCTAACATCACACATCATGAAGACCCTGGAAAGGTTAGTCCTCGCTCACCTCAGACCCCTGGTGTGTACAGTTGTTTTACTTCTCCAGTGCCTTCAATACCATTAAGCCCCTGCTACTGGGTGAGAAGATGAGGAGGATGGAAGTGGAAGCACCCTTAGTCTCCTGGGTCACGGACTACCTGACCGGTAGGCCACAATTTGTGCGACTACAGAGCTGTGTGTCAGAACTGGCAGTGAGCAACACAGGGGCCCCCCCAGGGAACGGTCCTGTCCCCCTTCCTGTTCACCCTCTACACCTCAGACTTCAGATATAACTCTGAAACATGCCACCTACAGAAGTTCTCGGATGACTCCGCAATTGTAGGGTGCATCAGGGGTGGGCAGGAGGAGTACAGGAGCACTATCAGTGACTTTGTGTTGTGGTGTGAGCAGAACCACCTTCAGCTCAACATCAGCAAAACAAAGGAGATGGTGGTGGACTTCAGGAGAACCAAGGCCCAACTGATTGCAGTCCCTATACAGGGGATGGATGTGGAAATGGTTGGGTCATACAAGTTCCTGGGAGTACATTTGGACAACAGGCTGGAATGGGCTGGTAACACCGGGTTCCTGTACAAAAAGGGCCAGAGCCGACTCTACTTTCTGGAGAGGCTCAGGTCCTTCAATGTGTGCAGCAAACTACTGCATACCTTCTACCAGTCTGTGGTGGCCAGTGCCATCTTTTTTGCAGTGGTGTGCTGGGGAGCCAACATTAAAGCTGGTGATGCTTCTCGGGTAAATAAGCTGATCAGGAAGGCTAGCTCTGTCCTGGGGATGAGCCTTGACACTCTAGAGGAAGTGGCGGAGAGACGGATCCTGGCCAAACTGCTGGCCATCATGGACAACGTCACACACCCTCTGCATGCCATGGTTATGACGCAGAGGAGTACCTTCAGTCACAGACTGATCCCACCACGGTGTGCCAGAGAGCGCTACAGGAGGTCCTTCCTGCCGGCGGCTATTAGACTATATAATGCCTCACCGGGGTGCCGTGCCGTCGGCAACATAGATCTGGAACTGTTGGGGTGCTAGGCCCTAGTTTAACAATTATGCATCCATCCGTGAGTAACTCTGGTCCGTAATCACTCATTCACTCAGGACCTATTTATTCATGCAGGTCTGTATATACAGTGGGGAGAACAAGTATTTGATACACTGCCGATTTTGCAGGTTTTCCTACTTACAAAGCATGTAGAGGTCTGTAATGTTTATCATAGGTACACTTCAATTGTGAGAGACGGAATCTAAAACAAAAATCCAGAAAATCACATTGTATGATTTTTAAATAGTTTATCTGCATTTTATTGCATGACATAAGTATTTGATCACCTACCAACCAGTAAGAATTCCGGCTCTCACAGACCTGTTAGTTTTTCTTTAAGAAGCCCTCCTGTTCTCCACTCATTACCTGTATTAACTGCACCTGTTTGAACTTGTTACCTGTCCACACACTCAATCAAACAGACTCCAACCTCGCCACAATGGCCAAGACCAGAGAGCTGTGTAAGGACATCAGGGATAAAATTGTAGACCTGCACAAGGCTGAGATGGGCTACAGGACAATAGGCAAGCAGCTTGGTGAGAAGGCAACAACTGTTGACGCAATTATTAGAAAATGGAAGAAGTTCAAGATGACGGGGTTTCTTTGCCATCAATGGGTTCCCAAATACGAATGGAGACTTCACCCACATCGCCATAAAAGCACTATCCCCTAATCACTCAGCACTACCAATCGAAGAAGAGAAGGAGACAAACAGAGGAAGCATTAAAGGAAGTGTCGGAGTTAGTCAATTGTTCTTGAGGCATTTTTTATTTTATTTTATTTTGTTCTTTCACAGCTTGACCTCTTTCTTCTTTTGGTATGTTTTTACAACAGCTCATTACCAAAGGAGAGAGGGATGGAGGGATGGGAGGAAAGGAAAGGAAAGGAGGGGAGCAGTGCCAGAAAGTTGAAATAGAGATAGAAAGAAAGAGACAGAAACAAGGGATAGAGAAAGTGAAAGAGTGGGGGAAGAGGGAGAGAGTAAAAGGGGGTGAAGTAAAATCAACTTAAAGGAGATATGACTTTCTCTCATTTTGAAATATCTACATTATTTTAACTTGAGGTTATTGGCCTTCCAGGCGGTCTGATAACTATACATGAACAGAAACACATATGTTTGTATAAAAAGGAAAAAATAAATAGGATGGGGGAGGGGTTGTTGGTGGGAGTGGGGGGAGAGGTGTAAGTTAGCAAGGGGGGCGCGAGTCATGACCCCCCTTCCTCCAGTGCAGTAGTAGTAGTGCGCTTGAGTGGGAGAGAGCTGGGTGTCAGTGAGGGCAGGTGGAGGGATGAGGTGGGGGGAGGAAGGGGGGCATGTGGGGGTCGGCTGCAGACTGGGAGAGGGGGAGCGAGCATCGGGGCTGGGTGGTGGAGCACTAGTCGGTTTAGGGATGTGTCTATTACTCGTGCACCAGGGCAACGAACTCTGAAAGACAACAAGAAGAGACAAGGGGTTAGAACCCTCTAGACTCTGTGGAAAATCTGATTACACTATGATGGCACAGGTGAGTTTGTGTCCGTCGGTCAGAGAGAGAGAGTTTACTTACCGTCAATGCCGATCATGCCATCTCCGTCCTTGTCGGCTTCGTTTAAGAATGCTTTGGTTTCTTTGTCGGTCAGGTCCCTGCCGTCTGAGGCGAATCCCTTCAGTACGAACCTATGGACAACAGGAGGAGGGCAGAGAGACTTGAGTACAGACAGCACAACAATTAGGAACGCTCTGGTGCCTAAACAGTTAACCATGAGTGTTTGTGTGTGTATGTGGGATGTGGATATACTGTATGTCCACGTGGTCACTGGTCAGGAACCATGACCTGTATTTTGTTTAATAAATCAAGGAGTGTCTTTCTTTGTGTGTGTGTGTGTGTGTGTGTGTGTGTGTGTGTGTGTCTCCCTGTGTGTGTGTGTTACTCTTACTTGAGCTCCTCCTCCTCTATGAATCCGCTGGCGTCAGCGTCCAGCACCAGGAAGGCTTTCTTCACATCCTCAGCTGACTTGGCCTTCAGACCCACCATCTCAAAGAACTTCTTATGGTCAAACGAGTCTGGCACTTCATGTTATAATACACACACGGTTTAGTGAACACACACGCATGTGCGCACACACAAACACACACAGAGTACAGACACAAATGGAGGCAGGCACACACACACACGCACACGTACACACACACACACGTACATACACACACGTAGGCAGGCACGCATGCAAGCAGACAGATAGACACAGGGACTCACGGATGCTTGCACACACACACACACACAAAGTACAAAGTACCAAAAACAGCATGGGTGACTGCCTGGATACAGCACTCCAGAGGCTAAACGTTAATGCCAAACAATCATTAAGAAATTGCTATTTTTACACTATGATACAGCGTTTGTCTGTGTGTATGTGTGTGTGTGGATTCAGAGCATGGGTTGTGCCAGTGGTCATATCAATTCTATAGGTTAGAGGACTGTGCCAACCCCAGGACTAGCTTGAATCCTCCTACAGATGTGTTACAAAAACAATGTATTATAGTATCATAATTATGTCAGATATGATGTGTTATTACAGTATCATAATTATGTCAGATATGATGTGTTATTACAGTATCATAATTATGTCAGATATGATGTGTTATTACAGTATCATAATTATGTCAGATATGATGTGTTATTACAGTATCATAATTATGTCAGATATGATGTGTTATTACAGTATCATAATTATGTCAGATATGATGTGTTATTACAGTATCATAATTATGTAAAAATGTGTTGATCCCAAATGGCACCCTATTTGCTATATTGCTACTTTTGACTAGGACCCATAATGCTCTGGTCAAAAGGAGGGCACTATAGGGAATAGGCTGCCATTTGGGACGCATACAATTTGCATGTTGGACCAAGGGGCTCCTCCTGTTAACAATTTAGTATAGAGAACGCATATTAGCCATTAATGTACAATACAATAAGTTAATTATACCTTTAAGTATTATTTGGCATTTTTTTGCCTCTATTCAGTGTTTTATTGTTTACACATTCCCATACACAGATTAAGCAACAACAAAACATCTTTCAATGGAGAATCTTCATTGAGAATGCTTCTTAGTCCTGGACTAGGTTTAATGTATGTCTGAGAAACTGTTCCTAAATGTGATGTAAGAAAATAAAATGGAGTAAAAGGTGTTTGGTCACCTGCGAATGCGTCTAAGGCTTTCTTGATATCAGCAGCGTTGAGAATGCTGTTCATCGCCATCTCTGCAGCTGGAACGTCCAGAAAGAGGTTGGAAAGATGGAAGGAGGAGATGAGAAGGGGGAAGGAAGGAAGGAGGAGAAGAGAAGGGGGGATGAAGGAAGGAGTAGAAGAGAAGGGGGAAGGAAGGAGGAGAAGAGAAGGGGGATGGAAGGAAAGAGGAGAAGAGAAGGGGGAAGGAAGTTAATCACAAGGGTACATGAGAGCAAAGGCAACATAGAGAGACGTTCTCATATTACACTGCTGAGACTTGTAAAGTGGAGCAGGAAATCAGGGCGAGAGCGAGATATTAAGAGAACGAATTAGAAAGGAGGGCCAGGAGGGAGAAGGAGAAAATGGAGGAGGGGGTGAGGAGTGCTCAGTTCTCCATTTAGTCTGTGTGTGTTTTTTGGGAGGGGGTTGAGGTTGGGGTATTATAGGAGAAACGTGGCTGGTCCCCAGGCGTCTACTCAGCAGGGTTAACGCCATAGGATCTGTGCCTTGTGCTGTGTCGGGCATACCATAGAACAAGAACAAGAGCTAGAGCTGTGGAGCTAGGAGGCTGTTGGACATACCACAGAGTTAGAGCTGTGGAGCTAGGAGGCTGTTGGACATACCACAGAGTTAGAGCTGTGTAGAGCTAGGAGGCTGTTGGACATACCACAGAGTTAGAGCTGTGGAGCTAGGAGGCTGTTGGACATACCACAGAGTTAGAGCTGTGGAGCTAGGAGGCTGTTGGACATACCACAGAGTTAGAGCTGTGTAGAGCTATAGTGTGGGCAGGGGGCTCCTTTTGTCTCTCACTTTGAATGGCGTGCTGTGTGTCCAAACCCCTTGGCCCTGTGTGTCCAACCCTATGTGTTACAAACTGTGTGTCCAAACCCCTTGGAACTGTGTGTTCAACCCTGTGTGTCCAAACCCCTTGGCCCTGTGTGTCCAACCCTGTGTGTTACAAACTGTGTGTCCAAACCCCTTGGCCCTGTGTGTTCAACCCTGTGTGTCCAACCCTGTGTGCCATTGAAGTCAAATGCTTCTTACTTACAAATGTATCACCTTACCCTTCCTAACCCCTCTCCCCCCCACCCACAGCCCTCATCTGTCTCCCAGAAGAGGAGAGGAGAGGAGGAGGAGAGGAAATGAGGAGGAGAGTTGGGGAGCGAGTGGTGTTGAGAAGGAGTGATTGAGAAATGGATTTTGTGGGTTGATGTGTGGTTGCCGTGTGATGGCCGTGCTATGATATAGTGCAAGGGAAATGTATGTATATTTTTGGATTTGTTTACGTCTGTAATGGCCCCCGAAGTTCTATGAGATAAAATCAGTTAGTTAACATGACCTTTATGAATTATGAAGCCTGAAAACATGTGGTTTTGTAATTTTCCACATGTGAAATCGTGTTTTTTCCGTAAGGGTTATGTGGTTTATGTGCTTGTTTTGATTACATTAATGCTTTAACGTTCACAAAAAGTCACATTAACCGATGAAGATGATCTCATAGAACAAAACATATAAAGTCTCCTAAGCCTATGTTTACCACAGACCTTATTTTGCCGTTTATAAAAAAAAAACATTCATTTTCCAATAGGCTTTGGCCAATGAGCCATGGTGGAGTTAGTGCCTACAATAAGACGCTGTTACTACTGCTCTCTCCAGAAGCCTACAAGACCCTATATAATAGTTAGTCTCTTTTCCACACTTTGTCCTATGCGAATGCCTCAATAGTCAGACTCATCTTAGTGAGCTTCCTTTCACTCAACCCCTTTCTAACACTCTTCCATTTGGCTAACCCTTTGGCTCCAATGAAAAGTATAAATATAAAACCCTCCTTTTTTCCTGCGTGAGAGCCGGCTGTGCCCTTCTTCTTACCCAGAGGTGAGGGAAACCCAACCGCTGCTCAGGAGAACAGACCGACTCCTAGCCTTCATTACAACAGCTGCATGGTGTGTGTGTGTGTATGTGGAGGAGGCGTTCTGTGTCTAGGCAGGCCGGGTGTGGGTGAGGAGAGCAAGGGATCAAGGGAGAATGTACTTGCGTCTCAAGAAACTCAAGCCCCTTAAGTTAAGCCCCCTCGATCTCAGTTTACTGTAGCGTATGTACGTTTGTATGCGGTCGTTTGTAGTGTCAGTGTGTATGCGCAAGTGAGAGTTTGTGTTTATATTTATGATTGTGTGGCTTTGCTAATATATCTGTGATGTGTGTGAACTTGGATTTGATCTGTGTGCTTGGTATAGGTTAGGTATGCACATGGTGGGGGTTTATGAGTTTGTGTGTGTGTGTGTGTGTGTGTGTGTTTGTGTGCGTGTGCATGCTCCCATTGGGTGGTTTTCTTTGTGTGTGTTTGTGTGCATGTATCTATGTACGTTTATGTGCTGTTGGTGAGATAATGTTTTGCGACATTGTGTGTCTGGACTCGTATACCCTGTAAGGCTTTTACTTACATTTGATGTTACATTTCAATACCCACTATGTAAGTGAATAAGACTGATTTAAACACAACAAATTGGGAAATGTGCTTGTTTTAGCCTACTGTCCAGGAGAAACATTTTATTGGAGGATTTTAATTCAGAAAGATAGCCAACTTGTAAATTCATAGTTTAAAGTGTGTACAGAACATCTCAACTGGGTGGCTACAAAACAATGCTGTAGTTATGGCTGCTATCTTGTGCTAAGTGTATCCAATCTAATATTTGCTATTCACAGTCCATTAGAACAAATGCTATTGATTCTGCAAGTCATTGATTTCATTATAAAAAGTGGAGTCAGCCTCTCTTGTCATAGTTACAATACCAAAACACAAAGAGCAGTGGTCCGAGCAGCACGGCCATAATAACAACACTTAGATGGATTGTGGGGGATCATCTTTGGGAATAACACCAAAGTCCACTATCTTATCTCACTGCATGGTGCTGAAAATAACTTCTGAGCTACTCTACCGCCACAGTACCAGACCTGGGTTCAAATAATTTTAAAAACATTTTCAAATACTTAATGTGTACTTGACTAAGCGGTTCCAATGCAAACCTTGCCAACCTGGCTATCCAGGTAGGCTAATGCAAAAAATATTTCAAATAGTATCTGAACCCAGGTCTGGCTACCAAAGTACCGACAATTCAGTGACTGAGCAGCCACAACAATAGGTATTGTGTAGTAGTAGGGACTCTCCTGGCTGGCACACAAAGGTACCGCTACGACTCGCAGTGTAAAAATGTAATCTTATCTAATCAACTAATCACATAGTCTCATAATTCCATATGAGACAATCAATAATCTACATGCAAATGCCAAACATATCAATGATGAAACCACGTCACGATACATTTACATAACACAAACAGAATAATAGAATATTATTAAATAAATAAAAATATGTAAATCACTTAAGCTATCAGTAGCATTTAAAGCAACATCTGTATGTGTACCAAATGGCACCCTATTCCCTATATAGTGTGCTACTTTTGACCAGAGCCCTATTGGGCCTTGGCCTAAAGTAGTACACTATAGGGAATAGGGTGCCATTTGGGATACATACATTATTTGTCTCTGTTTAATTAACAGAGGCTATAGCCACTAAAACAGTTCCCTCACTCCATGAATATGCATTAACATGGAGATATGAGCACATGATTATCATTCAAATGCACTAATCGTACTCAACAACTCAACGTAATCACGTACATAATGGTAATGAGGGAAGGTTATGGTCTTTGTTACATTTTTTCATAAATAAATACAATTTCACATTGTCAGCAATCTGTACCATTCTTTGTTAATCTCCTCTTCATCATTGTTGAAAGGTTTGGTTGTTTGGTTCATATTCTTTATACAGTGGCCATTCCCATTATACAACTAACTAACTAACACCGCAAATTGCATCTGTTCATGCTATTTTCCAACACGTACCTACCTACATACTTAAACAAGAGTTTACGTATAATTTTTGTAATTTTTTCTCCAAAGTAGTTATTAGTAAGTGTACTGCAAAACTGCCTAAAATTGAATTATAGATATTCTCTACTGTGGTGACCAATTTATGAAGCCTCCTCCATGTTATTACTAGGGTTGGGGTCAATTCCATTTAAATTCAGTCAATTCAGGAAGCAAACTGAAACCCCAATGTTTACTTCCTGAATTGGCTGAATTAAAATGGAATTGACCCCAACCCTAGTTGTTGCCCAAAGCACGCAGCCTTACCTGATTTAAGGTGAGGAGTAGAATGGAGGAGGGAGAAAGGGGCCAGAGAGGTAGGGTGGAGGTCTGATAAAGAGACGAGGGTCCACTCCTTTTTTTTTTATACCCCTCCCCTCTGCCTATTTTAGGAGGGAAAGATGGAAACCTTAACTAATCAAACCCCTGCTATTAATAATCACCTTCTCAGTCTCCAGCACCCATTCCACCGGACACCTCTCGCGCCAGACACCTCTCGCTCTTTCTCGCCTTCCCTCCACCCATCTGATTTTCTTACCTAATTTTCTCACACCTCCCACTCAGGGGGCTCTGTCCTTAGATATCTCTCTTTCAGTGTTTTTATCTCCCTCTCTCTTTCCTCCTCTCTCTCTGTAACTCTCTTCATCTCCTAAGCCCTCCTTTCTTCATCCCCTGTCTCTCACACATCACCATTCTCAAAGCAGAGATAGATAGATAGGTACTTTATTGATCCCAGAGGGGAAATTTCTTCGTCAAGCAGCTATGAAAAAACAGGTGCAAAATGCCAGAACGAAAATACACAAAAGACAGATACATGATACATAGAGCGGCAGTATGAAAAGTATAAAAATACAAGAAATCTGGAGTTCAAAAAAAATATAAAAAGACATTGCATAGTATGGGTGGATGGCTGAATATGTACACTATACATTGTTACAGAATGTTAGGTGAAAAAATATATAATATATAAAAATAAAAAAATATTGCAAGTTGTTATACGTAGATAAATAAGTAGTATTTGCATGGTTAACTATACTATACAGGTCGATGGCAGAGAATTACTTAAATAGCTAAATATGCGTATGATATAAGTGAGGGTAATAGTTTACTTAATATACAGTCTGGTTAAATGAACAGGTAAGTGAACATTTTGCATGGTTAAATTAACTGTACAGGTAAATTACAGGAAGAGATACTTTAATAGCTAAAATGTGTGTATGATATAATTTAGGGTAATAGGAGTAATTCCCTTACAGTCCTTAGTGCAGGGTTTAATTACAAACAGATGGATAGTAGTTCTGTTACTTGTATTTGAAATATGTATTTGAATTACTTCTGTGTATTTTATATGTTGTATTACACTGGGCTGAACTACAGTCCAATGTATTATTTTTTTTTTATATTTTCAAAAGCTGTAATTTTCTAAATACCTTTCTATACCATTTCTTCATAGAAGTGAAAAATTTTACCCTACATTGGTATCAAAAGTCTGATGGCACTATGGTGTGATAAGAGTGTCTGCGAAATGAACTAAATGTAAATGTACTGTATATGTAAAAATAGACAGTTCCATGGCCTGCTGAGTATCATTCTAATGAGCGCCACCCCGAAACAAGGCTATTAAACCTTCTTACAATATCTTAATGGGACTGTTAATTGAGCAGATGCTGTACTTTTTAAACAACTTGATAAAGTTTTGTTTCTGGAATGACATGCATTTCTCAAATGAGGTTAATCACGCAGTTTGATTAGCCGTTGAGTCATCGTGACATACTTCCAATCAATGACTTTGAAATGGAACACCTCCCCATCTGTACTTCTGTGCAATTTATCACTTTATAATTTATCCCTCTTTTTCTCCTGTCCTTTATTCCCTCTGGCACCACTCATGGGAATTTTATTCCCCCGTCCAATTCTAATGAGCTCAAGCACTTTACCTTTTTAACTCTTTCACTCCTCTCTTTCCTTTCAACAGATCATCCCTTCCACCTTCCGTTCACTGCATGAAGATGTATATACAGTACCCTCCTTCTAAGGGGCCCCTTTCTTCATTCCTTCCTTCCCTCCTTCCACTAAATGTCTGTGCTCTCCATCCTTAAAAGTATCATCCTCCTCTCTCTGCCTTTCTGGACCATGCAGCCAAGAGCCACCAAGAGGCTTGACTTAACCCCACAGCGTGCTGGTTGTTGTCAGGGAGGGCTGACAGTGGTGCTCAGTGGTGGAGCCAGGGTGGTGGCAGAAACAGACTGGCCATTGGGAAGTTCGGAAAAATACCAGATGGGCTGGTCCATCTTTAGCTCAGTGGGTCAGTGATTTAATATTGAAGGTCTACGAAGAAAAAGTGGGCTGGTGTGGGGGCCTCAAGGAAGTGCCGGGCCGGTTTCTGGTCACTGACCTTCCCTGGGTGGAGGGGCGGTGCAGGCTGGAAGTGGGACGGTGTGCCGAAGCGGTGTGAGATGCATAAACAGGTTGTGTGGAAATCTGTGTTTTTCACCCCAAGGTGTCAAGGCCTGGAAGGTGGAGGGTGAAATCTTGACCTCTACCCCAATGCCCTAGCTGTCATTAACAGGCATGGCACCTGACACAATCACAATCAAAACACTTTTGAGCAAAACAATATAAAAAATGTGATACATGTTTTGTAATGGAATTGATGAAAGGTGATGGAATTCTTTGCTCCTTTGATTTAAATGACTTTTTGTTTACATTTCTATATCAATAAATTGCATTTCTGTTTCATTAAATTGTGCTCTTAATAGCATGTTAGTAAGGAAATCAAAAGTTCCTTGTCCGTTTGTTTACAGGGTGCGTATTTGTGTCATTTATCCCCAACAATACACACACAAAGCACATCGACAGGGCTGATGTGTAACACGTCTACAGCTTCAAGTTCCTCAGCGTCCACATTACTAAGGAACTATCAGGGTCCACACACATCAACACAGTCCTGAAGAGGACACGACAACACCTCTTCCCCCTCAGGGCCCTCAGATCCTCAAAAAGTTATATAACTGCACCATTGAGAGCATCTTGACTGGCTGCATCACCGCTTGGTATGGCAACTGTTTGGCACCTGACCGACCGCAAGGCGCTACAGAGGGTAATGCGTACGACCCAGTACATCACTGGGGCTGAGCTCCCTACCTTTCAGGACCTCTATACCAGGCGGAGTCAGAGGAAGGCCCTAAAAATTGTCAATGACTCCAGCCACCCAAGTCATAGACTGTTCTCTCTGCTACCGTACGGCAAGTCTGGAATCAACAGGACCTTGAACAGCTTCTACCCCCAAACTGTAAGACTACTGAATAGTTAGTTAAATAGTTAACCAATAGCTACCTGGAATATCTGCATTGACCCTTTTTGCACTAATCTCTTTTGACGAGTCACTTTATCCCTACCTATATGCACATATGTACCTAAATTACCTCGTACCCCTGCACATCCACTCCATACTGGTACCCCATGTATATAGCTAGGTTATCGTTACTCATTATGGACTTCTTCCTTGTGCTATTACTTTTCTATTTGTTCTACTATTTCAAATTTTTTTCTATATGTATTGTTGGGAAGGGCCCTTAAGTAAGCATTTCATTGTTAGTCTACACCTGTTGTTTACAAAGAATGTGACAAATAACATTTGATTTGAAACTGTAATGAGTTCAGTTGTAAGTAGTTTCCAATAAAGGTCTTTGAGTGTTTGATTTCAATTCGTCTCGGTCTGTTTGTTGAACACACTGACATTAGGCCTACTCTGAAACAAAGTTATAATATGAAACAAAATGTCAAATATGGTTATACTTTGGCCAAACCACGGCGTTTATGGCGGGCGACTGTCGTTCGAAGGCTTCCTAGCGAGAGCCACTTCCTGTGGCTGAAGAAAGCACAAATATGTTTACATATTTCCCTATTTCCCTGTCTGGAATAACAAAGACAGAGTTATTCTGAGGAAGACAAAGTAAGAGGATAAAACTGAATATGTTTAAGAGGAAGCCGAATTCCAGGGAGAGAAAGAGAGAGAGGGGGGACGGGGGTGGGTGACGGAGGGAAGCTTTGAAAAAGTCCTAAAAAAGCTCAGCTAAAACAGACAAAATCTCAGTCCCTTTGAAACTGACAGCTTTTGAAGAGGTAGAAGACAGGGCTGTACGGCTGGTCCAGGGTGAGATGAGAGGTAGTGGGTTCTCCAAATGCCATCCTGGCAGACTAGTGTGGGTCTGGATGAAAAGTTGGACGGTATGAAGGCTTGAAACAACCACAGTTTAAATAAATGTGTTAGCATTTTTCTTTCAAAGGTTACTTTTTTATTTTTTCTTCTTCTTTTATGTACATTTTGGAGTGCCAGCCTTTTCATGATACCTGGTTTATTTACTGTATCATCAGTATCCAGTGAAATACTGGTGAAGTCTGTTTCAGCAAACCACTGAAAGCAATGTATTGTTTACTTGTTTAGCTGTGCTGTGCTGCGCCTTGCCACCTGGCAGTAGGTGTGGGTATGTAGGGGCATTACTGTAGCCGTCTGTCTGGCCTGCTGTGGGACATCACATGATAGACCCATTACAGAGAATCATCATCCTTGCTTCAACTATTACATTTCTCTGTTTCAGCATTTTCTCCAAGGGAGACACAGAGTGAAAAATGAAACTGAGAAGGATGAAGGGAACAAGGGAACAAGTGAACAAGGGAACAAGGGATGAAGGGAACATGAAAGGTGTAAAGAGAGAGAGAAATACAAAGAGTAGGAAAGGGAGAGGTGATGGAATGAGAAACGTCCAAGGGGAGGTAGCGAGAGACAGAGAGACAGAGAGACAGAGAGACAGAGAAACAACGAGAGAGAGAGACAATGAGAGAGAGAGAGAGAGAGAGCGAGAGAGAGAGAGAGAGAGAGTGAGAGAAAGGACAAGATGGACAAGGACATCCATGGATCTGACAGAGGGAATGAGAGGAGAATGAGAGCTGGATGGTCATGGGACAGAAATGAATGAGTTGTTTAATAAAGGAGCTACTGGGTCGTCCATCTGCAGGGATCCTCGCTTAGCCTTAACAAATGGGAGTCTGCATTTGAAACATTAAGACGGATGGGCCTCTTCTCTCACTCCGCATGATCAGCCGTTCAGTTGCAATGATGCAACGCTGTTTCGCCCCATGAGCATCTTCTGATGCAACAAAAGACAGAACGCCGCAGGGCTGAGGAAGACAGCGAAAAGAGGAATACCAAGAGACGCACAAGAGACGCACGGAGACAAGAATTATGGGCCATTCAGGAGGCTAGGAGAAGATACAGAGGAAAGAGACAGGAAGAATGAGAAAGGAGAGGCAGGGAGAGAAAGAGGTCGAATTGAGTTTTGGTCGGATGTGAAAAAAATAACATGGACATTAGTACCTTGTTGTCAAGTCAGCAGGCAGAAAGTTAACTAGCCCAATAATCAACGATGGACAGTGAAATGGAGGTGATTTTCATGATTAGTAGCCAAACATTTTCTTAGAGCTGAAGACTTGTGTTAGCTCCTCAGATGAATGCCTAGGCTTTAGCTTAGCAGGCTAACAGACCCAGTTGGTCACACAAGTATGGACAATCAATACGAATCACGTCAACAAATCTGAACTAAATCATTACAATCAATCTTGAAAGCCCCTTGAGATGACGGTGGCCTCAAAAATCTGAACCTCAACAGAGACGCTGGGTGTGTTATTCCCAAATGGTACCCTAGTCCCATATGCAATATACTCCTTTTGACCAGGGTCCCAAAGGCTCTGGTCAAAAGTAGTGCACTATATAGGGAATAGGGTGCCATTTGGGACGCTGACAGAGTATCAGAGCAGGTCTGTACTGGGCTTGGCACAGGGAGGTGTGTAATCCCTTGAACAGGTGCTTTGGGACCAGAGAGACAGGCTTTGGGAGAATATGATGTTGTGAAGGGGAGAATATGAGGTTGTAAAGGGGAGATATGAGGTTGTAAAGGCGAGATATAAGGTTGTGAAGGGGAAATATGAGGTTCTGAAGGGGAGATATGAGGTTCTGAAGGGAAGATATGAGGAAAGAGGGAGAACACAGGGAAAGAGATATGAGGAGAGGGAAGAGAGGGCGATATAAGGATGTGGGATTTGAGGAGGGAGGTATAAGCGAAAGGAAGGTGATGAAATATGAGTTTGAGGAGGGAACGCGAGCGTGAGGGCCTTGAGGGGATTGAGGGAGTAGAGGGGTGAGGAGATTCCTCAGGAGTATCTGTCGGCTTACAACTCAAGAGATAGGTGTTGAGTTGCACCCGGCGATGCTACAAATGTAATATCGGAGACAGACACTGTATCCCTGGCGATGTCGTCATAACTAATGTTGGATGCTGGCAAGTTTGCATTTGAGGAATGATGTGAGTGAAGTATGTAATCATCGTATGGATAATGGATGGAAACAATATGTAATCATCGTATGGATAATGGATGGAAACAAAACACCTTTTAATCCTTTCTCTTTTTGAATTAATTTCAGTGTGTTGTATCTCAAAGGCATTTCTGTTGTACATTTTCTAGCTCTCTTTGGGTTCTAATGTCAGTGTGTTCCTGTTTGTTTCAGGAAGCATGTCAGCGAGTCAGTGATATATTCTCCTCCTCTGTAGGCCAACCGACAAAATTACATTTATAACCGTGTCACTTGAGAATCACACCACAAAGCAAGCACAAAAACGCAAGCATGCATGTCTACACATGCACACGCACAGGCGCACACACTCACACCAAGATCGGTTTGACCTTGAAGTTGTAGGCATGTGTCAGATGTGTGGTGTAGTATGTAGTGTGAATGTAATACGATAAATAAATAGTAGCTCTTATGTATTGTATACAGCGAGTACAGCACCAGCTCAAGGCCTGAGGCAGAGAGAACAATAAAGTTAATTCAACTTAAGTAGCAGTCAGTCTTAAACTGCAGCTCCTAATGACGACATCACAGCATTGTAATAACCACAACAATGATAATTATACCCATATATGTATACTGAATTAAAATATAAATGCAACATGCAACAATTTCAACTACTGAGTTACAGTTCATATAAGG
Organism: Thymallus thymallus; assembly: GCA_023634145.1. Classification (NCBI taxonomy): domain Eukaryota; kingdom Metazoa; phylum Chordata; class Actinopteri; order Salmoniformes; family Salmonidae; genus Thymallus; species Thymallus thymallus. The sequence goes on from CM042398.1 coordinate 17,732,763, forward strand.
TAATCAGTTCATTACGCCCTAATCTATGGATTTCACATGGGCAGGGGAACAGCCATGGGTGGACCTGGGAGGGCATGGGCCCACTTGGAAGCCAGGACCTGCCAATCAGAACGATTTTTTCACCACAAAAGGGCTTTATTAGAGACAGAAATACTCCTTAGTTTCATCAGCTGTCCGGGTGGCTGGTCTCAGACGATCCCGCAGGTGAAGAAGCCGGATGTGGAGGTCCTGGGCTGGCGTGGTTACACATGGTCTGCGGTTGTGAGGCCGGTTGAACGTACTGCCAAATTCTCTAAAATGACATTGGTGTCAAGTCTGCCTCTGCTCCCCCTCTCTGGTGCACGAGGTCACCAAGGCTGCTCATCATTACGCACGCCTCTCACCATGGTTACGCGCACCAGCGCTTCATTGGACCTGGACTCCATTACGTCATTGATTGTCTCCCCTATATCTGTCACCTCCTCAGTTTCATTCCCGTGTCTGCATTGATGTTTTGTTTCTCTCATCCAGCCGCTGCTTTTGCTTTGTTTTATGTCTATTTATTATTAAACCCTCACCTTGTACTTTCTTCCCGTCTCCTAGCTTCTGTCAAACCAAGACCGTTACAGTTGGAGGCGGCTTATGGTAGAGAAATTAACATTCAACTATCTGGCAACAGATCTGTTGGACATTCCTGCAGTCAGCATGCCAATTGCATGCTCCATCAATACTTGAAACATCTGTGGCAATTTTAGAGTGCCTTTTATTGTCCCAGGCACAAGGTGTACCTGTGTAATAATCATGCTGTTTAATCAGCTTCTTGATATGCCACATCTGTCAGGTGGATGGATAGTCTTGGCAAAGGAGAAATGCTCACTAACAAAATCTGAGAGAAATAAGCTTTTTGTGCGTATGGAACATGTCTGGGATCTTTTATTTCAGCTCATGAAATATGGGACTGCTTTTATATTTTTGTTCTGTAATAGTTGTTGTTGAACAGATTTAAAAGGCCAGTGCTGGCTCGTGTCCATTTAGGGGGATATGCTATCTCCATCTGTGTTGCTAAATGTACTACATTATAAAAACATTAAAGAGACGGCAGCGCTCAGAAAGACAGAACACTCACGGCTGTAACTGAAACATCAACACAGCCCGGCTGGCCCGCACATCCGTTCAGTCAGGGGTGTGTCCATTTAGGATGCAGACAAGACGTCAGAATGGAGTGTATGCACATATTAACAAATACAATCGGCTTCTTGAAGAATTAACAGACCACTAACGTTAACTCTATGCTCCCTGTTCTGCCCCGGGACCCAGCTGCAATGCAGTTTAAATCGAATTCTAGTTAAAGTCTGTTCGCCAGTGAAGGATGCCTTGAGTCGCTCGGTTGGCAAGGCGGATGGGAGGCCTGTATTATTACATCACACAATCAGTTAGCTGATACATGGGCTATGAGGGTGGTGTGTGTGTCTTTGTGTGTGTGTGTATGTGTATGGGCAGCCTGTGGGAGCCAGGGGGACGCCACCATAGAGCAATTAAGCCAAGTTTAATGCACCGCCCCCCGTGCACATCGATCCACTATACTCTAATATCCCTCAGCAGTAACGCAGTGTGTCCCAAATGGCACTGTATAAGGAACTGGGTGATTTGGAATGCACACATTAGATTTATCACGGTCGCTGCAATAGCCAACCGCACCATAGTGTAAATACCTAAAGAAGCATTAATCGTTTTGGGATATGTACGTACGGTCATCGTCGATGCATTTATTGATGAAGCCGATGACTGGTATACTCCTCAATGCTATTGGATGAATCCCGGAACATATTCCAGTCTGTGCTAGCAAAACAGTCCTGTAGCGTAGCATCCGCGTCATCTGACCGCTTCCGTATAGAGTGAGTCACTGGTACTTACTGCTTGAATTTTTGCTTGTAAGCAGGAATCAGGAGGTTAGAATTATGGTCAGATTTGCAAATGAAGTGCGAGGAAGAGCTTTGTATGCATCTCTGTGTGTGGAGTAAAGGTGGACTAGAGTTTGTTTGTTCCCTCTGTATGCACATGTGACATGCTGGTGGAAATTAGGTCAAACTGATTTAAGTTTGCCTGTATTAAAGTCCCCGGCCACTAGGAGCGCAGTGTTTCTGGATGAGCATTTTCTTGTTTGCTTATGGCCTTATATAGCTGGTTGAGTGCGGTCTTAGTGCCAGCATTAGTCTGTGGTGGTATATAGACAGCTACGAACTCTCTTGGTAGATAGTGTGGTCTACAGCTCTCTCCTGTAGAAGTATATTTTATATTTATTTGTATTATTATATATATTTTTTCATTGCTTTTAGTATATCGAATGTGCAATACGTGCAGCTATCTGTAATTAAACCCTGCGCACTAAGGACTGTATTTTAAGGGAATTACTATTATTACCCCAAATTACATCATACACACATTTAGCTATTTAAGTATCTCTTCCTGTCATTTACCTGTACAGTTAATGTAACCATGCAAATATTCACTTACCTGTAAATTTAACTGTATATTTACCTGTACAGTTAATTTAACCATGCAAAATTTTCACTTACCTGTTAATTTAACCAGTATGTCTATTAAGTAAACTATTATTACCCTCACTCATATCATACGCATTTTTAGCTATTGAAGTATTTCTCTGCCATCGACCTGTATAGTATAGTCAACCATGTACAATCTGCCAATGTATAGTGTACATATTCAGCCAACCACCCATACTATGCAATGTCTTTTTATAGCTTTTTTTAGCACTCCAGACTTCTTGTATTTCTATACTTTTTTATACTGACACTCTATGTATCATGTATCGTGAATATGTATTTTGTGTATTTTCGTTCTGGCATTTTGCACCTGCCCTGTGTTTTGTTGTAGCTGCTTGACAAAGAAATTTCCCCCTCAGGGATCAATAAAGTATCTATCTATCTATCTATCTATCTATCTATCTATCTATCTATCTATCTATCTATCTATCTATCTATCTATCTATCTATCTATCTATCTATCTATCTATCTATCTATCTATCTATCTATCTATCTATCTATCTATCTATCTATCTATCTATCTATCTATCTATCTATCTATCTATCTATCTATCTATCTATAGGCCAACATTGCTGTTCTGTAGAATGAACGAGTCATGCGCTCCACCTTAATGCAAGTTGAAGTAAGAGGGGTTTCTTTGCCATCAATGGGTTCCCAAATATGAATGGAGACTTCACCCACATCGCCATAAAAGCACTATCCCAAAATGAGTTAAACTATGGTTATGTGATGTGATGCACAAAAGATGCTGCTGAATGTGGTGGCAATGTGGCCAGGTGGAGCGCACGACTATAGAACAGCAATAGCACGACTTGTTCATTCTGCAGAACAAGTGAGTGGTGAGTGTTGCCTACTCATTTGAAGTATAGTTGCCATAGCTAAAGCAACTTAAATTGTTCTAATGGTCCTCTCTTTCTGGTTTTATTTTTTACTGGTCAAGCCACAACTGAGCGAGCCAAATAAAACCTTTTGGTAGTAATCAATCTCTGACACTAGCACCTCTATTTCAGTTTGTTTTTCATAGCATTTTTGTGGTTGTGCCATTGTATTTCATGGTATGGCGTTGTATATTCCTTGCAGGCTTTAATTGGGTAATTTTTACCATATACAGTGCATTCGGAAAGTATTCAGACCCTTTGACTTTTTCCACATTTTGTTACGTTACAGCCTTATTCTAAAATGGATTAAATCGTTTTTCCCCCTCATCAATCTACACACAATACCCAATAATGACAAAGATAAAACTGTTTATAAAAAATAAAAATAAATGTATGAATAGAAAACAGAAATATCACATTTATATTGAGACCCTTTTCTCAGTAGTTTGTTGCAGCACCTTTGGCAGCGATAACTGCCTCGAGTCTTCTTGGGTATGACGCTACAAGCTTGGCACACCTGTATTTGGGAAGATTCTCCCATTCTTCTTTGCAAAACCTCTCAAGCTCTGTCAGGTTGGATGGGGAGCGTTGCTGCACAGCTATTTTCAGGTCTCTCCAGAGATGTTCGATCGGGTTCAAGTCCGGGCTCCAGCTTTGCCACTCAAGGACATTCAGAGACTTGTCCCAAAGCCACGTCTTGGCTGCATACTTAGGGTCGTTGTCCTGTTGGGATGTGAACTTTCGCCCCAGTCTGAGGTCCTGAGCGCTCTGGAGCAGGTTTTCATCAAGGATCTCTCAACATCCCCAAAGCATGATGCTACCACCACCATGCTTCACCGTAGGGATGGTGCCAGGTTTCCTCCAGACGTGATACTTGGTATTCATGCCAAAGAATTCAATCTTGGTTTCATCAGACTAGAGGATCTTGTTTCTCATGGTAGGAGAATTTTTCGGTGTCTTTCGGCAAACTCCAAGCGGGCTGTCATGTGCCTTTTACTACCATAAAGGCCTGCAGAGAATGTTGTCCTTCTGGAAGGTTCTGAATACTTATGTAAGTAAGGTATTTCATTTTTTCATTTTTAATACATTTGCAATAATGTCTAAAAACCTGTTTTCACTTTGTCATTATGGGGTATTGTGTGGATTTTATTTTATTTAATACATTTTAGAATAAGTCTGTAACGTAAGACATGTTAAGGGGTCTGAATAGTTCCGAATGCACTGTAAATGGTTAAAATATTAGGTTTCTCGCCAACGCTCCCTTTCTCTCTCACACACTCCCACTTTCTCTCTCTCACACTCCCCCTTTCTCTCTATCTCCATCTCTCTATTTTTCTATCTCTGCCATCTTCCTACGTCCTGTAACTATGCGTTCTATTACACTTTCTTTGTTCTCGGAGATGACAGAGAGCACTATTTATACATGCACAACACACGTGCACACACACACACATGCACACTCTTTTTGGAAGTCAAGAACATTGACATTCGCCTGGCTTGTGCAACTTTTTTAATTCTGCCCGTTGAACAAACGAACGAACACAGAGTCCCAGGAGAGTAAGGGATACTATTCAGCCATATCGGCCCAAAGGTTGAGCTATTGATCAAGCTTTAAACCCGCTCACACCCTCCCCTTGCTTCACAGAGCCTGACGGTCAGAGGAAGGACTAGGGTTTGATATTACGCCCATACTGTCAGCAGCTAGCGAGCAAGGACCCGATAGTGCTCACTCTGAGATTATCGTGCCACTCTAGGCTATTTATTATGCCTGCCGTGTATATGTCTCTCTCTGCCAGTACATTGTGTTTTCTTCTGCTCTCTCTCTGCCTACACAGAGAGATGGAGGCGTAGAGAAGACACATTTCGGTTCACATTATAGGCCTGCCTATATGATGAGGATAGTTCATGACCCTGTTGGTTCAGTCAGTAATCAGTGAGTCGATGTAGGATGAGGATCACTGTCGTGTTAAGATGTAGGATGGGTCCACGTCGCCTAGGCATGAGAGGAGATGAGGAGAGGAGAGGAGAGGAGAGGAGAGGAGAGGAGAGGAGCGTCAGAGGGTTAATACCAGGGTTGGGGCCAATTCCATTTCAATTCCAGTCAATTACAAAAGGTGAACCAAACTTCAATTTAAATTGAAATGTTTCTTCATTGAAAAGCATTGAAAAGAATTTGAATTTTATCGTACTTCCTGAATTGACTGGAAATTAAATGGAATTGACCCCAACCCTGGTTAATACAGACGCATAATAACTAACTGAGTCGTAAACTCTGTCGTGACTCTTTACACATAATTACCGGTTGGGGAAAGGAGAGGAGTTATCTAGGAGGTTATACTCACTGGCCAAAAGGCACGCCAGTGGAGGGACAACAATGCATTTGAAGGAGCCTGCTTTTTAAAGACATCACGCTAGAGCAGAGAGCCACGAGAGCTCAGTTCAGTTACTCACATACTAATCTTGCCTGTTTCTCCCGAGGCACTTAGATGCCCACACTTTCACACGAGCTGTCTCTCTCTCATATCCTTCCACTGGCTCTCTCTCCCTCTCTTTTTTAATCTCTCCCACTATTTCTCTCTATATACTGTATCTTAGTCTCACACATATGGGCAGAGGGGTTTGAATGTGAACACAATTAGTGGACTATTTCATCTGTAGCCAGGCTTGGCTAGACACACATGATAAAGACTATCAGACTTAGGGGTTGTAAGGACATTTGATGCAGCCAAACATTTTAACCAGCACTTTCTCTATGTCTCGTTCCTCTTATAAAGCATAGGCAGTGGGTAAGTGGACATAACATAGACAAGGAACACCTGGGGCCTCATTTATACATTTATCTCAAATACTACTTATGGAATTTTGAATGTTCATACGCATAGAAAAAGTGTGATTATAAAACAATCCTATGAGTGTCATACACACACCGGTAGGAGATCACCATTGATAAATGACAATTGTTCTCAGCCTCAGTGCTCGTGCACAACCTTGGCACGAGCACTGAGAGAGGGGACGAAGGGGGGAGAGGCTGGGAGACAGACAGGGGGCATAATTAGTAGAGGCGTGTGAGGCTTGTGAGGTGGCAGTGCCCCGGAGGGAGGAATGGAAGGGAAGGAGGCCTCGAAGGAGAGGAGCTGATAAGCTAAACTGCTTCAGTAACAGCCCAGTGGATGCTGCTCTGAGCAGAGATAGATACGGTGTGATTGAGGTGCCATGCTGCTGGCTTGGCTGAGTTTTCTACTCATCGCTCTGGTCCTCTACATGCAACCAGCGCCAGTGCCATCTCCTCTTCTCTCCTCTCCTCTCCTCTCCTCTCCTCTCCTCTCCTCTCCTCTCCTCTCCTCTCCTCTCCTCTCCTCTCCTCTCCTCTCCTCTCCTCTCCTCTCCTCTCCTCTCCTCTCCTCTCCTCCTCTGTCCCCTGTATTTCTGTCAATTGTACAACTGGAGTGGAAATCTGGAGAGCTGAGTAGTATTCTACCTGCCAGACAGGAGGCCCCTCTCCCTGTCAAGGGCTTGTTATGAATATGGATATGAATATGGAATCACCAGTCTCTTCTCGCAGCTTGATGCCTTAGCTAGTGCCATGTTTAATCAGACCATTTGAAGAACTCTACTTATTCGCTACTCTTTATAAATACTGTATATATACAGTGGGGAGAACAAGTATTTGATACACTGCCTATTTTGCAGGTTTTCCTACTTACAAAGCATGTAGAGGTCTGTAATTTTTATCATATGTACACTTCAACTGTGAGAGACTGAATCTAAAACAAAAATCCAGAAAATCACATTGCATAATTTTTAAATAATTAATTTGCATTTTATTGCATGACATAAGTATTTGATACATTAGAAAAGCAGAACTTAATATTTGGTACAGAAACCTTTGTTTGCAATTACAGAGATCATACGTTTCCTGTAGTTCTTGACCAGGTTTGCACACACTGCAGCAGGGATTTCGGCCCACTCCTCCATACAGACCTTCTCCAGATCCTTCAGGTTTCGGGGCTGTCGCTGGGCAATAAGGACTTTCAGCTCCCTCCAAAGATTTTCTATTGGGTTCAGGTCTGGAGACTGGCTAGGCCACTCCAGGACCTTGAGATGCTTGTTATGGAGCCACTCCTTAGTTGCCCTGGCTGTGTGTTTCGGGTCGCTGTCATGCTGGAAGACCCAGCCACGACCCATCTTCAATGCTCTTACTGAGGGAAGGAGGTTGTTGGCCAAGATCTCGCGATACATGGCCCCATCCATCCTCCCATCAATACGGTGCAGTCGTCCTGTCCACTTTGCAGAAAAGCATCCCCAAAGAATGATGTTTCCACCTCCATGCTTCATGGTTGGGATGGTGTTCTTGGGGTTGTACTCATCCTTCTTCTTCCTCCAAACACGGCGAGTGGAGTTTAGACCAAAAAACTCTATTTTTGTCTCATCAGACCACATGACCTTCTCCCATTCCTCCTCTGGATCATCCAGATGGTCATTGGCAAACTTCAGACGGGCTTGGACATGCGCTGGCTTGAGCAGGGGGACCTTGCGTGCGCTGCAGGATTTTAATCCATGACGGCGTAGTGTGTTACTAATGGTTTTCTTTGAGACTGTGGTCCCAGCTCTCTTCAGGTCATTGACCAGGTCCTGCCGTGTAGTTCTGGGCTGATCCCTCACCTTCCTCATGATCATTGAAGCCCCACGAGGTGAGATCTTGCATGGTGCCTAAGACCGAGGGAGATTGACCGTCATCTTGAACTTCTTCCATTTTCTAATAATTGCGCCAACAGTTGTTGCCTTCTCACCAAGCTGCTTGCCTATTGTCCTGTAGCCCATCCCAGCCTTGTGCAGGTCTACAACTTTATCCCTGATGTCTTTACACAGCTCTCTGGTCTTGGCCATTGTGGAGAGGTTGGAGTCAGTTTGATTGAGTGTGTGGACAGGTGTCTTTTATACAGGTAACGAGTCTGTGGGAGGTCTGTGGGAGCCGGAATTCTTACTGGTTGGTAGGTGATCAAATACTTATGTCATGCAATAAAATGCAAATTAATTATTTAAAAATCATACAATGTGATTTTCTGGATTTTTGTTTTAGATTCCGTCTCTCACAGTTGAAGTGTACCTATGATAATAATACTAATAATTACAGACCTCTACATGCTTTGTAAGTAGGAAAACCTGCAAAATCGGCAGTGTATCAAATACTTGTTCTCCCCACTGTATATATATATATATATATATGTACAGTTGAAGTCGAAGTTTACATACACCTTAGCCAAATACATTTTCACAATTCCTGACATTTATTCCTAGTAAAAATTCCCTGTCTTAGGTCAGTTAGGATCACCACTTTATTTTAAGAATGTGAAATGTCAGAATAATAGTAGAGAGAATTATTTATTTCAGCTTTTATTTATTTCATCACGTTGCCAGTGGGTCAGAAGTTTACATAAACTCAGTTAGTATTTGGTAGCGTTGTCTTTAAATTTTAAACTTCCGACTTCAACTGTATATATATATGCTCCTTTTTGGTTTGTTGCATACAACTCTCCTGTCCTCGGCTCCCTCTCTCCGGTTTCTGTGATATATTTCCTCTCTCTCTTTAGCTTTCTTTATTGATATCTTGCTCTTTGTCTTCTCAAGAGTTTCTCTTGAGCCTCTTGAAACAGCAGAGATTAAGAAAATTATGTGACCGTCTACCAGCCATGTTGTGTCTCTCTCTCTCTCTCTGTATCTCTCTCTCAATCCATTACCATGCCTATCATTTGGCTCCTGCTCCCTCTGTTCCAGGTGGGCTAGATATATTAATAACATTGAGGACCAGATGTACCTTAGCAGTCGCTGGCTTTACATCAAATAACATCAGGGTCGTATTCATTATTGCACTTTGTTTTGCAACAGAAAACGAGCGTTCCTTATAAGTTCAGGCAGTCCCACCCCATTTCTGTCTATTTTCTTCAGTTTGGTATCTTGTAAATATGACCCTGGTTTTTCTGCTTTAGCTTTGTTTTTCTGTGCTGGCTTAGTCATCCCCCTCCCCCCTCTTGGTGTCCTCTCTTGGTGGTAGCCAGGTAGTCGGGTGACAAATGTGAATTCCTCGCGAACAGTTCCGGGTTTCCTGCCAAGTCATTACTAGATACACTATTTCTGAATGCTCCCTCTCTCCGGTCTCTCCTCTCATTCTTTCCAAATGGATAAATTAATCTTCTCTATTAATAACCCCTGTTTTCAGATGGTCATACCATGGCTCATTTAGCTATTAGATTAGGAATTGTAGGAACCCTGTCGGTATATACAGTGCATTCGGAAACTTGATAAAGCTTGAGAGGATCTGCAGAGAAGAATGGGAGAAACTCCACAAATATTGGTGTGCCAAGCTTGTAGCGTTATACTCAAGAAGACTCAAGGCTCTAATCGCTGCTAAAGGTGCTTCAACAAAGTACTTAGTAAAGGGTCTGAATACTTTTGTAAATGTGATATTTCATTTTTTTTATATGTAATACATTTACAAAAATGTCTAAAAACCTGTTCATTATGGGATATTGTGTGTAGATTGATGAGGGGAACAAACCAATTCAATCCATTTTCGAATAAGGCTGTAACGTAACAAAATGTGGAAAAGGTCAAGGGGTCTGAATACTTTCTGAATGCACTTTATATGCGTATATATATTAAAAATTGCCTTTACTGCGGTAGCCCATTGTGAGGGCTTGGTTGTGGTAAGGCCTCTTACTCCCACCTAGGGGAGGAGAGAGGCACACAACCAGCCTCTCACACATTATCAGGGAGATTATCATCCCCAATCAGAGACAGCTGTCTAGCGTTGTCTCTGATTGGGGATGGTATTTAAGATCTGCCCAGATCCACCTGTGTGTGGATCATTATTCTTTGTGTTTGTCTGCGCTGCCAGCAGCCACAGTAAGTCACCGTGTTTTTGTTTGTTTTGTTTGATTGTTAGTTAGTTTAATAATACTCTCCTTTTTTATTTATATGCCTCGTGAATACAACTCATATAAATAAAAAGGATGACACTCCACGAACGCTCCGTCTATCGTCCCATATATCCAACACACCGTGACAGAATGATCCACCACCCTGGGACGCAACGGGGGATAACTTTGGGAGACATCCTCCTCGGTATGGGGAAAATTACCGAGGAGGAACACTCCCATTATCGTGCGGTGGAGGAGGGCTGGTGTCCGGAGCAGAGGCGCCGAAGACGGGGGAAACGTTACCGGGCTAAAGCGAAGGACCAGCTTGGAGCCCAGAAAAACTCCCAAACTGATTTTGGGGGGGGGCTATGGGGGTGGTCGGGGATCGAGGGAGAAGAGCCCCGACCACTGCACTCGTGGGGGTTCCAGGAGGAGCCCCTACAGCCGTGGGAGCAGGAGTACAGAGAGGAGTCGGAGGAAGACGACAGCGATGTGCTTCTGTTCCCTCACTCGTGGGGGTTCCCGGAGGAGCCCTCGCAGGATGGGGATTGGCGTTGGAGTAGGGACGACAGGCACAGTCGTTCTCCAGCGTCAGTTCCCAGTCCGGTGCCTCCAGCGCCGGTCCAGAGTCGGAGGAGGAGGAGACCGACTCAGCGCACCAAACCATCGGTGCGCAACAATAGCCCGGTACGGCCCGCGCCTGCTCCGCGCACCAGCTCTATGGTGCGTTTCCCCAGCCCGGCGCGACCCGTGCCAGCTCAACGCACCGACCCAACGGTGCGTTTCCCCAGCCAGGTACAGCCCGTTCCAGCTACTCGCACCAGACCAGCGGTGCGTTCCCCCAGCCCGGTACGGTCTGTGCCTGCTCCTCGCACCCAACCTATGGTGCGTTTCCCCAGCCCGGCGCGACCCGTGCCAGCGCAACGCACCGACCCAACGGTGCGTTTCCCCAGCCAGGTACAGCCCGTTCCAGCTACTCGCACCAGACCAGTGGTGCGTTCCCCCAGCCTGGTACGGTCTGTGCCTGCTCCTCGCACCCAACCTATGGTGCGTTTCCCCAGCCCTGCGCGACCCGTGCCAGCTCAACGCACCGACCCAATGGTGCGTTTCCCCAGCCCGGCGCGACCCGTGCCAGCTCCTCGCACCAGACCTATGGTGCGTGTCCCCAGTCCAGTACGCCCCGTGCCTATTCCTAGCACGGAGGCTACCACGACGTTCATCCCCGCTGTGGAGCAGGAGCTCCATAGCGTGTCGGTGCCCAGTCTGGGGCCGACAGCCAGCCCAACTACAGGGCTGGAAACCCTCTCTGCGTCGGTGCCCAGGGTGGGCACGACGTTCAGCCCCGCTGTGGAGCAGGAGCTCCATAGCGCGTCGGTGCCCAGTGTGGGGCCGACAGCCAGCCCAACCAGAGGGCTGGAAACCATCTCTGCGTCGGTGCCCAGGGTGGGCACGACGTTCAGCCCCGCTGTGGAGCAGGAGCTCCATAGCGTGTCGGTGCCCAGTCTGGGGCCGACAGCCAGCCCAACCACAGGGCTGGAAACCCTCTCCGCGTCGGTGCCCAGGGTGGGCACGACGTTCAGCCCCGCTGTGGAGCAGGAGCTCCATAGCGCGTCGGTGCCCAGTCTGGGGCCGACAGCCAGCCCAACCAGAGGGCTGGAAACCATCTCTGCGTCGGTGCCCAGGGTGGGCACGACGTTCAGTCCCGCTGTGGAGCAGGAGCTCCATAGCGTGTCGGTGCCCAGTCTGGGGCCGACAGCCAGACCAGCTGCAGGGCTGAAGACCACCTCTGCGTCGGTGCCCAGGGTGGGCACGGCATCCAGCCTGAGGTCTCCGGAGAAGGTCAGCAGCCCGAGGCCTCCTGTGACGGTCAGTAGCGTGAAGTCTCCTGTAAAGGTCAGCAGCCTGAGGCCTCCTGTGAAGGTCAGCAGCCCGAGACCTCCAGTGAAGGTCAGCAGCCCGAGACCTCCAGTGAAGGTCAGCAGCCCGAGGCCTCCAGTGAAGGTCAGCAGCCCGAGGCCTCCAGTGAAGGTCAGCAGCCCGAGGCCTCCAGTGAAGGTCAGCAGCCCGAGGCCTCCAGTGAGGGTCAGCAGCCCGAGGCCTCCAGTGAGGGTCAGCAGCCCGAGGCCTCCAGTGAGGGTCAACAGCCCGAGGCCTCCAGTGAGGGTCAGCAGCCCGAGGCCTCCAGTGAAGGTCAGCAGCCCGAGGCCTCCAGTGAAGGTCAGCAGCCCGAGGCCTCCAGTGAAGGTCAGCAGCCAGAGGCCTCCAGCGAAGGTCAGCGCCACGCCACCTCCAGCGAAGGTCAGCGCCACGCCACCTCCAGCGAAGGTCAGCGCCACGCCACCTCCAGCGAAGGTCAGCGCCACGCCACCTCCAGCGAAGGTCAGCGTTCCGCCACCTCCAGCGAAGGTCAGCGTTCCGCCACCTCCAGCGAAGGTCAGCGTTCCGCCACCTCCAGCGAAGGACAGCAGCCCGGAGCCTCCAGCCACAGCTCAAGGCCTGGAGCCTCCTCCACCGGTGCCCAGTCCGGGGCCGGTCGTCTGCGCCGCTCCAGTGCCGGAGCAGTCTGCTCCACCGGTGCCCAGTCCGGGGCCGGTCGTCTACGTCGCTCCAGTGCCGGAGCAATCCGCTCCACCGGTGCCCAGTCCGGGGCCGGTCGTCTACGTCGCTTCAGAGACGGAGCAGTCAGCTCCACCGGTGCCCAGTCCGGGGCCGGTCGTCTACGTCGCTCCATTGACGGAGCAGTCCGCTCCACCGGTGCCCAGTCCGGGGCCGGTCGTCTACGTCGCTCCAGTGCCGGAGCAGTCCGCTCCACCGGTGCCCAGTCCGGGGCCGGTCGTCTGCGCCGCTCCAGTGCCGGAGCAGTCCGCTCCACCGGTGCCCAGTCCGGGGCCGGTCGTCTACGTCGTTCCAGTGACGGAGCAGTCCGCTCCACCGGTGCCCAGTCCGGGGCCGGTTGTCAGCCCCTCTCCAGGGTTGAGGGCTCCCGCACCAGGGTCCAGACAGGACTTGGTGAATGGCGGGAGTACTGAGGGGGGAACCACCGCGCCGGGGTCCGGACCGGACCGGGCGTGCAACGGAGAGGTAGGAGGAAAGCTACTCTCACAGCCTGTGCCACGCCCGGAACCGGAACCGGAGCCCCCACCAGCAACCACCTCAGTACCCCGCCATGTCCCCCCTAGTTTTGGACATTTTTTCTTTTCAGGAGAGGGGGGATTGTATGTGTGCGGTCGGGAGTCCGCACCTTAGGGGGGGGGTACTGTGAGGGCTTGGTTGTGGTAAGGCCTCTTACTCCCACCTAGGGGAGGAGAGAGGCACACAACCAGGCTCTCACACATTATCAGGGAGATTATCATCCCCAATCAGAGACAGCTGTCTAGCGTTGTCTCTGATTGGGGATGGTATTTAAGATCTGCCCAGATCCACCTGTGTGTGGATCATTATTCTTTGTGTTTGTCTGCGCTGCCAGCAGCCACAGTAAGTCACCGTGTTTTTGTTTGTTTTGTTTGATTGTTAGTTAGTTTAATAATACTCTCCTTTTTGACTCATATAAATAAAAAGGATGACACTCCACGAACGCTCCGTCTATCGTCCCATATATCCAACACACCGTGACACCCATAGAAATGTATTGAATAACCTATTTATAAATGTCAAAGCAGACAGACAAAACGACTTCCGTACTCCCATTCATTTTTTTAACCGGTACCGAGATACCTTCAGAAGAGTCCCGTGACAGTTGTCTGGATCATAGTTAGTTATTAACCCAAACAGTTACAGACAGAAGTTGGCACTTTGGCGATACTGAATTCAGATGAGTCCCATTGGGCTTGTGGGGGTCATAGAACAAAACGGAGAACACCATTGTGTTCGTGAGTCTCCCCTTTCCCATAATGTGGTCAGATTAGTTTGTAGGCCAAACAGTTGGGACGCTACAGACATTTTCGTGAGATTACCGATTTTCGGGATGTCTCCTGGTCTGACAAACAGCGCTGTAACCTTGACGCTTTCCACTGCAGATGTGGAAGGCTGACATCAGTGGAAGTGGTGGATTGAGACGCAGCCCATACAAAATAAACAGATATCTCTAGTTTAAACAGAGAGATTTTGGTGGGGACTTTTTAAAGTATGTTAATTACTCGACTCTGTTATTTTTAAAGAGGCAGTATTGCCAATAACACTCAGACCATTCCATCATTGTTACGCAGTGCTTGACATGGACTGAAATAGGTTCCGGTATTCATTTCCATAACACTCAGACTATTACATCATTGTTATGCAGCGCTTGACTTGGACTGAAATAGGTTCCGATATTGTTTATATTTAGATGCTCCTGTTATGTTATTCCAATGCTACTTCATTTGATTTGATGTCATGTTATTCCAATGCTACTTCATTTGATTTGATGTTATGTTATTCCACTGCTACTTAATTTGATTTGATTTTATATTATTCCACTGCTACTTCATTTGATTTGATGTTGTGTTATTCCACTGCTACTTCATTTGATTTTATGTTATTCCATTCTACTTCATTTGATTTGATGTTATGTTTTTCCACTGCTACTTCATTTGATTTGATGTTATGTTATTCCACCGCTACTTCATTTGATTTGATGTTATGTTATTCCATGCTACTTCATTTTATTTGATGTTATTCTTTCCACTGCTACTTCATTTGATTTAATGTTATGTTATTCCAGTTCTACTTCATATGATTTGATGTTATGTTATTCCACTGCTACTTCATTTGAGTTGATGTTATGTTATTCCACTGCTACTTCATTTGATTTGATGGGTCTTGAGATGGGATGCTTGATTTGCCTTTGTTGGTAATGACATCATGACATGTGATCTCCCCTATAAACATACATAATCCGGGATTATGGGTAAAAAGTTAAAACGATAAGGTCTTTCCAGTCTATAGTAATCCACTGTCAGTGAAGGGTTTATCACAGTCAGTAGTACTCTTCCTCTCTCCATCCCTCCATCCTCCCTTCACCCCTCCATCTCTTTTACATATTTCCTCCATCTCTCTTCCTTCATTGCATCCCTCCATCCACCCTCCCTCTCTCTTACACGCTCCCTCGCTCCCTCCCTCGCTCTATCCTTCCATTTTTCTTTGCTGCTTGGGCATTTTTTCCCTTCCCTGTCTCCTTCTGGATGACTGACTGACAGCTCGGGGGCTTGCCAATGCAGAGTAGTAGTAGTAGCGAGTGAAGGAGTAGGTAGGCAGTGGAGCACACTGCTGACTGACCTGGTGCTGCCTCAGAGTCTCAAAGCCTAACAGCCAACATATGTAACAAGCCTCATCTCAGCATGTATTCTGAACAACTCTGAACTCAGCATCCATTCACCACATGGGAACAACTCCCAACAGATGGGCTCATCCATTCACCACATGGGAACAACTCCCAACAGATGGGCTCATCCATTCACCACATGGGAACAACTCCCAACAGATGGGCTCATCCATTCACCACATGGGAACAACTCCCAACAGATGGGCTCATCCATTCACCACATGGGAACAACTCCCAACAGATGGGCTCATCGTAACAGCTGCAATTGAATGGATAGAAAGGTATCAAACATGTTTCCATGTGTTTGATACTGTTCCATTTATTCTATTACAACCTTTACAATGAGCCCATCCTCCCATTTCTTCACCAACCAGCCTCCAATGTTTCAAATTGGCTCCCCTTCCAAATATACTAAGAGCGTTTGATTGAGTCTGGAGTGACAAGCACCAGATGGGCAGGGATAGGATATGTTCTTTTGGTATTGAACCCACTTCTGTACCTTTATGTACAGTATGTATATGACTGCATTCCACAAGTCAATGTTAGATTGGCAAGATATTTTCATATAGCTATTCACACCAAAAAAGTGTCCTAACTAGACTATCTGCAAGGACAGACACAGAGTCCCTTTCAAGCATGAGTGCCTTACACAGTGTGATGTGAGGGCTTATTTTGTCACTGAACTATAAAGTTCTA
>CM042398.1:17751597-17836597 GCA_023634145.1 Thymallus thymallus
TGTTTGTGCGAGTGTGTGTGTGTTTGTGTGTGTGTGTGTGTGTGTCTGTGTGAATCTACAGTACTACAATATCATGACCAAAGCCAATTCACTGATAAGGCTTCAACCTAACACTCCCAAATAGAGAATGACTTTCAAGTGAATCTGTAATATGCGATAAACCGAGACATTTAGCGCTGGCTATACTGCAAGCCCCTACTTCTGACCAGGGCCATCCTCTCTGCTCATTTTGAGGAGTGTATGATAATATGACAGCTGATTTGGAATATGATGTATATTAGTCACAACGAATGCTATTCCAAGTCATGCATCACACTGATAATTATATCTGGTCATCGTAGTCATTGCTAGGAAAATAATAGAATGCATTGGAATGGAATGGAATAGAGTTTGGTAATTTCTGCACTTCGCCCAATAAGTTGGCCTCTCTTGGCATCTATTCTCTATACAGCGAGTAGAGAATAGTAGTTCTAAGATTGAACTGTTCAGCCAGGGACCAGGCAACAGTCTTCTGTAAGGGACTAATTATGTAGTTCATGAGAAACCTCAGGAGGAAATGGAGTAGAAGTTTGAACAGTTCATATAGGGAATGCAGCAATACCTACATTTACTCATCCACTTTTCTGTGAAACAGTGCCCCCTGTTTCACTTATATGAACTGTGGTGCAGAGGGATGCTGTTTTGAGGTCACAGAGTAGGAGTACACCCTTAAAGAGTACACCCTTAAAGAAGCATACTTTGTTGTCGTGTGTGTGTGTGTTTAGTGTGTCTATATATCATCCACATCTACTGACTCTCCCAAAAGAGTAAGAACTTTAAGTCAAAAGAGTAAGAACTTTAAGTCAAAAGAGTAAGGACTTTAAGTCAAAAGAGTAAGACTTTAAGTCAAAAGAGTAAGGACTTTAAGTAAAAAGAGTAAGGACTTTAAGTCAAAAGATTAAGGACTTTAAGTTACAATGTTACATAATCATCCCATTTATTTAACCAAAAACTCACTCCCTCCGCGACCCATAAAAATAAAAATCTCGATCCACTTTCTTCTCCCCTGCCTCTTCCCAGATGACTTCCATCCATCCCAGCACACTAATGATCTCATTTAGTAGTTTGTGGATGTTTTAATTGCTAGACCTGACTCCTGCAGCGCTGCGGTGACCTCTGTGTCACTACTAAAGTTAGATTCGCTCTCAGCGACCTCTGTTGCTCGGGTGGTTTAAAAATACCTTGGCCTTAAAACATACATGACCAAATCTCTGAAATAGATCAACATTGGCACAAAGAGGGAAATGTCCCCTTTTCACACCTTCATTTGGATAGGGAGAGCGCTGGTGATGGAGAGAAAGAAAGAAAACGTGAGGAAGTAAAAGAGAGAGGAAGAGAAAGAGAGCGTAAAAGAGCAAGAAGATGCAAGAAAGTGAGGGTATTGCAGGTGTGGTGGCAATTACATCAGCACCTGCATATTCAACAGCAGAAAAATCCCTCATCCATCAAAACAATACAACAATTTTCCCTTGCACACACGAATACACTTACTGCAGAATAACATAAAATGTCTGAAATCATATGATCTAGATGCAAATGTAGATGGAACAACAGATGATGTTCAAGCACCATTAGCACTAGCCTGGGTTCCAGTCTGTTTCTGCTCTCTTGTCAACTCCTTATGGCATGCCAGTGGAGTAGGCAGAAGCACAAGAAGATCTTGGACCAGGCTACATTAGCACAGCCATCATTCTCTATTAGCAGGTGGCTCAAAGTTATGGCTCCCTTCCAGCGTTTGGCTTCCAACTTCCAGCCCCGTAATGCCACTTGGTTCCACATGTGCTTTCATCTGATCAGTAACACACGCACACTGCACACACATACACACACACAGTCTTGTATAACTAACCTTGTGGAGACACACAATTCAGTCCCATTCAAAATATTCTCCAATCCATAACCATAAACATAACCCTAACCCTAGCCCCAACCCCAAAACATTATAGGCATTATTAGTTGGAGGATGATGTACGGTCTAAATTAATTTTTTGGGCCAAAGTTCAAGAGATTAATGCATTGCATTGGTGACTTGACCGTGGGGGTTTATGTAGGTGGGGATGGAGGGAGGGAGATGGTATTGTGCTGTTCTGCTGAGCAATGGAAAAACTAAATGTCCTGTTCCGGAACGGTGTGTGTGACATCTCACTATGTGTGCATCTAGGTTAATGGGTTTATAAGTGGCTGTGTGTGTGTGTGTGTGTGTGTGTGTGTGTGTGTGTGTGTGTGTGTGTGTGTGTGTGTGTGTGTGTGCGTGCACAAGTGGGGGTTAATGCAAGTGTGTCTCAGCACAATAATGAGTTGACATGAGTGTCAAACTACATTTGGGTCAATCCCCACGATGCTGACAGGCAGGCAGCAGCCTCTGAATTTCCCACTCCTTACAGCAGTGGAGGCTCCTCAGAGGAGGAAGGGGAGGACCATCCTCCTTAGTGATATTAATTTAAAAACATTTAAAACGTTATCCTTTTTGGATAAAACTATACTAAATACATTGACGTCACCAAATAATTTATTAAAACATAATCTACAGGAGCCTCAACAGCACTCTGTAGGGTAGCACCACGGTTTAGCTGGAGGACAGCTAGCTTCCGTCCTCCGTTACTGTAACGTTATTGCATGATTGTAGCGGGTTTACTAACACATTAGTTCTATTAGCTATGTTGACTATGACATCACTTTAGCTAATACGATGACATACTGCTGATGTGTTGTGCATTGACATCCACAAACGAAGGGAAAAGGTGAGAGGAGGAGAGCTCATAGATGGGAGAAGGAATACAGCGCGGCTGCCTTGATAGTGAACTGTGTTTACGCGTGATCAGGGGTGAATTCATTCTGCTGATTCTGTTGAAAAACGTTTCTTAAACTGAAGAAATCGGAAACAACTGTCGGACTAATGATTACACCCTAGATCAGCTAGATGCAGGCAAGCGTGTGCAAGGCAGTATCGAATGTGTCACTGTCTGTCGCCTCAAATCTTAATCTCGTCCTGTGTGCACCTACATTGTCAACTTTCATTCATAGCCTAGGTTGTAGCAACCTCTTGATGGGTATAGGGCACATTAGAGTATTATGTCTTACTTCAGCAAAGAAAGAGGAAGATCCTCTCTTTTTCCTCATCCCCCATTTATTCTCCTCTTTATGGAGATCTGTTTTTCAATTAACGATCTGCTCCGGAGGTCGATTAACTCTGTGTTAATTACATGTTAAATGTAAAAAATCTATCAGTGCAAATTGAGAATAGTTTTGTTTAAATTAATTCAATTGTATCTATCAGAAATGCACATAATGGGTGATGGCTAATTGCAAGTAGCCTTTTAAATAGGGGGAAGATACGTTAGTTTAGGCCGACATATTTTCGTCACATCCCTGTACAAAAAGGTGCTATCTAGAACCTGGAACCAAAAAGGGTTCTCCTATGGCGACAGCCAACTAACCCTTTTGGAATCCTTTTTTAGAAGAGTGTAGTTGTGTGTGTGTGCGCGTGCATGTGTTTGTGAGGGAGTTTTTAAATTGCGAGAGATGCCTTTCGGACTGTAGAATGTAGCTGTGCTTTAGTTTCCTACAGTTCAGTTTTGAGACTGTCTACGTAAAAATGCAAACATGCACTCTGGATCTGTCTGTACACAATTAGCTGGTCCTATCCAACATCTAACAACCTCTCACTTACACAATCCCACACAAACAAATACTCTTCTTCCAAGTAATCATTACATTTTCCTATTCTTCCACCCACAGACACACAGCTAGCTACCCACTCACTCAAACTCACTCAAACATACGTGCAGTGCACACACAGAAAGGCACCCACACACATATCTCATCTCTGTTGGATTGGTACTTTAATCCCATCCATGTTCCATGGTGTCATTAATCTGCCCGTGCAGTCAGGCATCGGGGATGAGATATGCTTCATTAACTGCGGTGCTACATCTCGAAGTAGAGGCCTTATCTGGTCTGGTCTGGTTTGGTTTCAGACACACACACACACACACACACACACACACACTAAAATTATTGTACTTCTCTACTATTTTAGGCAGGGTTTGTGGAGATACGCAGCAAACCAAACCAGAACCCTTGAACACATAGATTCCACCAAGCGAAAGGTTTACCACACAAGAACTCAGTTACCCCCACTGACACATCCTTAAATCTACCCACAGTACCACCCTTCCACCACGCTACCGTGCACATTCACCATCACTCCTGTCCTGTGCTGTACTGGGTATCCCAGCCGATCCCAGCTGCCACAAATGCGACGGACACTGTGGCGGTGTATTTCACAAGGCTATATTTCACACTCCAAAGAGCCGCTCGTCTCTAAATCAGTGAATCCCTAGAAAATCATGATATGGTATAGACTAGAGTCATGCATCACAACCCTCACATTCACTTCTAATGAAAGAGGAGTGATGGGGTGTGAGATTCTATGTGTAGTGAAGCTGAGATAGAGGATGGATAGAGCAGGGGAAAGAAGTGTATTTCTACCCCCTGGGCACCGACGTCAATTCAACATCTATTTAACGTCTATTCCAGGTCTTATTTGTGAATGGGATTTCACAGCGAGGTAGAGCTGCTTTCTGCAGCCGCACAGCTGATACGCCAACATTTTCTTGACATTCTCTCTATCCCTCTCCAACCCTCTCTCCCTATCTCTCTCTCTCCCTTTCTGCATTTCTGCCCGCTGCATGCATCAAACTGTTCTCTCTTTCTCTGTTCTCAGACAGTTTTCCTCAAGACACACCATTTCAATCTACACATCTCTGTCTATATTCCTCTCCTCTCACAAGTAACAGTGCGCTGCATTACCGCCTCTCCTCTCCTCTCCTCTCCACACATCTCTTTCTCTCCCCTCCTCTCTCTCTACCTTTGTCCCACACTCCATCGCTATCCCTTCCTCCTCTCTCTCTCTCTCTCTCTCTCTCTCTCTCTCTCTCTCTCTCTCTCTCTGTGTCTACTCCCTTTATTCTGGCTGCCCAACCCTCTTCCTCTTTTTCTCTTGCCAACTAATTTCCCCCCTCATTCCCGCCATATGTCAGTTTATGCTTTCACTCTTCTCTCTCTCGCTCTTTTTCTCTCTCCTTCTCCCGGTCTCTCTCTCTCCTCTCTGTCCCATTAACTCCCTTGTGATTGCTGAAGTTCTTCCCATCCCTCCATCCCTCTCTCTCCATCCCTCTCTTTCCATCCCTGTCTCTCCATCCCTCTCTCCCTCCCATATTACTTCAGGCTGCCCGTACATTGCAGCACCAACGACAGTTTCCCACAAACGTCACTCTTACAGGCAGCTCTGTTTGTACATATGTTACCAAAGGGGAGCAATCTGGAGTGAGTGATGAGGCAATCAGGGAGAAGGGAAAATGGAGGGGAGGGAGGAGGAAAAGTGTCCCAAAGTCTGTTGCAAAGTCACACTGAGCGTCTCTGTCTCTAAAGCCTGCATTATGACAAGTATACCCACCCGCACCGGCGACATCACTCATTATTTCCATTTGGACCCCCCCCTCCCTACATTACATCTCGTATTAAAGCGTACACGCCAACTCAGCCCAGCTCTCTCTCTCTCTCTGTTAGCCTGCATGGTGTGTGCTGCTGGAGCAGCAGCTCAAGCACAGCATCAGCACCAGACCCACAGAAGAGCTATCTAATAGACTTTCTCTTCCCTTCAGTGCACACACACATTGAAGCAAACACACACCGCTCGGGGACCAATCAGAGTCGCCAGAGTTCAGGTCTTATTTGTGAATGGGATTTTACGGAGAGGTAGAGCAGACACTGTTTTCTGCTTTCTGCAGCCGCACAGCTGATACGCCAACATTTTCTTGACATTCTCTCTATCCCTCTCCAACCCTCTCTCCCTATCTCTCTCTCTCCCTTTCTGCATTTCTGCCCGCTGCATGCATCAAACTGTTCTCTCTTTCTCTGTTCTCGGACAGTTTTCCTCAAGACACACCATTTCAATCTACACATCTATGTCTATATTCCTCTCCTCTCACAAGTAACAGTGCGCTGCATTACCGCCTCTCCTCTCCTCTCCTCTCTCCGTCTTCTTTTCACACTTCATCTCTTCTCATTTCTGGTTCTCCCCACTCCCTCTCGCTTTCCTTCCCTCGTCCTGTCTGCCCACAACATCAGTGATAGTTGAGGGAAGCAGAGCCCCTCCCTCCTCTCCTCACATCTTCCCCTATTTCTTACCTTTGTGAGAGTCTGTGTCCTCGTTGGTTCTGGAGCTTCTGTGGGATCGTCAGGCGGACGGTCAGGCGGATGGGAAGACAGACGGACGGATGTACCAGGAGCCTGGGAACCTTCTGTGAGCCAAAGAGGAGAGAGGAGGAGAGAGAAAAAAAAGAGAGATTGAGAGAGCGAGAAAGGTAGAAAGAGAGCGGACGGTGCTGCTGAAGAGGGAGAGGGAGTGCTGAGTGGCTGGAGGTGAGATGAAGGGGGGAGAGAGAGAAGGAAAGATAAATGGAGAGGGAGTGAGAGAGGGAGAGAGGGCTGGCTTGGGATAGGAGGGGATTTTGTGACATTTAAGAGGAGGGAGGGATTGCAGTTGAGTGGAGAGAGATACTGGAAGAAGGGATGGGGAGAGGAGAGGGAGGGTGGCTAGGGAGATGGAGAAGAGTGGAGCGAGGAGGGAGGGGAGTAGAGGATAAGAACTTAAGGCAGAAAAGGATTGAAATGTGATAGAAAAGGGAAGAGTGGAGGAGGAGTACAACGTGGAGCGAGGGATGAACCCCCTATAGATGAAATGCTGATTTGAGTTGGAGAGATGTAGAGAATGGCAATGAGAACATCTCAGTTTGGCCTGGGGCTGGGGGCGAGTGCACTTAGGAGTGAAATGTTACGGGGAGGAGGACAGAGGAAGAAAAGAACATGAATAAATAGAGAGAAAGATTAACTTGAAATTCCCATTCTTTCTCTGTCATCTGCCTTATGGTTATTTAGAAGTCTATTTTGGGGCTATTTGATCCAAGATGCCTCTAGACAGTAGAAACTGATTTAGAGTCAGGTGTATGTTTTCACCCTCATGGTTTAGGTAAGGCTTTGGGGGTGGGTCAGCATATCCTATATCAGTGCCTGATGATAACTTCTAGCCAAACCACATTACAGAAGGAGAAATATTCCCCCTGCTTTTCCAACCTGGACTCAGGGGTAGACGTAATATAGTAAAGTAAATCCAGGACACACCATTTTGTATGATATGTAACGAATTACAATTCATGTGATATATTATAAATTGCAATTTGTACAATATTTTACAAATTGCAATTCACACAATACGAATTTCCAAAACGTATCATATGTTACAAATTCCAATTCGTTGTGGCTAATGTTAGCTAGGTGGCTAGGTGGTTAATGCTAATGTTAGCTAGGTGGCTAGGTGGTTAATGCTAATGTTAGCTAGGTGGCTAACATTAGCTAGGCTAGGGTTTAGGGATTAAGGTTAGGGTTAAGGTTAAGGTTAAGAGTTAAGTTAAAGAGTAAAGGGTTAGTGTTAGGGGAAGGGTTAGCTAACATGCTAAGTAGTTGGAAAGTAGCTAAAAGTAGTAAATAGTTGCAAAATGCTAGACGCTTGTGTTATTTACAGATGCTAGACGCTTGGGCTATTTACAGATGGGCTATATACAGGTGTAGTGATCGATAAGCAGCTCTGACAGCTGATGCTTAAAGTTAGAGAGGGAGATAGGAACCTCTAGCTTCAAGGATTTTTGCAGTTCGTTCCAGTCATTGGCAGCAGAGAACTGGAAGGAATGGCGGCCAAAGGAGGTGTTGGCTTTGGGGATGACCAGTGAAATATACCTGCTGGAGCGCATGCTACGGGTAGGTGTTGCTATGGTGACCAGCGAGTTGAGATAAGGCGGGGATTTACCTAGTAAAGACTTGACCTGGAGCCAGTGGGTTTGGTGACGAATGTGTAATGAGGGCCAGCCAACGAGAGCGTACAGGTTGCAGTGGTGGGTAGTATATGGGGCTTTGGTAACAAAACGGACGGCACTGTGATAGATTACATCCAATTTGCTGAGTAGAGTGTTGGAGGCTATTTTGTAAATGACATCGCCGAAGTCAAGGATCGGTAGGATAGTCAGTTTTACAAGGGCATGTTTGACAGATTGAGTGAAGGAGGCTTTGTTGCGAAATAGGAAGCTGGTTCTAGATTTAATTTTGGATTGGAGATGGTTAATGTGAGTCTGGAAGTTGAGTTTACAGTCTAACCAGACGCCTAGGTATTTGTAGGTGTCCACGTATTCTAAGTCAGACCCGTCGAGAGTAGTGATGATAGTCCGGTGGGCGGGTGCGGGCAGCGTTCGATTGAAAAGCTTGCATTTAGTTTTACTAGCATTTAAGAGCAGTTGGAGGCCACGGAAGGAGTGTTGTATGGCATTGAAGCTTGTTTGAAGGTTAGTTAACACAGTGTCCAAAGAGGGGCAAGATGTATACAGAATGGTGTCGTCTGCATAGAGATCGATTAGAGAGTCACCAGCAGCGAGAGCGACATCGTTGATGTATATAGAGAAAAGGGTTGGCCCAAGAATTGAACCCTGTGGCACCCTCATAGAGACTGCTAGAGGACCGGACAATAGGCCCTCCGATTTGACACACTGAACTCTGTCTGAGAAGTAGTTGGAGAACCAGGCAAGGCAGTCACTTGAGAAACCAAGGCTGTTGAGTCTGCCAATGACAATGCGGTGATTGACAGAGTCGAAAGCCTTGGCCAGGTCGATGAAGACGGCTGCACAGTACTGTCTTCTATCGATGGCGGTTATGATATTGTTTAGTACCTTGAGCGTAGCTGAGGTGCACCCATGACCAGCTCGGAAACCAGATTGCATAGCAGAGAAGGTACGGTGGGATTCGAAGTGGTCAGTGATCGGTTTATTAACTTGGCTTTCGAAGACTTTAGAAAGGCAGGGCAGGATGGATATAGGTCTATAACAGTTTGGGTCTAGAGTGTCTCCCCCTTTGAAGAGGGGGATGACCGCGGCAGCTTTCCAATCTCTAGGGATCTCAGACGATACGAAAGAGAGGTTGAACAGGCTAGTAATAGGGGTTGCAACAATTTTGGCGGATAACTTTAGAAAGAAAGGGTCCAGATTGTCTAGCCCAGCAGATTTGTAGGGGTCCAGATTTAGATCTTTCAGAACATCAGCTGTCTGGATTTGGGTGAATGAGAAGTGGGGGGGCTTGGGCAGGTTGCTGGGGGTACAGGGCTGTTGGCCGGGGTAGGGGTAGCCAGGTGGAAAGCATGGCCAGCCGTAGCAAAATGCTTATTGAAATGTTCGATTATCGTGAATTTATTGGTGGTGACAGTGTTTCCTTGCCTCAATGCAGTGGGCAACTGGGAGGAGATGCTCTTATTCTCCATGGACTTTACAGTTTCCCAGAACTTTTTGGAATTAGTACTACAGGATGCAAATTTCTGTTTGAAAAAGCTGGCCTTTGCTTTTCTAACTGACTGTGTGTATTTGTTCCTGACTTCCCTGAAAAGTTGCATATCGCGGGGGCTATTCGATGCTAATGCAGTGCGCCACAGGATGTTTTTGTGTTGGTCAAGTGCAGTCAAGTCTGGGGTGAACCAAGGGCTATATCTGTTCTTAGTTCTAAGTTTTTTTTAAAGGGGCATGCTTATTTAGGATGGTGAGGGAAGCACTTTTAAAGAACAACCAGGCATCCTCTACTGACGGGATGAGGTTAATATCCTTCCAGAATACCTGGGCCAGATCGATTAGAAAGGCCTGCTCGCAAAAGTGTTTTAGGGAGCGTTTGACAGTGATAAGGGCTGGTCGTTTGACCGCGGACCTATTACGAATGCAGGCAACGAGGCAGTGATCGCTGAGATCCTGGTTGAAAGCAGAGGAGGTGTATTTGGAGGGCAAGTTAGTCAGGATGATATCTATGATGGTACCCATGTTTACAGATTTAGGGTTGTACCTGGTAGGTTCCTTGATCAGTGTCTGTGTGCATATGTGTGGGTATGAGATAGAGAGGGAGAGAGAGCGCTGCTTTAAGACAAAGCCAACACGATGTGCTGTGGATGCGCATCCCCTCCCCTCTATCTATCTCATTCAAAGGCGGTTTTAGAGAGTTATCTCCTCTCCTCTGCTCTGCCAGCCCGCTGCTATATCTCTCCAAAGCACTTCACTTAGATTAAAACTACAAGTGCCTTATAATTACAATAATGTATCGATAAAGGGCCGAACAGCCCCCTCCCATCCATCCCTCTATCTACTGATCCAAATGGTTCTGTACGGTTACATTATGATCTCATTATCCGTATAGGAATAAAGGTTATATAAAATAAATAATCCATATAAAATGTTTCAACTTCTGATTAATAACCTGTAGAAATAAAAATAGGTTATTGAGAGACTTGTCCCGAAGCCACTTCTGCGTTGTCTTGGCTGTGTGCTTAGGGTTGTTGTCCTGTTGGAAGGTGAACCTTCATACCAGTTTGAGGTCCTGAGCACTCTGGAGTAGGTTTTCATCATGGATCTCTCTGTACTTTGCTCCGTTCATCTTTCCCTCGATCCTGACCAGTCTCCCAGTCCCTGCCACTGAATAAAAATAGGGTGAATCGTTCAGATGATACTTTGTGTGTCACGTTGTGGGATCAGAGGAGGCTGGTGAGAGGCGCTATAGGAGGACAGGCTCATTGTAACGGCTGCAATGGAAACCACATGTTTGACTGATGATAAGTCACTATTGTGACATAGTAGCGTGGAAATGACGCATGATGAAATGTCTGTCAGTAATAAAAAGAAGAATCCCTGGAGAAAAGCCATTTTATAAGATGTGTATAAGTATTTCCTGATAATAAAGGCTATTTCTGGAAAGAACGCCTTTTTGTCGGTCAATTAGTTCTTAGTCTATCATATTTTTTTCATGCACACTAAAAACCAAAATAACAATGTAAAGACATTTCATCATGCGTCATTTCCACGCTACTATGTCACAATAGTGTGATTACCTTAGCGTGATGCCCAAAAAACGTCAGACTACGATTTGCAACTGCACATGGGGACAAAGATCGTACTTTTGGAGAAATGTCCTCTGGTCTGATGAAACAAAAATAGAACTGTTTGGCCGTAATGACCATCGTTATGTTTGGAGGAAAAAGGGGGAGGCTTGCAAGCCGGAGAACAACATCCCAATCGTGAAGCACGGGGGTGGCAGCATCATGTTGTGGGGGTGCTTTGCTGCAGGAGGGACTGGTGTACTTCACAATATAGATGGCATCCTGAGGAAGGAAAATGATGTGGATATATTGAAGCAACATCTCAAGACATCAGTAAGGAAGTTGAAGCTTGGTTGCGAATGGGTCTTCCAAATGGACAATGACCCCAAGCATTACTTCCAAAGTTGTGGCAAAATGGCTTAAGGACAACAAAGTCAAGGTATTGCAGTGGCCATCACAAAGCCCTTGACCTCAATCCTATAGAAAATTTGTAGGCAGAACTGAAAAAGCATGTGCGAGCAAGGCCTACAAACCTGACTCAGTTACACCAGTTCTGTCAGGAGGAATGGGCCAAGTTAAACAACCTGAAATGTTTGACCCAAGTTAAACAGTTTAATGGCAATGCTACCAAATACTAATTGAGTGTATGTAAACCTCTGACCCACTGGGAATGTGATGAAAGAAATAAAAGCTGAAATAAATAATTCTCTCTACTATAATTCTGACATTTCACATTCTTAAAATAAAGTGGTGATCCTAACTGACCTAAAACAGGGATTTTTTACTAGGATTAAATGTCAGGAATTGTGAAAAACTGAGTTTAAATGTATTTGGCTAAGGTGTATGTAAACTTCCGACTGTATATACACAGGTCGTATACAGGTGGTATACACAGGTGGTACCGGTACAGAGTCAATGTGCAGGGGCACCGGCTAGTCTGGCTAGTTTAGGTGATATGTACATGTAGCTATAGTTAAAGTGACTATGCATAGATGGTAAACAGAGAGTAGCAGCAGCGTAAAAGAGAGAGGGGGGGGGGGGGGGGGGGGACACAATGCAAATAGTCCGGGTAGCCATTTTATGGCTTGGGGGTAAAAGCTGTTGATAAGCCTTTTGGTCCTAGACTTGGCGCTCCGGTACAGCTTGCCATGCGGTAGCAGAGAGAACAGTCTATGACTGGGGTTGCTGGAGTCTTTGAAATTTTTAGGGTCTTCTTCTGACACCGCCTGGTATATAGTTCCTGGATGGCAGGAAGCTTGTTCCCAGTGATGTACTGGGCCGTACGCACTACCCTCTGTATGCACTACCCAATCACTATTATAATCTATGATGGGGAGGGGCATTTGTGAACTTGCGTTGAGTTCTTCAATAGAACAGTAAGGACCTCCTCATTAGTTACTGTTATTATTTCTCTCAACACTGTAATAATGTGTGAAATGATGTACAGTGCAACCAGTAACTGTAATATTTGAAGATAGAACGTCTCCTTCTTTCGAAAGGCAAAGAAAATTCTAAGAGCATTTTTTCAGAGAAAGAAAGAGGAACTACTTACTGCTTGGTTTGACACTTGCTTCCAGGAAGTTAAAGAAAGTGAGACACAAAAACACAATAAGATACTTCAGAGGCATTAACTACAAAGCAGAATCTAGCCAGCTAACTTTGATAAATAACCAAAAATAACTATAGATTTTCTGGTTAATTAAGAAAGCTAAACTTATATATGTGTGTTTGGTTGTTGAGCCAATAAGACCATGCCCATGTCAATCTTATCAAAAAAATAAATAATTATTAAGGCAGGTTTTCTGGCTAACTCCTTGATCCTACTTAGTTCTGCCGGCCTCTAAATGACAAATAGTTACAATGTTAAAGCATTTAATTGGCATACAGATAGTGAATGGAAAAGGGAGTTGAACACAAACAACTGCAATATACTGTTGCATTCCATTCACACTCTTTGACCTTAATCAACCAATCAATCGCATTTATTTGACAAAGCCCTTTTTACAACAGCAGTTGTCACAAAGTGCTTTGCAGTAACCCGGCCTAGACCCCAAAGACCAAGAAAAGCAGAAGCGAGAGCACAGTGGCCAGAAAAAACGCATTAGGAGTCGAGAGTAGAGATTAAGAGTATGCCATCTTATTTACCTAAACAATAAGGTCATAGTCCAACAGTATAATTTATAAGCCACAGAAAGGGATGCTTTTGTGAAAAGTCAGGTGTTCTCTCAAATGGTGTTTTCTCAAATGCAAAACAACAAACATGTCCGACTGACTAGAGGGCTGTTTCTCTGTACGTGACCAGGGGGTGGCTGGGAGTGAAGTGAACAGTGAGGCTGTGAGTTGAGAGTATCTGATCTGAGCTCAGTGTCATTTGAAGGGCACTGTATGACTGCTGCTCATGAGGGATAGGGGTGAGGAGCCTTACAGAAGTAGAGTGTTATTGAATAGAATTTAATAGAATTTAATAGAATCGAATAGAATAACTTTATTGGAATACAATAGTAGAACAGAAGTTGTTCAGAGAGGTTACAGCCAGGGAAATTAAATACAACTTGGATGGCACAGGACTATGGCTTATTTGTGGTAGTTATGGTAGTTATTATGAATGTGAAGTAAAAACAACATTATAAGGACTTTTTGCATCCCAAATGGAACCCTACTACCTATAGTGAACAAATTGTCTGGGTACAAGTAGTGCATAATGTAGGGAAGAAGGTGCCATTTGGAATAAGGTGCCACAGGCCAGACTCTAGTGGAATATGACACCCAGTGCCATAATTGAAATAGTGAATACGGTTCACTAGGGGCAACGCGAGCGCCCATTAGCATCTAGTAGGCTTGCAATGAGCTACGAGGTTGCGGAAGGGGTTGAGGATGCGCTTAAACCAAAGTCTCAAAATAAATTCCTAAACTTAACCGTCAATGTAAGTTTTGGTTTCACTTTTGTGCAGTTTGAATGACAGCTAACGTTGGGGAGACGGGATGGTTTTAACACTTTTAAAATTTTTATACATTTCTCAGAGATTGTTTGAGCTACTACATTTAAAATGTGATAGGAACAGCTTCCATCTGTCTGCTACAAATTGGTTTTATCTCTCTAAATAAAAAAAATCAACCCTGCAGAGCTCTCCCTGTCCTCTGCCCTGCCCTGATTGTATTACTGTTGATGATATCTGGAAATGCATGTACATCCTGGCCCATCTACTGTTGCTAGTCTCTATTCTGACTTGTGCGCTGATATCTGTTTCACTGATTTCTGCTCTCGTAAAAGCCTTGGTTTTCGCACGTTAACACTAGAAGCTTATTACCTAAAATGTATCAATTGGGAATATGAAGACTGGGCTCGCCTCCTCAGTGGCTGACGTAATACATTTAAGCACGTTAACCCTCGCAAGGCAGCTGGCCCAGATGGTATCCCTAGCCGCGTCCTCAGAGCATGCACAGACCAGCTGGCTGTTGTGTTTACAGATATATTCAATCTCTCCCTATCCCTGTCTGTTGTCCCCACATGCATCAAGATGGCCACCATTGTCCCTGTCACTAAGAAAGCAAAGGTAACTGAACTAAATGACTATCGCCCCGTAGCACTCACCTCTGTCATCATGAAGTGCTTTGAGAGACTAGTCAAGGATCATATTACCTCCACCTTACCTGCCACCCTAGACCCCTTTCAATTTGCTTACTGTCCCAATAGATCCACAGATGATGCAATCGCCACCACATTACACACTGCCCTGTCCCATCTGGATAAGAGGCATACTTATGTAAGAATGTTGTTCATTGACTATAGGTCAGCATTCAACACCATAGTACCCTCCAAGCTCATCATCAAGCTCACCCTGTGCAACTGGATCCTGGTTTTCCTGACGGGTCGCCCCCAGGTGGTGAAGGTAGGAAACAAAATCTCCTCCTCGCTGATCCTCAACATTGAGGCCCCACAAGGGTATCTGCTCAGCCCCCTCCTGTACTCCCAGTTCACCCATGACTGCATGGCCAAGCACACCTCCAATTCAATCATCAAGTTTGCAGATGACACAACAGTAGTAGGCTTGATTACCAAAAACGATGAGACAGCCTACAGAGAGGAGGTGAGGGCTATGGGAGTGTGGTGCCAGGAAAATAACCTCTCGCTCAACATCAGCAAAACTAAGGAGATTATCGTGGACTTCAGGAAACAGCAGAGGTCGCACCCCCTGATCCACATCGATTGGGACCGCAGTGGAGAAGGTGGAAAGCTTCAAGTTCCTCGGCGTACACATCACCGACAAACTGAAATGGTCCACCCACACAGACAGTGTGGTGAAGAAGGCGCAACAGCGCCTCTTCAACATCAGGAGGCTAAAGAAATTTGGCTTATCGCCCAAAACCCTCACAAACTTCTACAGATGCACAATTGAGAGCATCCTGTCGGGCTGCATCACCGCCTGGTACGGCAACTGCACCGACGATAACCGCAAAGCTCTCCAGAGGGTGGTGCGGTCTGCCCAACGCATTACTGGGGGCAAACTTCTCGCCCTCCTGGACACCCACAGCAAGGTCAAAAAGATCATCAAACACATCAACCACCTGAGCCACTGCCTGTTCACCCCGCTATCATCCAGAAGGCAAGGTCAGTACAGATGCATCAAAGCTGTGACAGAGAGACTGAAAAACAGCTTCTATCTCAAGGCCATCAGACTGCTAAACAGCCATCACTAACACACCAGAGGTGGCTGCCTATAGACACTGATAAGAAATTACAGGCCACTTTAAGGAATAGAACACTAGCCACTTTAATAATGTGTCCGTATCTACATCACTCATCTCTATGTATAAACTGCACTCCACACTATTCTACGGTATCTTAGACACTCAATTTGTGAGACTGCTGCCTATAGACATAGATTAGAAATCACCGGCTACTTTAAGGAAATGAAACACTAGTCACTTTATTAATGTTTCCTTATCTTGCACTACACATCTCACATGTTTAAACTGCACGCTATACTATTCTTCGGTATCTTAGTCACTTAATCGTGTTTACATACTGCATCACCAATCTCTTATGTGTATACTGTATACTATAAAGCTTACTATGCCACTGTATCTTAGTCCAATGCCGCCCTGACATTTATGTATATAATCTCAATCCATTCCTTACTTAGATTTCTGTGTATTTGGGTATATGTTGTGAAACTGTTAGATATTACTTGTTAGATATTACTGCACTGTTGGAGCTAGAAGAACAAGCATTTCGCTACACCCGCAATAACATCTGCTAACAACGTGTATGTGGCCAATACATTTGATTTGATTTGATTTGATTGAAGGTGTGGTCATTACTGAGATGTGGATAAGAAAGAGTGCTTTGAACCCTGATGTTAACCTTTTTTGTTATAACCTTTTTCGGCAAGACAGATCTTTCAAAGATGGTAGAGTGGCAAACTTTACCAAGGAACACCTTCAGTGCTCGGTTTTCTCCACAAAGTTTGTCCCCAAACAATTTGATTTGCTGGTTTTAAGCATTAAACTTTCAAATAGGTCTTTGTTGACTGTTGCTGGGTATTATCGTCCACCATCAGCACTGGCCTGTACCCTACCTTTAAGAAATTCCCCTTGGGGATCAATAAAGTATCTATCTATCTATCTATCTATCTATCTATCTATCTATCTATCTATCTATCTGTCTGTCTGTCTGTCTGTCTGTCTGTCTGTCTGTCTGTCTGTCTGTCTGTCTGTCTGTCTGTCTGTCTGTCTGTCTGTCTGTCTGTCTGTCTGTCTGTCTGTCTGTCTGTCTGTCTGTCTGTCTGTCTGTCTGTCTGTCTGTCTGTCTGTCTGTCTGTCTGTCTGTCTGTCTGTCTGTCTGTCTGTCTGTCTGTCTGTCTGTCTGTCTGTCTGTCTGTCTGTCTGTCTGTCTGTCTGTCTGTCTGTCTGTCTGTCTGTCTGTCTGTCTGTCTGTCTGTCTGTCTGTCTGTCTGTCTGTCTGTCTGTCTGTCTGTCTGTCTGTCTGTCTGTCTGTCTGTCTGTCTGTCTGTCTGTCTGTCTGTCTGTCTGTCTGTCTGTCTGTCTGTCTGTCTGTCTGTCTGTCTGTCTGTCTGTCTGTCTGTCTGTCTGTCTGTCTGTCTGTCTGTCTGTCTGTCTGTTACACTAAGTCTGAATTTGTCCTGCTAGGTGACCTAAACTGGGACATGCTTAAAAATCAATGGGACTCCCTGAATCTTTCTCAGATTATTACCAATCCCACTAGGTATGACTCCAAACACCCAGAAAAGGCTACTTTCCTTGATGTTATCCTCACAAATAACCCTGATACTGTAGGTATCAGTCTGGTGTTTTCTGTAATGACCTTAGTGATCACTGTTTTACAGCCTGTGTTCGTAATGGATGCTCAGTGAAATGACCTGTCCTGATTTGTCGTAGACGCTTGCTAAAAAACTTTAATGAGCATGCCTTCCTTCATGACATGGCCTCTGTAAATTGTTATAGAATCAGCTTGTCCCCTCTGTCGAAGTCGCTTGGACCTTCTTTTTTGATATTTTCAGTGGTATTGATAACAACCACGCCCACATTTATTTGTTTTTTGGGGTTCAGCCCCTGCATCGACCATGATCTGGCAGAGTTACTCCACCTCAAGAATTACATTTGACCAAAGGCTCGGCACACGCATACTCAGGCTGACTGGCTCTTGTTCAGACAAATGAGAAATAAGTGCACTGACGCTATCCGGAAGGCCAAAGTTAGTTACTTTAATCAGTCAGGATTCGTATTTGATTGAGCCATGCCTCATTGCCTGTCCAACATTTCCTCATCTCCCACCCCTTCTAATGTGACTTGCCCTGATGCTCCTCCCTCTTTTTCCCCCGCTACAAAGTTTCTACCTCCAGGCAGTCACTGAGTCTGAAGTGCTAAAGGAGCTCCTTCAACTTGACCCCAAAAAAACATCTGGGTCAGATGTTTAGATCCTTTCTTCTTTAAGGTTGCAGCCCATATTATCGCCAAGCCTATCTCTGACCGTTTTAACCTGTCTGTCCTCCCTGGGGAGGTTCCCATTGCTTGGAAGGCAGCCATGGTGCATCCTTTATTTAAAGGGGGAGATCAAGCTGATCCTAACTGTTATAGACCAATTTCTATTTTGCCCTGTTTCTCAAAAACTTCTCAATAATCATCTTGATGTCTATAGTATTCTCTCTGGTATGCAATTTGGTTTCCACTCAGGTTATGGATGTGTCACTGCAACCTTAAAGGTCCTAAATGATGTCACCATTGCCCTTGATTCTAAACAATGTTGTGCTGCTATTTTTTATTGACTTGGCCAAAGCTTTTAATACGGTAGTTTTGGTGTTTCTCAGGGGTCTTTGGCTTGGTTTGATAACTACCTCTCTCAAAGAGTGCAGTGTATAAAGTCAGAATATCTGCTGTATCAGCCACTGCCTGTCACCAAGGGAGTACCCCAAGGCTCGATCCTAGGCCCCATGCTCTTCTCAATTTACATTGACAACATAGCTCAGGCAGTAGGAAGCTCTCTCATCCATTTATATGTAGTTGATACAGTCTTATACTCACCTCCCCGGATTTTTTGTAAAACGCTCTACAACAAAGCTTTCTTAGTGTCCAACAAGCTTTCTCTGCCCTTAACCTTGTTCTGAACACCTCCAAAACAAATGTCATGTGATTTGGTAAGATGAATGCCCCTCTCCCCACTGGTGGGATTACTACCTCTGAGGGTTTAGACGTAGTCACCTCATACAAGTACATGGGAGTATGGCTAGACGGTACACTGTCCTTCTCTCAGCTCATATCAAAGCTGCAGGCTAAGGTTAAACCTAGACTTGATTTCCTCTATCGTAATTGCTCCTCTTTCACCCCAGCTGTCAATATAACCCTGATTCAGATGACCATCCTACCCATGCTAGATTAAGGAGACGTAATTTATAGATCTGCATGTAAGGGTGTTCTCGAGCGGCTAGATGTTCTTTACCATTCCGCCATCAGATTTGCCACCAATGCTCCTTATAGGACACATCACTGCACTCTATACTCCTCTGTAAACCCTCTTAGGCCTCACTCCCCGCTATCTGAGATACCTACTGCAGACCTCATCCTCCACATACAACAACTGTTCTGCCAGTCATTCAAAGTCCACGGCGAAGTCAGCTCTAAACAAAAGTGAAATAGATTAAGCACGTTGAATAATGAGTAGGATTATGTGTTTTAACATGCAAAAGTGATTGCTTTTTAAAACACTATATGCCTTCCCAATGAAAACTATTAAAAAAAAATCTAACATATATTTTATGGAAAAGAGATATTGTTTGACGATGCACCATGCTACCTTGTTGACAATATGACCGAGCGGCACAGATTACTATTCGATTAGAGAAGGGTGCTCCTCCCTCACTGCAACTCAGGTCAATAGAACTTCCTCTATGTTTTCACGTGCTAACATGTTGTCACATGTTTAGATTCATGTTATCATGTGAAATGCATGTCTTTCCATAAAGGGGAGGACCATGTTAGGATTTTTGTAAGATGTTCTCAAGACATTTGTTTAACCAGTAATGGTATGTTGGTTTTAAGTAAGTGGTACACTGTTCATCTAAAATAGAACTCCAACTGGGATTTGAACTAACAACCTCTGGATTTGAGGTGTGCTGATCTTTCGGCTGAGCAACAGTGGTGTAAAGTACTTAAGTAAAAATACTAGAAAGTACTACTTAAGTAGTTTTTTGGGGTATCTGTACTTTACTATTTAAATTGTTGACAACTTTTACTTTTACTTCATTACATTCCTAAAGAAAATTATGTACTTTTTACTCCATACAATTTCCCTGACACCCTTAAGTACTCGTTCCATTTTGAATTCTTAGCAGGACAGGAAAATGATCTAATTCACATACTTATCAAGAGAACATCCCTGGTCATCACTACTACCTCTGATTTGGCAGACTCACTAAACACATGCTTTGTTTGTAAATGATGTCTGTAAAACATATATTTGTTTAAATGATGCCGTCTGGTTTTGCTTAATATAAGTAATTGGAATTTGAAATGTTTACTTTTGACACAAGTGTATTTTAGCAATTACATTCTCTTTTGAAACTTAAGTATATTTAAAATGAAATACTTTTAAAAGAGTGCAATTTGCACTGCTATTTTAGTTATTAGTTAATCTGACTATTATTCTGTTTCAATGTTACTCCTGAATCACTATGATTAATACAGTATCATCGGTTTTTTTTAGTGTATATGTAACAAAGCTGAGATTTAATTCGGCGTAGCAGAAATATCATAATGCCATGAACCAAGAGGTTGTGAGTTCAAATCCCAGATGATGACATATTGAATAATAATTACTGTGTAAATAAACATACACAATGTAGTCATGTACTGTATGTCAAATATGTGAGATGAAAGCACTGTGTGTGTATCCTAGACACATTTTTTATTGTCCAAAAATAAGTTTTCACATGTGAAATTCTTCAACTTCAAGTAATGACAGCTTAACGCTAGCAAGCCCAAGGACACGGATGCCTTATGCATTTTGTTAACACCGGCCAAACACGGACGACGCTGGGCCAATTGTGTGCCGCCCTATGGGACTCCCAATCCCAGCCAGTTGTGGAACAGTCTGGATTCGAACCAGGTTGTCTGTAGTAACGCCTCTAGCACTGAGATGCAGTGTCTTAGACCACTGCGCTTCTTTTACTCAAATTGAGTGCTTTTTTCCATCACTGGTGAGCAGCTTCATGTTCAAACTTAGTATTGCTAACTTACATAAAATATATCTACACACACTGGTTATAAACCTGATAAAAGTTTGGTGAATCTAACAACAAAGCAGGTGATGCCTTCGCAAAAACAAATTTGGTCCAAAAATTATTTTTGTCAATAAAATCTGCAGAGTCTATCACAGGGTCTATCACAGGGTCTTGCTTCTTCACACAAGTGTTGAGGACTAAATTGACCCTGTGCACATTAAGTCACATGATTCTAATTTGTTCCTGTTTAGAGATATTGAGAGTTACAACTATTCTGTGTTACAACCATCCCCAGTCACACAGTTCATAATCTACAGACAGCACCACAGCCTGTCCCACACACCATAATTAAAATGACCAGGGATGGCGCATCTCTGTTGCTGAACTTATGGTGGTGTTTTCTTTGCAGCTTTTGTTGCTTTATCATTATCCTTAATGGTCCCTGTTCTTTCTGTGTTGTGTCGCAGTAACATTGTTTGATTGTATGTTTTGGCCTATGAGTCACCTTAAAAACTAACAGAGTCAAATCATCACCCTGCTAGGGACTAGACAGGAGTTCTACAGATATCGAGCCTCTCCCTTCACGCAACAGTGAGCAGGATAAGCTGCTCTAGCAGCCCAGCACAGCTTCCAGGCTCCATCCCAAATGCACCCCATAGGCCTCTGTTCATAAGTAGTGCAATATGTAGGGAATAGGGTTCCACTTGGGACACAGAATACAGACTTAGGCGTTTCCCTGTCTGTGGGTTAGCTAAGGACTGATACATTATACAGTGGATTTGCTCTGCTACTGAATTTTTTTTTTTAACTAGGCAAGTTAGTTAAGAACAAATTCTTATTTATAATGACGGCCTGCACCGGCCAAACATGGACGACGCTAGGCCAGTTGTGCTCCGCCCTATGGGACTCCCAATCACGGCCGGTTGTGATACAGCCTGGATTCAAACCAGGGTGTCTGTAGTGATGCCTCTAGCACTTAGCCTTAGACCGCTGTGCCACATGGGAGCCTGAAGTGCTGTCCTGGCATACCAAAAGGACATAAAGGAGGAAGGACCAAAAGGACATAAAGGACATCAAGGGTTATGTCCCAAATGTCACCCTATTCCCTATTTAGTGCACTACTTTGACCAAGTACTATAGGGTTCTGGTCAAAAGTAGTGTACCATATAGGGTGCCATTTGGGACGCAGAGAGTTACTGTTCTGACGTGACACTGCCTGAACCAACTAAGAGACTTCACTGATTCATCTTCACACTGTTCATTAGCATCTCACTGGAAATCCCCATCACTCATAAAAGGCCTGGGCTAGAAGCTCACTCATGTGTAACAGCAAGACAATCATAAGTTGACTGAAAAGTAATAAGATAGTTTTAGATAAAAGTGATATTCATAATTTATGGATACTATACCTACTAGGCTCCTCATAATACCTTCAGGGCAGCATTTTATTCCATACTATAGCCCTATGAGCACAATACGTGAAAATATGTTGAAAATGTAGAAAATACGCCTTTTTGGTTAAAAATATGTTCAAAATATGTATTTTTTTGTTCAAAAGACGTTGAAAAAAAGTGTTTTTTCTTGTGCTCATGTCTTGTGCTCACCGGGAGCATACTGATCATGGTGTGATGGAGCTGAATGCTGATTAAGTGCCATTTCTGACCACATGGTAAACAGCCACATAAAAAGAGGAAGTAGATAAAGTTGAGGCTACAGACTGAACAGATCTGGCGTGAGTCTTGACATTTCCTCACACACCATAACTTCTTGGAAATAGGACTACAGAATCCACTGAACACTGAAGAGGAGATTAGGTGAGAATAACTTCAATTGTATAAATATGTGTTCATGTTTTTGGATTCTTACCATCTCTTTGTATTTTAACCTCTATCCCACATTATGTTCTTAGAATGCTTATTTATAAATGCACACACACAGACACACACACTGTATCTGAGGGGGATTTCTCAACACCACTACAGTCACAACTGTCTGCTACTTAAGGTTTATTCTTCTCTTCCAAAGTGTCTGTGCCTGCTAACATGACATTACAATGAAGACAGCACCACTATCATAAGATACAGAGAGTATGTCCAAAATGCCACCATAATCCCTATGAAGTGCATTACTTTTGACCAGGTCCCATAGGGTAGTGTGCACTATACATAGGGACTAGGGTGCCATTTGGAACGCATACAGACAGAATAAGCTAATAAGGGTAAGAAGAACGGATGTGTGGTCACAGCGGATGGTGGGAGGAACATCAGTGTCACTTAGTGAAGAATATACTGTAAAGGAAGTGAGTGGTAATGATGTCATTTTTCCGAGAATTATGATATTAGTGTGTACGTGTGTACACATTCATGAAAGAGACAGATAGAGAGAGAGAGTATGAGTGAGACCTTTTGTATCTGAGCCATTTTTCTCTGAACCCTGACAGATATAGCAGTCAGTCCACATAATGCGGGCCCAGGATGGTCTAGATCTAGAAGGTTAATTACTGAGACCCACCTGCTGACCCTTACCTATGTTCTTCTGCTCCAGCAGGGGACCTGTCCTCCTGCGCTCCCCAGGAAACATGCTTCTCTTCTGGATGTCTTGTGGATCACTGCTCTCTCTCCTGGTCCTCTGCTATGATGGACAAGAACGCTGCACAATCCAGGAGAACAAACAATATCATGGTAGGGTCTAAGAATGTTTTCATTAGATATTGATGACAACAAAAGTTTGATATATTGTTAAATGTTTCATTGTGGACATTATAGAAAGTCTTATTAAGATATAGACACTATCACAACACTAACATTCACTTGGAAATGTATTTTTTCCAGAATTTAATGTAGATCATACAGTCGTATGCAAAAGTTTGGGCACCCCTGACAATTTCCATGATTTCCATTTATAAATAATTGGGTGTTTGGATTAGCAATTTCATTTTGATCTATCAAATAACTGATGGACACAGTAATATTTCAGTAGTGAAATTAGGTTTATTGGATTAACAGAAAATGTGCAATACGCATCAAAAAGAAATTAGACAGGTGCATAAATTTGGGCACACCAACAGAAAAATCACATCAATATTTAGTAGAGCCTCCTTTTGCTAAAATAACAGCCTCTAGACGCTTCCTATAGCCTCTAATGAGTGTCTGGATTCTGGATGAAGGTATTTTGGACCATTCCTCCTTACAAAACATCTCCAGTTCAGTTAGGTTTGATGGTTGCCGAGCATGGACAGCCTGCTTCAAATCATCCCACAGATTCTCAATGATATTCAGGTCTGGGGACTGGGATGGCCATTCCAGAACATTGTACTTGTTCCTCTGCATAAATGCCCGGGTAGATTTTGAGCAGTGTTTTGGGTAGTTGTCTTGATGAAATATCCAGCCCCGGCGTAACTTTGTGACTGATTCTTCAACATTATTCCCAAGAATCTGCTGATATTGAGTGGAATCCATGCGACCCTCAACTTTAACAAGATTCCCAGTACCGGCACTGGCCACACAACCCCACAGCATGATGGAACCCCCACCAAATTTTACTGTGGGTAGGAAGTGTTTTTCTTGGAACGCTGTGTTCTTTTGCCGCCATGCATAACACCCATCCTGAAACAAATCTTTGTTTCATCAGTCCACAGCACCTTATTCCAAAATGAAGCTGGCTTGTCCAAATGTGCGTTTGCATACCTCAAGCGACTCTGTTTGTGGCGTGTGTGCAGAAAAGGCTTCTTCCGCATCACTCTCCCGTACAGCTTCTCCTTGTGCAAAGTGCGCTGAATTGTTGAACGATGCACAGTGACACCATCTGACAGAACGACAGATATATG
The DNA here is from genome assembly GCA_023634145.1 of Thymallus thymallus. Classification (NCBI taxonomy): domain Eukaryota; kingdom Metazoa; phylum Chordata; class Actinopteri; order Salmoniformes; family Salmonidae; genus Thymallus; species Thymallus thymallus. The sequence goes on from CM042398.1 coordinate 17,776,151, forward strand.
GGACCCAAAAGCGGACACGGAGGCAGGGATATGATTGACTGTTTAATAGTAGATATAGGGCAAGACAGGCTCGTAGTCAATGACAGGCAGTGTTGGTAACAGGGAATCAGAATGGCAGTCGTCCAATAAGGGGAGTCAGGCTCGTAGTCGTAGTTCAGGCAGAGTTCGGTACCGGGAATCAGAAGGATGGCAGTACAGAGGAGTAGACAGTCTCGTAATCCGTAATGCAGGCAGAGTTCGTTTGGCAGCAGATCAGATGGTCGAAGGCACATGAGGGGGCTAGACAGGAACGTAATCCAACAGGCAGGTAGAGGTCCAAATACCGGGAAACAGACTGGCAGAGTTAGTAATACGAGAAAGAGTGCTGGAAACAACTGACTAGGCAAGACGATCTGGCAAATGCCAACAGCACCCAAGAGACTAAATACCCACACTGATTAATGCTGGTGATAGGGTGCACCTGGTGTGGGGAGGGGACAAACACAGACAGGTGAAACATATCAGGACATGACACCATCTGCAGCAAGATGATGTTGTAGGTCTTTGGAGGTGGTCTGTGGGCTGTTTTTGACCGTTCTCACCATCCTTCGCCTTTGCCTCTCCGATATTTTACTTGGCCTGCCACTTCTGGCCTTAACAAGAACTGTGCCTGTGGTCTACCATTTCCTCACTATGTTCCTCACAGTGGACACTGACAGCTTACATCTCTGCGATAGCTTTTTGTAGCCTTCCTCTAAACAATAATGTTGAACAATCTTTGTTTTCAGGTCATTTGAGAGTTGTTTTGAGGCCCCCATGTTGCCACTCTTCAGAGGAGAGTCAAAGAGAACAACAACTTGCAATTGGCCACCTTAAATACCTTTTCTCATGATTGGATGGACTTGTCTATGAAGTTCAAGGCTTAATGAGCTCACCAAACCAGTTGTGTGTTCCAATTAAATCAGTGCTAAGTAGTTACAGGTATTCAAATCAACAGAATGACAAGGGTGCCCAACTTAATATTGCTACACTAAAAATCTTTGTCTGGACAATACCCCAGTACTCAGCTTTTATTAGAAAATGAATGGCATGCCACTGTGATCATTTTCTGTGACGACAGAGTAAATTATTATGCAGCCTCAGAGGGGTGCCCATACTTTTGCATACGACTGTATTTTCTTCCCTGTATAGATACCTGTACACTACATCATACAGCACAATGTGTTCTAATTCTATTGTCTACATCCTTGTTCCCACTCCCTCTCTCCATAGTGTCCCCTGTGCTTGAGTCCCTGCGGTGCTACAATGACTACAGCTCCTACGTCCGCTGTAGCTGGGAGGAGAGTCCACACACGTCCTCACAAGCCCCGTTAGCCCTATACTACTGGGACAGTACTGAGAACCGGTAAGGATAGAGCTGATGGGGTGATGAGAGGACAGAGAGAGGGAGGGAGGAAGGGAGGGAGGGAGGGAGGTGGACACTGAGAAACAGTGTACTCAATGAACTCATGTCTCTCTCTATCTCTTTCTCTCTCCTCTCTTTCTCTGTCCCTCCAGTGAGTCCCTGTGTATACCCTATGGTCAGCCAGCACTGAATCCCAACAATAGCAAGCTCACCGTCCAGTGTCAGTACAACACTCGTTACTTTGGCATCAATACCAACCATGTCTTCTTCTTCAATACCTCCTGTCCCTCTGCCCTGCTTTTGTCTAAAAATGGTGAGTTTAAACATTACAGGACTCCTGTCATAAATCATTGTGAGTTTAAACATTACAGGACCCCTGTCATAAATCATTGTGAGTTTAAATATTACAGGACCCCTGTCATAAATCCCTGGTTCTCAATCATTTGACATTTGCATGTTCCAGATGACCAAATTCAGTAGAAATGTATAGGGTCCTATATCTGTATTATTTTACTATTCATTTATGTGTTTATATGTTTTTGAAAGTGTGTGTGTGTGTGTGTGTTACAGTGAGGCTGCGTCCACCAGTCCACCTATCACAGCAGGCTGTAGAGAGAGGGGGCCGTTTGCTCAGCTGGGAAAGCCCCTACCCTCCATTGTCCCTCCTGACTCCTACTCTCAGCTACCAGGTCAACTACAGGAGGTCTAACCAGAATGACTGGACAGTATGTAACAAGTAACAAACAATTAGCTTGAGTGCCATATCTTGTTTGTGCTATATATTGCCAACTCCCTGTCACTCATTGTCAAGAACAGGAGGCAATAGCACAAACAAATCTGGAACCAGGTTAACATACAATGTGCTCTCAAAGACTCCTATTCATCTAAGACATATGCTTCTGAATCTTCATATATACAGTATACACTCTTAGAAAAATGGGTTCCAAAAGGGTTCTTCGACTGTCCCCATAAGAGAACCCTTTTTGTTTCCAGGTAGAACTATGTTGGGTTCCATGTAGAACCCTCTGGGGAAAGGGTTCTAAATGGAACCCAATAGGGTTCTACCTGGAACCAAAAAGGGTTCTTCAAAGGGTTCTCCGATGGGGACAGCCGAAGAACCCTTTTAGGTTCTAGATAGTACCTTTTTTTCTTAGAGTGTAGGAGGGCTGTTAGTTAACATATTGCTTATGTTTTCCGACCCTCTTGTAAAAAGACATTATAATTATAGTCCACCAACTTTCCAATGGCACTCACCTATTCAAACAGAATTTTCCCACAATTGTATTTGGCAAAATACCTTCTAGCAGCTGCCTGCTGTTCATTGACAGCCACAACTCAACAATCAGCTGTTTTATATTTGCTGTGCGGCCTATGCACTCATAATGTGACCAAACACAATCCACAGAAATTTTCTAAAATAAGTTATTTATCCTTTGTGGCTAAATTATGCTGGTGTAGTGTTTTCAATGATTTCATTTATTTTTATAGAGACAGGAATAATTATATAATTTGCAAATTTATTTCAAATGTATTTATCAGCAAGTAGCCTAGCCTACAATTACAAGAGAATAAATTCACTAAGTCAATGAAGCCAATAGTGGTTTGAGCTATATTGTAATTGAAACGATGTAGGAATTATGAACTTTTTAAACAATTAAACAAATATGTCAAATGATTTGAATAGACTATGGTAAAAGTGTACAAATGCATCAAAAAAGTATTGGAAAGTTCAGGAAAACATCAGGGAAGCTCATCAGGCCTAATGTGTGTTTGTAGAGAACATCTGTATTGCTTTTCATTGCTAGACTAATGATCATGAGCAACTTAGCTAACATTACCCAGAATATTTGTAACCTAATATCCAAATGGAGATTCAGTGAAAACAAAAATCTGACATTGATTGATTTATCGAGATGAGTTCCCATGCTTTTCTCAAAGCATGAAGCTGAAAACTACCTAGGACAGGTCGTCCCACCAAAGTCAGCCCAAGAGCTGACCGAAGGATGCTCATAGAAATCTCTAAGAACCGCAGGGTAACATCAAGGGATCTACAAGCCTCTCTTGCCACAATCAATGTCGAATTGAATGGGTACACTGTCAGAAAGAGACTGCACAAATTTGGCCTACATGGGTGGTCAGGAAGGAAGAAGCCTCTGCTCTCAAAAAAGAATATCAAGACACAACTGACTTTTGCCAGACAACACCTGGGTAACGTCAGTTGTGTCTTGATATTCTTTTTCCTAGGTAGTTTGCCAATGGTCTGGAATTTTTGTTGGACAGTGGAATGATGTACTTCGAATTGCTTGGAAATTGATTTGTAACCCCTCCCAGATTCATGGGCATCAATAATCTTTCTTCTGAGGGCCTCAGGTAGGTATTTTGATCTTTGAATGATGTGTTACCACACACCCATATGGTTAAGACAAACCAGACCATGGACCCTCCTCTAAAGTTTCTCTCTAATGTTTTCTAATCATTTGCACTTGTTTTGGTACACCTAATTCTAATTTTAGCCATTTTATGTGACAGTAAAGGTAGGGGTGTACTAACTTTTTCCCCATAAGGAAAAGCCATTTTTGTTTATTTGTTAAATTGAGTAACCTTTATCTGTCAATAGTGTTGAAGTGAAGATTACATATCCATCTGTCCAAATATGTAAAAAAAAAAAAGAACTTTCCAGGGGGTGTACTTACTTTTTCACATGACTGTACATACAATGCATCATCCAAATTGCATGATTTTCCTCTGCCTACACAGACTGTAAGTGGCTAAAGGAAATTAGGCCTACCTTATTATAAATTAGGCCATCATCACTGTCAATCGTGAATGATAATTCATGAACCATTTGATCCCAATCAGTTTCATGGGACTATGCATTTCGGTAAGGGTGGCTAATCGAATTTTAGAGCAGATAGAGTTAAACACAGCCACCGCATGAGAAAAAAAATGCAACATTTCAGCGCAATCATCCTAAATTGTCATAAGAAATGACATGGCGTTTTTGGTATAACAGTAGCCTGCCATTATAATGCTATTATATTTGGTTTGCTATGTAGAATACTAAGTAATCATTAAGTAATGCGCACCAGCAGCACTACACCCCTGATTATAATGGTTGGATCACTTTGGGAGTTTCACATAACCACAGCTCTATGAACTATACTGAACAAAAATATGAATGCAACATGTAAAGTGTTGCTCCCATGTTTCATGAGCTGAAATAAAAGATCTCATAAATGTTCCATACGCACAAAAAGCATATTTCTCTCAAATTGTGTGCACAAATTTGTTTACATCCCTGTTAGTGAGCATTTCTCATTTGTCAATCCATCCACCTGACAGGTGTGGCACATCAAGAAGCTGATTAAGCAGCATGCTCATTACACAGCTGCAGCTTGTCCTGGGGACAGTAAAAGGCCATTCTAAAATGTCACAGATGTCTCAAGTTTTGAGGGAGCATGCAATTAGCATGCTGACTGCAGGAATGTCCACCAGCGCTGTTGCCAGAAAGTTGAATGTTCATTTCTCTACCATAAGCCGCCTCCAACATCGTTTTAGAGAATTTGGCAGTACGTCCAACCGGCCTCACAACGGCAGACTATGTGTAACCACGCCAGCCCAGGACATCCACATCCAGCTTCTTCACCTGCGGGATAGTCTGAGACCAGCCACCCGGACAGCTGATGAAACTGAGGAGTATTTCTGTAATAAAAGTGTCTGGGCCTATGCTCTCCCAGGCCCACCCATCGCTATGCCCTGCCCAGTCATGTGAAATCCATAGATTAGGGCCAAATGAATTTATTTCAGATGACTGATTACATTTTCCTTATATGAACTGTAACTCAGTAAAAATATAGAAATTGTTGCATGTTGCATTTATATTTTTGTTCAGTATAAGTGCCGCATTCAGTTGACTACAATAATTTCTTTACACCATTGCAGCAGCGCAAAATATTCGGGGCTGACCCAAAATCATTTGAGGCTAAAGCCGCGAAAGCCACGTCCTGGTGACGTCCATGTTCCTGCCTCATTGATTTGAAACCACGGGATAGGCGAAAGCAAGATTCTTTCAGGAAGTCTACTTTTCACCTTTCCAGACCAGGTGCTTCACACTAGTGCAGATGAAAAGAAGGAGGCAAAGAAAGGAACCCACTGGGCACTCACTGGTTGAATCAACGCTGTTTCCATGTTATTTCAATGAAATTATGTTGAACCAACATGGAATAGACTTGATGTCTGTGCCCAATGGAGACCTACTTTAGTAAATTGAGATGAACACATAACGTGAGTGCCAAATGGCACCCTATTGCCTATATAGTGCACAACTTTAGACTAGAGACTTGTGGGCCCTATGCCATTTGGGACTCAGCATACTTTGTCTGTTTCACTCTGTGCAGGCAGTGGAGATCCAGGACACCCAGCTGAGTGTGGAGGCTGATGCTCAAGTGCCTGGCAGCCAGTATGAAGCCAAAGTAAGGGCAAAGGGGAAGAAGGGACTGTGGAGTGAGTGGAGCCATCTAGTGACCTGGATGACTGAGGAGGGTGAGTGGAAACCCTACAAATACAAGGCATTCTGAAATTATTCAGACCCCTTGACTTTTTCCACATTTTGTTACGTTACAGGCTTATTCAAAAATGTATAAAATACATTTTTTCTAATCAATCTACACACAATACTCCATCATGACAAAGCGAAAACAGTTTTGCAAAACAGAAATACCTTATTTACATAAGTATTCAGACCCTTAGCTATGAGACTCGAAATTGAGCTCAGGTGCATCTTGTTTTCATTGATCATCCTTGAGATGTTTCTACAAGTTGATTGGAGTCCACCTGTGGTAAATTCAATTGATTGGAAAATGATTTGGAAAGAGACACACTTGTCTATATAAGGTCCCACAGTTGACAATGAATGTCAGAGCAAAATCCAAGCCATGAAGTTGAAGGAATTGTCTGTAGAGTTCTGAGACAGGATTGGGGATCTGGGGAAGGGTACCAAAAAATGTCTGCAGCGTTGAAGGTCCCCAAGAACACAGTGGCCTCCATCATTCTTAAATGGAAGAAGTTTGGAACCAACAAGACTCTTCCTAGAGCTGGCTGCCCAGCCAAACTAAGCAATCGGGGGAGAAAGGCCTTGGTCAGGGAGGTGACCAAAAACCTGATGGTCACTCTGACAGAGCTTCAGAGTTCCTCTGTGGAGATGGGAGAAACTTCCAGAAGGACAACCAACTTTGTAGCACTCCACCAATCAGGCCTTTATGGTAGAGTGTAACCATGCAAGTATTCACTTATCTGTAAATATAACTGTATACTTACCTGTACAGCTAATTTAACCATGCAAAATTCACTTACCTGTTCATTTAGCCAGTCTGTCTATTAAGTAAACTATTATCACCCTCGCTCATAACATACGCATTTTTAGCTACTGAAGTATTTCTCTGCCATCGACCTGTATAGTATAGTTAACCATCCAACATCCACCAATGTATAGTGTACATATTCAGCCAACCACCCATACTATGCAATGTCTTTTTATAGCTTTTTTTTGCACTCCAGATATCTGGTATTTCTATACTTTTTCATACTGCCGCTCTATGTATCATGTACCGTGTATCTGTCTTTTGTGTACTTTTCGTTGTGGCATTTTGTGTTTTGTTGTAGCTGCTTGACAAAGAAATGTCCCCCTCGGGGGATCAATAACGTACCTATCTATCTATCTATCTATCTATCTATCTATCTATCTATCTATCTATCTATCTATCTATCTATCTATCTATCTATCTATCTATCTATCTATCTATCTATCTATCTATCTATCTATCTATCTATCTATCTATCTATCCATCTATCCATCTATCCATCTACCCATCTACCCATCTACCCATCTACCCATCTACCCATCTACCCATCTACCCATCTACCCATCTACTCACCTACCTACCCACCCATCTATCTACCTACCTACCCACCCACCCATCTATCTACCTACCTACCCACCCACCCACCCATCTATCTACCTACCTACCCACCCATCTATCTACCTACCTACCCACCCACCCATCTATCTACCTACCCACCCACCTACCCACCCACCCATCTAGAGTGGCCAGACGGAAGCTTGGAGTTTGCCAAAAGGCACCAAAAGGACTCTCAGACCATGGGAAACAAGATTCTCTGGTCTGATAAAACCAAGATTAAACTCTTTGGCCTGAATGCCAAGCGTCACGTCTGGAGGAAACCTGGCACCATCCCTACGGTGAAGCATGGTGGTGGCAGCATTATGCTGTGGTGATGTTTTTTAGTGCAGGGAGTGGGAGACTAGTCAGGATTGAGGGAAAGATGAACTGAGCAAAGTACAGAGAGATCCTTGATGAAACCCTTTTCCAGAGTGCTCAGGACCTCAGACTGGGGCGAAGGTTCACCTTCCATCAGGACAACAACTCTAAGCATACAGCCAATACAACGCAGGAGTGGCTTGCCGACATGTCTCTGAATGTCCTTGAGTGGCCCAGCCAGAGCCTGGACTTGAACCCGATCAAACATCTCTGGAGAGACATGAAAATAGCTGTGCAGCGACGCTCCCCATCCAACCTGACATTGCTTGAGAGGATCGGCAGAGAAGAATGTGAGCCACTCCCCAAATACAGGTGTGCCAAGCTTGTAGCGTCATACCCAAGAAGACTCAAGGCTGTAATTGCTACCAAAGGTGATTCAACAAAGTAAAGGGTCTGAATACTTATGTAAATGTGTTTTTTTGTGTTTTTTTTTATGCATTTGCAAAAAATGTCTAAAAACCTGTTTTTGCTTTGTCATTATGGAGTATTGTGTGTAGATTGATGAGGGATTTTTTTTAATAAGGCTGTAACGTTTCAAAATCTGGAATAAGTCAAGGGGTCTGAATACATTCCGAATGCGCTGTACATAAACATACTCTATCCTCCATACTCCATCCTAATGTATTCATTTTTTAGGATTGTAATGAGTTTGTAATGAAATTGTAATGAGTGACTTTATAGAATTGTTTGTGATTTACATGGACGTGTCAGGGTATTATGATCTCATCATGTCTTGTTTTTGGAAGAGCATTTCTCAGTCATGCATCAACGTCTTCTTCCCTTTTGTTCACTCCCATCATCGCTAATCCCCCCCCCCACTCTCTCTCTCTCTCTCTCTCTCTCTCTCCCTCCCTCCCTCAGACCCTGTGCCAGGCCCCTCCAGTGCGCAGTGTGTGTTGGATGAAGAGAATATGGTGACATGCAGCTGGGAGGTGAAGAGAGACCTGGCTCAGTTCCTTACCTTCCATCTGTCCTGCAAACACAACCACACTGCACCGTGAGTGGATCTGCTGCCAAAGCACTGTGTGTGCGTGTGTGCATGCGTGCGCATGTGTGTGTGCCCATGGATGAGAGACAAAACTACACTTCAGTCTCATAGATGACTAATCTCTTTCACAGCATTGTCCTCCCTCTTCTCCATCCATCCATATCTCTCTCCCTTTCGCTCTCTCCAGAGCCCAGAAATGCTGTGCTAACCCAATGGTCAGCACGCCTTCCACAGGTCCAATGCTCAAATACAGCTGCTGCTTCTCTGTCCCATACTCAGAGCAGCTAGAGGTGGAGCTCATCCCCACACGCAACACCAAAGAGTTTCAAACACACAAACACAGTGAGTCATTTTCACTCCGACACAGGGGTGATATTTGGGAGGGAACAAAATCTCTGAGAATAAATTTGTATGATATTTGTTTTGACACAATCCAGAAAATATACTGCCTCAATGATTGTGTATCAGTGCTGCCACCTGGAGTTTATATTGTGGTTTCAGAGCACAGGCACAAGTTACTGCTGATTCTCAAGAGTATTCTCAAAAGTGATGTTAGAATGTTTTGAATAATTTCAGCCAGTAGTTTTGAAATTAGTGCTCATGAGCCAAAACGGGTCCCGGGAAATTGTGCACAACTGTGTTCACAACTGCTTAAGATCCTGTTCAATCTCTTCAAATATTATTGATGTCTGATTCTTGATGTCTCTCTCTGCACAGTTCGTCCAAACTGTCCACTCCACGTGAAAATAGAAGAGAGAGATGGTAACTGGATTCTAAAATGGAGTCCGCCAAAATCGGATGTTAAAATCACCTATCAGGTGCAGTACTGGAGTAATGAGACTCAGGTAGGAGTATTTGTGCTATACTATTTTTGTGCTATACTTTCCCAAAAGCAATGTATTTTCATTTTCAGTATTACATTTGATCATCTCTAGTTCATCATCTAAAGAACGCTCATCAAGCGAGATAGACTGTTGCTTTTTTAAGCGTCTCATGAATAGATAATTTGATGATGACTGATAATTCTACTGTGTCTCACTTAGTTCTGTCCAACCTTCTCTTTTTCAGGAGGACACTACGTTCCTCAATGTTTCCCAGGGATCCCGCTCGCTCTCCATCCTGGGGCGGTCCCTGCGCCCCTCTGAGTGCTACCTGGTTAAGGTGAGAGCCCTGGTGGTCCCGGGAAAGGGTGATACTTTCGAAGGACCCCCCTCAGAATGGACCGACCCAGTGGAGTGGACCTCACAACCAGGTAATGGACCTAGATGGTATCTCCTGGTTGAAGCATGTTTTCAAAAGTATTCTATTCTATTGTTGTATTCTATTCTAGCCTGAGAGAGTCTGTTTGTGCTATCATGCCAACTCCTTGTCACTCATTGTCATGTCATATATGGCTTGACAATGACAGCAATGGAGTTGGCAAGAGCACAAACTTGGACCAAGCTAATTCTAATTTTTTTTAGCAAATAACTCTGAAAACATATTTTATCATCAGAGATAACCAGTCTGTACTAAAACAAATATAAATGGGGGAATGTAATCCATATTTTATTATTTACAATTCATCTAAGCGTGCCAGCCATGTGAGTTAGAACAGAGGAGCTCTAAAAACTATAATGTGATTATATATTCATGAGATGCTGAATGAAAAAGCATCTCTCTTCAAGAATGTTTTCAAAACAAACGTAAACACTTTCATGATTTATTGCAGAGCGTTTTTTGCTTCCATGTGTTAGTCTTATGTGAAGCCTCGATATTTGCTTTCATGTAAAAAATTAGCTTGGATGAGTTGGATGTTTTATCATTGAACTACCATAATATTGAAATGTGTGTAACGCGCCGTTTAGAGTCAAGACTAGACTTGATGAAGGCAGCATACAGGAGCTGATAAAAACGTTCTCTTGAAGCAACCACCATCTCTAATCAATTACTTATCAATGATCATCAACTACATTTTCCACTCTTACATATGCATGTTTTGTCCCATGTCTCCTTGTAGCTTCCTGGTCTATTACCACCTTCCTCTACGTCTTCACAAGTGTACTGGTGGCCATTGTCTTCATCGCTCTCTATGTTACCATACCAGCCTGTCACAGGTGATTACTCAGACTTCTCTAACTGTTTTTATTGTTTTTCTGCCATTTTTATTTTCCCTTGTGTTAATACTAGTGTTAAACTACAGGTAACTGACAAAATAATGGAAACACTAAATAGTAAATTAGGAATACAAAGTATATTGAAGCCGGTGCTTCCACACAGGTGTGGTTCCTGAGTTAATTAAGCAATTAACATCCCATCATGCTTAGGGTCATGTATAAAAATGCTGGGCAGGCCATTACTTTGGCTACCATGGCTATGCCCCCATAGGATGACAATGCCCCATCCACAGGCCACTAGTGGTCACTGAATGGTTTGATGAGCATGAAAACAATGTAAACCATATGCCATGGCCGTCCCAGTGACTAGATCCCAACCCAACTGAACACTTATGGGAGATTCTGGAGCGGTGCTTAAGACAGTATTTTCCACCACCATCAACAAAACACCAAATGATTAAATATTGTGTAAAAAGGGCATTGCATCTCTCAAATAGAGTTCCACTTGTAGAATCAATGCCAAGGTGCATTGAAGCTGTTCTGGCTCGTGGTGGTGCAACGCCCTATTAAGAAACTTTATGTTGGCAGTTATCTGTCATTCTATTCTTTCATCCATCCATGTTCGCTTTCTGTCTGTAGGAGGGTAGTCCTGTGGGAGGTGTCTGTCCCATCGCCCCTCAAGAGCAAGGTAATGGGAGAGGTCATTAAGGTAAGTCTGAATACATCTGAATGGTATTCATCCAGCATTATTCACAAAGCATCTCTCTGTGGACTATTAAGCTATTGAATATATGACAACTGCAGGTAGATGCCTATCTGTGCATGTGCCTGCATACAGTGGGGAGAACAAGTATTTGATACACTGCCGATTTTGCAGGTTTTCCTATTTACAAAGCATGTAGAGGTCTGTAATTTTTATCATAGGTACACTTCAACTGTGAGAGACGGAATCTAAAACAAAAATCCAGAAAATCACATTGTATGATTTTTAAATAATTAATTTGCATTTTATTGCATGACATAAGTATTTGATCACCTACCAACCAGTAAGAATTCCGGCTCCCACAGACCTGTTAGTTTTTCTTTAAGAAGCCCTCCTGTTCTCCACTCATTACCTGTATTAACTGCACCTGTTTGAACTCGTTACCTGTATAAAAGACACCTGTCCACACACTCAATCAAACTGACTCCAACCTCTCCACAATGGCCAAGACCAGAGAGCTGTGTAAAGACATCAGGGATAAAGTTGTAGACCTGCACAAGGCTGGGATGGGCTACAGGACAATAGGCAAGCAGCTTGGTGAGAAGTCAACAACTGTTGGCGCAATTATTAGAAAATGGAAGAAGTTCAAGATGACGGTCAATCTCCCTCGGTCTTAGGCACCATGCAAGATCTCACCTCGTGGGGCTTCAATGATCATGAGGAAGGTGAGGGATCAGCCCAGAACTACACGGCAGGACCTGGTCAATGACCTGAAGAGAGCTGGGACCACAGTTTTCAAAGAAAACCATTAGTAACACACTACGCCGTCATGGATTAAAATCCTGCAGCGCACGCAAGGTCCCCCTGCTCAAGCCAGCGCATGTCCAAGCCCGTCTGAAGTTTGCCAATGACCATCTGGATGATCCAGAGGAGGAATGGGAGAAGGTCATGTGGTCTGATGAGACAAAAATAGAGCTTTTTGGTCTAAACTCCACTCGCCGTGTTTGGAGGAAGAAGAAGGATGAGTACAACCCCAAGAACACCATCCCAACCGTGAAGCATGGAGGTGGAAACATCATTCTTTGGGGATGCTTTTCTGCAAAGTGGACAGGACGACTGCACCGTATTGATGGGAGGATGGATGGGGCCATGTATCGCGAGATCTTGGCCAACAACCTCCTTCCCTCAGTAAGAGCATTGAAGATGGGTCGTGGCTGGGTCTTCCAGCATGACAACGACCCGAAACACACAGCCAGGGCAACTAAGGAGTGGCTCCATAAGAAGCATCTCAAGGTCCTGGAGTGGCCTAGCCAGTCTCCAGACCTGAACCCAATAGAAAATCTTTGGAGGGAGCTGAAAGTCCTTATTGCCCAGCGACAGCCCCGAAACCTGAAGGATCTGGAGAAGATCTGTATGGAGGAGTGGGCCAAAATCCCTGCTGCAGTGTGTGCAAACCTGGTCAAGAACTACAGGAAACGTATGATCTCTGTAATTGCAAACAAAGGTTTCTGTACCAAATATTAAGTTCTGCTTTTCTGATGTATCAAATACTTATGTCATGCAATAAAATGCAAATTAATTACTTAAAAATCATACAATGTGATTTTCTGGATTTTTGTTTTTGATTCCGTCACTCACAGTTGAAGAGTACATATGATAAAAATTACAGACTTCTACATGCTTTGTAAGTGGGAAAACCTGCAAAATTGGCAGTGTTTCAAATACTTGTTCTCCCCACTGTATATCCATCTTTCAAAGTTCATTACTCACAGATTATGGTATATCCTCTATTTCCCAGAAGTCTCCGGATAGGTGGCTGTTCACCGAGAGTGAGAGAAGTGAGAAGACCTACATCTGCAGCGTACAGACACTGGAGAACAGGGAGGATATCAGTGTCTGCTCTAGCTGGTAAAATTGGCTCACATCTTTATACTTCTAACCTACACTGTCCAACACTTAGAAAAAATAACTCGTTCACACAGTGACCTGGCTCAACCCAAACCCTCAACCCTAACCCTTACCTCACTCTGTTGTGTTACAGCTCTTCAGATGACCCATTGTGGTTGACCCCAGATGTAAAGGCCAATGGACTGTTCCATTCCATTACCAAGGAGGGGTGGAAGAAGTATGACCCAAACTCTTCCTCCATACATCAGTTGTCTGTGGACAGATCTGGCCCTCCTGCTCTAGACTCATCCGGCTTCAGCTTCAGTGGCCCTTACATCTTGTGTGGCGACAGTTCACCAGCGCTGAGTGAGTTTCTGAGTCTGGAGCATCCCTGTGAGGAGTCTGACAACACTCTCTCTAACTCTGACCCCTCTTCTCCCTCCTCCTCGGAGAGGTCTGGCCCATCCCTCTCGGAGTCAAGTGAGGGCTACGTGGTGATGCCTCAGGTCAGTGTTGGCCTGTCCAGATCAACAGTAGGAGTGCCTGATGGTCTTACGAGCGCTTTAGTAGCGGACGACAGTAAGAACACTGGTAGCAACAACGACATCATGGCATGGCCCAAGTCAGAGCTCCTCCCACCAGGACTTAGCTCTATGTCCACCGGCTCACTACCCAGTGAGAATGAAGACCCTCCTCCAGCGTACACGCCCCCCACCACCACCCCCTTCACCTTGCCCCAAGTGGGCCCTACCCTACAAACCTCTGGGTACTGCTTCCTCCCAGCCCTACAGGAACAAGGGGGCTGGGGCCATGTACAGTCCTCTGGACCACCTAAAGGGTGCAGTCAAGAGCAGCAGGCCTGGAGGAGAGAGAGGTGGCAGGGAGAGCAGTGCAAGGAGGATCCCTACGTCACACTGTCTCAGCTAGCCACTTAGCTAACTAGCTAACCCCATCTAATGCTGGAATACATGCTCAGGACATGAGGGCCACTATAGGCCACTGTTCTCAATATTTGATCAATTTTAACACTAACACACCTGACTCAACTAATCACAAGAGCTTGATTATTAGTTGGATGAGTTCAATCAGGTATGTTAGTGTTGGAATGAACCACATGTAAAACTACTGATTTGTGGTCACTGAAGACTGGGTTGAGACTGAAAAACACTTATATTTCTAGGAGGGAAAACTGTTGGAGCCTCATACAGCAGCCACCCTTGATTACTCACAATGCCCAGCAGATGACAGCAGTGTACTTACTGCAGGGGTATGAGGTAATTTAAGTAGATATGTACAGTACATATAGGTAGGTGTAAAGTGACTAGGCAACAGGATAGATAATAAACAGTAGCAGCAGTGTATGTGATGAGTCAAAAGAGTTTGTGCAAAGAGGGACAATGCAGATAGTCTTAGTAGTCTTATTGCTTTGGGGTAGAAGCTTTTAAGGAACCTTTTGGTTCCAGACTTGACGCTCCGGTACCACTTGCCGTGCGGTAGCAGAGAGAACAGTCTATGACTAGGGTGGCTGGAGTCCTTGACAATATAAGTCCTGAATGGCAGGGTCCCCGTGTTGAGGTTCAGCATGGCAAACTTTTTACTTTCTTGGTTGAATGCGAGGACACATTTCCAAAAAAGAGGGGAACTGTTGAGTTGGTGAATGGAGCCTTGTGCCTCTGTCAGTGCCAAGTGTGTGAGATTGTTGATTGTAATTAAGGGTGTGGCCTTCAGTATTTAACCTGGCTGTTCTTGATGTTCTACAGATTTGCATTATCATGAGAAGGTTGGAATGCGCAGGGAGAATGGGAGCGGAAACATTGGGTTAGTCCAAATTCTGATGTATATCCAAGGATCTTGTAAGTGTGTATGGCAAGAGTACCTGTATGCCAATTTGACCACATGCTCTCTTTCTCCCTTGGCTTGTCCTCTTGAGAGTATTGTGCAACATGTTCTGTGACCTTGAGTAATAGATCTGATCTCTGTTAAGCTAAAAGCTCAGGCCTATATCGAATTTAATTGTGGATTTGTATGTCAACTAAAGTTTTTTATGCCCTGTGTCATGTATGCCTGGAGCTGAAGGTGAAAATATTGTTATGTAAGGTGTACATTTTAGTTGATCACTATACCTCTACCTATTATTCCCATAATCCACTCCCTGATGTTAGAGAACCTGTGTGTTTTAGATTAGTCCCGAGGACCTCACCAAAGGTGGCATAGTATCGATTAGATAGATTTATGTAAATCCCCCAAATTACACATCAGACGAGGGCACTCAGTAGTGGAATTTGAGTCCCACATGCCTCACTATTCACTATGTAGGGAATAGACAAGCTGTGTGCCCTCCTCTTAAAGGTTATCATAGCGGTGATACTTAGGGAAGACCGGGAATGGTTGTAACACAGGATAGTTGTAACACTCTCAATATCTCTAATCACGAACAAGCTAGAATCATGTGACTTACTGTGCACATGCTCAGTTTAGTCTTCAAACCTCACGTGAAGAAGACTGTGATAGACTCTGCAGATTTTATTGACAATTCTTTTTTTTTTATTGACAAAAATATAATTTATTTTGGTGATGGCATCACATTCACCAAACTTATATCAGGTTTATAAACACAGTGTGTAGAAATATTAGATGTAAATTAGCAATGCTAAAGTTTGAACATGTAGTTAAAATGTAATATAGCTAATGGCTGCAAAGATCAGGGTTAGTTGGAACAAGTCTAAGGAGGTCTGGGTGCTGGGAATTAAAATGATGGTCAAGCCTATACCCCATGACTACCATACCACTGTCACAACTGTGGCTCTGATTGAGTGAACATGTCCAGAATTCACTCACACACACGCCGCTCTCACACACACACGCAACAAAACATGTGTTTTTGGACAACAAAAAATGTGTCTATGATACACACACAGTGCTTTTAACATATAGTGTTTTCATCTTACATACAGTATTTGACAACATTGTGTATGTTTAATTATACAGTAATTATTATTCAATGTGTCATCAACTGGGATTTGAACTCACAACCTCTTGGTTCACGACATTATGATATTTCTGCTACGCCCAAGTAAATCTCAGCTTTGTTACATATACACTCAAGAAAAACTATGGTACTGTATTAATCATAATGATTCGGGAGTAACATTAAAACTGAATAATATGCCCCACCAACATTAGACAACTATGCAGAAAACCCTCAAATTACTGAAATAAGTAAATTAAATCAGTGATGAGAGAATAGTCTGATTAACTGATAACTAAAATAGCAGTGCAGATGACACTCTTTTGCTAAGTGCATAGATATATTATAGGCAATGAATGTGTAGGGGGATGCTACAGACATTATGGCACAGTAGAAAGATCAGCACACCTCAAATCCAGGAGAGAGTAGCAGACAGATGGAACCTGTTCCTATCACATTTTGAATGTAGCAGATCAAACAATCTCTGAGAAATGTATAAAAATGCTAAAAGTGTTACAACCATTCCCAGTCTCCCCTACGTTATGAATGCTTCGCCAACAGAGAGTAAATGTTAGTGAGTCTTTGGCACATTATATATATCCCGTTGGATCATCTGGTGCCCTTAGCACAAAGCTAACTATTTCTCTGTCATATGTATGTCTGAAATATTCAATATTATATTCGTTTTATATTATGCTTTACATGAGATATGATAAGCAGTTTGAAATATGAAAAAGTACACCTCTCTTCGGCAGCCTCCACTGCTACAGACACATATTATAGAAAATATACATAATCTACAGTATATGCTTGGATAATTCAATCCTCTTTCTTGTGCGCATACACATTGTCTCTGTCGCCCCTCTCTCTGGCTTCCCTTGACATTTGTGAATACACACCAATGCCTGACGCATGAAAAATGTTATGACCGGGCTGATGGAAACAGGATTTTCCGGCAGACAATTTGTTCGTTGTACATTGAGATATTTTTGTGTTGGTAAAATGTATTATGCGAGAAGTTGCGGTGGAAACGACTTTATGCGCAAATATTGATATAATAACCATATTGAAGTAGGCTAAACTTGGAGTCGTGGGATGATATGTTGTGTGGTCCTCCCACCAGGGCTCCCAGGTGGTGCAGTGCATCTCAGTGCTAGAGGCGTCACTACAGACAACCTGGTTCGAATTCAGACTGTATCACAACTGGCAGTGATTGGTAGTCCCATAGGGCGGCGCACAATTGGCCTAGCGTCGTCCGAGTTTGGCCGTCATTGTAATTTCATAACCCTCCCGTTGCCCTGTCTGGGTCAGGATGACCCTGCCATGTTAGAGTGTCAACCCTGGGCTAACACACATGGCTGCTAACTTGTTAGAGAGAGTGGTAGTCACTGGAGCCGTTTAGTAGGCTTGTTGTCTTACATGTATGTATGTATGTATGTATGTATGTATGTATGTATGTATGTATGTATGTATGTATGTATGTATGTATGTATGTATGTATGTATGTATGTATGTATGGCAAATAATAAAGTAAGTGTCAAAAGCGAACGTGTAAGGTTGTTGTTGTTATAAAAAGAGAGAGAAACCACTCGACTTTTCTTTATTTCTTTATTGTAGAACAAGGTACATGGTGTGAAATAAATGCGACAGAGTTGGCTGAAAACAACATAGGTGTAGTTGAAAGTAGACACAATGTCCATGGGTTTGCGGAGCCGGGTCCCCCCCCACCCCCCCATCACGATGCCCATCTTCCTACTAAGCATTGGTGCTGCGAGGCACGGGAGGCTCCTCATCGTCGACAACACCAACAAAGGACTCTGCGTCGTCGTCGTCGTCGTCGTCGTCGTCGTCGTCGTCGTCGTCGTCGTCGTCGTCGTCGTCGTCGTCGCCGTCATTGCCAGGCACACGCGTTGAACATTTGGGCCTCAGCAGCAGCAGGGAAAGACTATTTCGCTCAGACTCATCGATGTCTGAGGCGCCCGGCGTGGCAGGTGGCTTGAAGTCATCGTCATCACCATCACCATCATCGAGGAGGAGCATGGAGAAGGCGCTGGCACACAGAGCCTCGATCCTGTCGAGCAGTTGTGCGTACCGCCTGACAAAGACATCCCCTAGGGCCTCGTACCTGTCCAAAGGCATGCGGATGAAACGGGTGAAGCTCATCTGCTGGGGTTCTGCTGGGGTGGTGCGGGTTGTGGAGCTGCCAACCCAGCCCGGGCCCTGTCCTCTGAGGGTCAAAAGGACCCAGGTCAGGGTCAAACCGACCCAGGGCAGGCAGGCAGGCAATGTGTTAGCTAGCTAGAGAGAGTGGTGGCGGCCAACCCAGCCGGGGCCCCTGTCCTCTGAGGAGGGTCAGAACGACCCAGGTCAGGGTCAAAACGACCCAGGGCAGGCAGGCAGGCAATGTGTTAGCTAGCTAGAGAGAGTGGTGGCGGCCAACCCAGCCGGGGGCCCCTGTCCTCTGAGGAGGGTCAGAACGGCCCAGGTCAGGGTCAAAACGACCCAGGGCAGGCAGGCAGGGAAACAACAAGATACTACTAATAAAAATATTGCAGCAACAGCAGCAGCCGCAGAGGCCTGAGGCGGCGGCGGCAGGACACCGCAACATCGAGACACGTCCCGACGTGGTGAGAGGTCTTTGGAGGGGGGCTCCCCAAGCCTAGGTTAGGTGCCTACTAAGCCATGAGTGTTCCTCGTCGTAGTTTCACCGCCAAACAGGTCATAGAACAGATATTTTCCCAAGAAGAGTTTGACTGCGAAGAGGAGGAAGCTGAGGAGGCGTCAGAAGAAGAAGATTGTGAGGAATACAACCCGGCAGACGACGACGACGACGACGACGACGACGACGACACTGCCCAAGGGTTAGAAGAAGGAGAACGAGGAGCCTTAGAAGAACGAGACGAAGAAGCAGAAGCAGAGCGAGACGAAGAAGCAGAAGCAGAGCGAGACGAAGAAGCAGAAGCAGAAGCAGAGCGAGACGAAGAAGCAGAAGCAGAGCGAGGAGACCGCAGCCTCCGCCGCCGCCGACGACAACACCAACAACACCAACAACAACAACAACAACATGACATCCCTCGAGTGGAAAGAGAGACTTTCGTGTCGAGAAACGGCCAAATCGAATGGTCCTCGGTGCCCTGCTGCGGCGACGACGACGACGACTACGACGGCAATCGGGGCGGCGGGGCTTCACAATATAATAGGCCGCCGCCGCAGATGAGGCCGGGGCCTACGGAGCACGCCCTTGGCCAGGCCAGCGACATCCTCTCGACGTTCCGCCTGTTTGTCACACCCGAGATAGAAGACATCATCCTAGACATGACCAATCTGGAGGGCTTTCGAAAATACGGAGACGGCGGCGGCGGCGGCGGCGGCGGCGGCGGAAGGGGATGGACGCCACCGACCTGCGCGCCTACATAGGGCTGCTCATCCTAGCCGGAGTGTACAGGTCCCGAGGCGAGGCCGCCGCTTCTCTGTGGGACGCCGAGAGCGGGAGGACCATTTTCCGCGCTACCATGCCGCTCAAAGTCTTTCACGCTTACTCGAGACAAAGTCTTTCGATTCGACGACCGGCGGACCAGGCCCGCCAGGCGAGCCTCGGACAAACTGGCCGCCGTCAGAGAGGTCTGGGACAAGTGGGTCGAGCGGCTGCCGCTCCTCTACAACCCCGGGCCCGACGTGACGGTGGACGAGCAACTGGTCCCCTTCAGAGGGCGCTGTCCTTTCCGTCAGTACATTCCCAGCAAGCCGGCCAAATACGGCATCAAGTCCTGGGTGGCCTGCGACTCCAAATCCAGCTACGCCTGGAAGATGCAAGCCTAAACCGGCAAGCCCGCCGCCGCCGCCGGAGGCCCCGAGAAGAACCAGGGGATGCGAGTCGTGCTCGATTTGACGCAGGGACTCGGCAGGGGGCACACCGTCACCTGCGACAATTTCTTCACCTCCTACGAACTCGCGCGCCAGCTCCTGCTGAGGAGGGACGTCACCCTGGTCGGCACCGTCAGAAAGAACAAGCCCGAGCTACCGCCCGCGCTGCTCGTCGCCTCCAAGGACAGCGAGAAGAGGAGCCTCTTCTCCTCCAAGTTCGCCTTCACGCCCACCACAGCTCTAGTGTTGTACGTCCCAAAGAAGAACAAGAACGTGTTACTCCTCAGCACTCTGCACGCCGCCCGGGCTCACGTTAGCCGGCGCCACGACAAGAAGCCCGCCATCATCCTAGACTACAACAGCAACAAAGGAGGGGTCGACAACCTAGATAAGGTCATTGGAACCTACAGCTGCAGGAGGATGACCGCCCGCTGGCCCCTGGTCGTCTTCCACAACATCCTCGACGTTTCCTCCTACAACGCCTTTGTCATATGGAGAGAGATCAACCCCACTTGGATGCCCGGTAAGCGCAACAAGAGGAGGGTGTTCCTCGAGCAGCTGGGGAAGGCGCTCGTCACTCCCTTCATCCAAAGAAGGGCCCGACTCCCTCGCACCGAAGCCTCCGCGGCACTCGTCAAAGCCCTTCAACAAAGCACGTCACTTCGTCCACCCCCTCAGGAGCCGTCCGCCCGCGCAGCAGCAGCAGCAGCAGCAGCAGCAGCAGCAGCAGCCGCCCCAGCAGCAGCCCCAGCCACAGCCACCGCTCATCTGCAAGCAAGTAAGAGGAAGAGGTGTCAGGTCTGCCCGACGAAGAAGGACTGTAAAACACACACTATGTGCTCCAGGTGTAACAAATACATCTGCAAAGGCTGTTCACACGCCTACTGTCCCTCCTGTTCCAATTCGGCCTTTAGTCAGAGCGGGACACTTCGACCCGGAGGCCACGGCGTGTACGCTGACAGCCACAGCCAGAGCCAGACTAGCGGGACACTTCGACCCGGAGGCCACGGCGTGTACGCTGACAGCCACAGCCAGAGCCAGACTAGCGGGACACTTCGACCCGGAGGCCACGGCGTGTACGCTGACAGCCACAGCCAGAGCCAGACTAGCGGGACACTTCGACCCGGAGGCCACGGCGTGTACGCTGACAGCCACAGCCAGAGCCAGACTAGCGGGACACTTCGACCCGGAGGCCACGGCGTGTACGCTGACAGCCACAGCCAGAGCCAGACTAGCGGGACACTTCGACCCGGAGGCCACGGCGTGTACGCTGACAGCCACAGCCAGAGCCAGACTAGCGGGACACTTCGACCCGGAGGCCACGGCGTGTACGCTGACAGCCACAGCCAGAGCCAGACTAGCGGGACACTTCGACCCGGAGGCCACGGCGTGTGCACAGAATACCAGGACAACGGGAGGGTTATCTGTCTTGCCTGGTTAAATAAAGATTTTTTTAAAAACAGGACTCGGGAAACCATGCAGTTTATTAGGCTACAGATGAAATAAATTGATGGAAGTACACGTAATGAGCTTGATGCTCCTTTCCAATAAATATCGGTGACATGATGATCTATGTGGCTGCCATTTGACAAATACAAATAATATCGTTCAACAGTTTTTGTGACGTAACCATCAGTAGAGTTGAAAATGTGATGGAAACCATTTAACTTGTATTTTTCATTCGGTACATGGTAGTTTAACGTTATTTGGGAGCCCTGGTGGGAGGACCACACAACATATCATCCCATGACTCCAAGTTTTAGCCTACTTCGATATGGTTATTATATCCACCGCAAATTCACGCATAATACATTTTACAGACACAAAAATATCTTCCAACGTCCAACGAACAAATTGTCTGCCGGCAAATCCTGTTTCCATCAGCCCGGTCATAACTTTCATGCGTCAGGCATTGGCGTGTATTCACAAATTGACCAATAAAACAATTACAATAAATGAAATAATCTGTGTTTCACAATGTTCCTTAAATTCGCACGCATCCGAGCAAGCGAAACAGCGCCTTTCTGTCTCTACTTGCAGGCCATCTATCTGATGCTGTCTTGTCCAAACAAGTATGACATTGTTGCCGCCAGTAGCATTGAAGAAAAGGGAAGCCAGCGATCATCTGGCCTCCCTTGACAAAAAAAAGTATACAAATTTGCCAATCAGGGTTGAGCTAAACGGAGCGAGCTCAACTGTGAATGGTCTAGCAGAACAAAAAAAAGTGTCATTTACAGAAAAACTTGAATTGTTGCATCTCGTTGTGTTGTTGTCCTCTAGTGGCTAGCGATCCATCTAGCTAAAATTGTCCCTTTCCTAAATTAACCATGGATAGAGATCGGGATTTGAACTTTTGCTATCTGTCATGTAATTCATCCGCATTAAATGGTTGGATGGAAACCTGCTTATAGAGTATGACTTTGACTGAAGTAGTTTAATTGAAATTGGGCAGTATCAGTAAAGTAATGAAAAACACCTGTGTCAATATTTAGATTTTTTTTCTTGTAATTTTGTGCCAAACCTGGTTTCTCTCCAGTCCCAGTCTGTTTCTGCTTATAGGTGCTAGGTCTCCAGTTATTTGAAAGTTGTAATTTGGCAGCTGAAGCCTGGGTCTGCAGTTCTGAATTACTTATCAACAAATGTATGACCGTGTGTATCAGCTCATCCAACTAACCGCTTTCTGAGCTGGTGTCAGTGTGTGAGAATTACTGTAGCATGTATACATGGTAATGTCTCAGTGGCCCTTAGTGAGGGTGTCATTCGTAATTTGTGTTGTATGTGTGTGTGTACTTGTGCGTGTCTCTGTCTGCGCAGAAAACACAATGCAAACATTTCAGGCACGATGATCAATACTTCCTGTGTTTTCCACCCATCACAAGGTACTACTTCCTGTTCGCAAGGTACAGCTTCCTGTCTTCTGGGGTTCAGTTCCGAGACGGCATGTGTGTGTGTGTGTGTGTGTGTGTGTGCGGGTCAAACTGCCTCCAAACATGCTCATGTAGCTTTTTTTTTTGTATTGAGATAACGGCCTTGACCATGGCGTGTAGGTAAAGAGGTGATTCATTTTTTCCAAACATTCCAGACTGGTTCAGATGCTGAAACTGCCCCAAAACACTCACATTCCCTGTCCCACATTCCTCTGTCACCGCCACAGTTCTATTGTTCACAGAGAGAGAGAGAGAGAGAGAGAGAGAGAGAGAGAGAGAGAGAGAGAGAGAGAGAGAGAGAGAGAGAGAGAGAGAGAGAGAGAGATAGAGGGGGGCGGGGGGTGGGGGGGGGGGCTGGGGGGGTAAAGGGAAATAGACAGAGAGATAGAAAGACAGAGAGAGAGAAAGAGCGAGAGAGGGCGGCTTGGTTTGAGGTAGAGTCAGTGATGTTTGGGGTGGGGGCTTGTTTATGTACAGTCTGTCCCCATCCTTTGTCGTAAATAAGAACAGGAAAATAAAAAGTGAAGAAGATATAGGGGGTGCGTGGCGCCACACAGATGCTTATGCAAGGGCTTGTTCAAAGTCTTTTGTTCTATTTTTGACAGGAAAAATTTGCCTAGGTCACCCTCACCCCTGGCAGGCGGGAGCCACCAGGTAGTGCCACAGAGGATGTTATTCTATCAACCCCCCCCCCCCCAGTGCTGTTTAAGATTATGGAGGATGATTTTTGTTTTTTTATGAGCATGGCCTTATTTCTATTAGAGCATACTGAATGATTGTCATTGATATTCCATTCACCCAGCTCAATGTAACATCATTGATACATGATACTCAAGTTTTCCCATCATGAGGTTGCTACAACCTAGCCTACGAATGAACGTTTACATTATAGGTGCACAGGTCGAGAGAAAAGTTTGGGTAATTAAGGTGACAAACAGTGACACATTCAATACTGCCTTGCACACTCTTGCCTGCATCTAGCTGATCTAGGGTGTAATCATTAGTCCAAACAGTTGCAAACAAGAGTTTCTATTGGACAAATTCAGGCATGTTTATCCCCATTTTGTTCCATTTGCTTCTGTTTAAGAAGCGTTTTTCAACAGAATCAGTGGAACGAATACACCCCTGATCATCCCCAAACTCAGTTCACTTTAATAGTAGCTACATACAAACAGCATGATCGCTTTGCTCATTGTATAATTCCTTCTCGCATCTACACACTATTCTGTGACCTGGTGGAAAAAACTTTCCAAGCCAGAACTTCATACCATAACCGTTAACCGCTACACACAGCCTACATCGTTATCACCATATTAGCTAACATCATAGTCAACATACACTACATGACCAAAAGTATGTGGACATCTCATTCCAAAATATGGAGTTGGTCCGCCCGTTGCTGCTATAACAGCCTCCACTCTTCTGGGAAGGCTTTCCACTAGATGTAGAAACATTGCTGCGAGGACTTGCTTCCATTCAGCCACAAGAGGCGGCAAGCTTTACACCACTCCAGCTAACGCTTGGCATTGCGAATGGTGATCTTAGACAATAATTCTCTACACTATACTTGCTTGTTTTGTCACGTGAACTGAAATTAAATTAACTATTAGAATTTTATCAAAAACGAAACGGCAGAGCAATTTTTGCATAGTGTATTTTTTAAGGAAATTGAAAAAAATATAAATATAGTTAACTCTCTCTGGCTGCAGTCCAAAAACATCTTAGTCCTGTATTGACGCTTTGCCTGTTTGATGGTTCTTCTGAAGTCGTAGCGGGATTTCTTATAAGCTTCCATATTAGTGTCCCGCTCCTTGAAAGCGGCAGCTCTAGCCTTTAGCTTGGTGCGGATGTTGCCTGTAATCCATGACTTCTGGTTGGGATATGTACACCCTATTTGCAGTGTCCCCAATTTTTACTTAACACTTATTTTTCTTAAAACTCCATTGTTGGTTAAGGGCTTGTAAGTAAGCATTTCACTGTAAGGTCTACACCTGTTGTATTCGGCTCATGTGACAAATACTATTTTATTTGATCAACTGCTCCATTCAAGTCACCATTAAATATCAGTGGAGAAAGGGCAGAAGATAAAGAGAGTTAGAAGGTTGAACAGTCCCCACAAACCGAGAAAGAGGATGAGATATCTCACATGGCACAGGATGTGAATGTCCAGAGTTGGGGAGGGTGTTGTTCTGATCCAATGACCCAAATCAGTGTAGGGGTGGCCCAGTCATCTGCGAACCATGTCTCCTTAGTCATGGTCCATGATCCCACACAGACACCCACTGCCATGGTGGATGAACCCAATCTCCTGTGGGACTATGGGGACTATGGGGGTAGTCAACAGGCCCATCTCTGTGCTCTCCCCATTGTTGTTTGACGTTTGTGGGGGTTGGACAACTTCACCATCCCTTCCTTGAGTATACCATCCCACCTCTGTGCTGAATGTTGAGATGGTGTGCTGTTTAAAAGTAGTATGGGGATGTGAGGTTGACGGTAGGGCCATGGGCCTGGGACCTGCTGTATGATGTCTTGAGAGGACCGTAAAGCTATGTTGTTTGTGCCCAAGCCCAATATACAAGAGAGGGACAGCTGTTGTGTTCAAAGGCCATTATCAGTAACAAAGAAGTGGAAGATATTGAGATAATATGAAAATTGTATTATCATGAGGACAGTTAATTTAATTGATAGCTTAGACTTCTTGACAGCTGAGGAATTGTTATCCACAGTCATGTGTTTGCAGGGGCAGCAATAGTTTCTGTGCTGTGTGCCAGTGTAGGCCTGCACTGCTGCATGTAGCAGAGGCTGAGATGCAGTGTTACAGCTGAGTTTGTGAGTTCCAGAAGTCGAGTAGAGGGTAAGTGTGCAAAGTAAACCACAGAAGGAACAGGTGTGCCAGAGTTTATGTGTGTACCCACCGCAGTCGCTTGGAATGAGCACCTGCTGCCTTTTCGCCTCAGCACTGCATCAACGAGAGACGCCAAAACACTGTCAGAGAATCAAAGTGCAGTTTACATAGCGCTGCTCGTCGTGTGTAAATCCATTTAGCAGCTTTTTTCCAGCTGGTTCCCACTTCATACTCACCTGTTGTTGACGCTGGGAAAAAACACAAGTTGCTTTTCGAATCCGTAAGTCTGTTTTTCTCTCACTTCTCTGTAAGATATTCTGATCGCTCTGCCTCACCATGTTCGCCCTTATTGTTTCTCACACACAAAAATGTCTTGTTTAGTTTAAGGGAACTCTCTCTCGCCAATTCTCAAAAACTGAAGTAAAAGAAAGGAAATGGAACTGATAGGTTTAGATTGTGACAGTGGCACATTTTAGTCACTTCCTCTGGTTTTGGCCTATATGACTATTCTATTCTATTTTGGAAACAGATAGATATGACTTCACAAAATTATTTAAAGTATCCCACTGGGCAAAAACAACTTTGTTTCCATGTCATTTCAACCCAAAAGATCTATGTGATGACGTTGAATCAACATGGAAAACTAATTGGATTTTCAAAAAGTCATCAAACAAATAAGGACTTAAAATGGTTAACACACACAGTTGTGAAGAAGGTGCAACAGCGCCTCTTCCCCCTCAGGAAGTTTTTTTCATTGGCCCTCAAATCCTCAAAAGGTTATACAGCTGCACAATTGAAAGTATCTTGACTGGCTGCATCACTGCTTGGTATGACAACAGCACCACCCTCGATCGCATGGCGTTACAGAGGGTGGTGCGGACAGCCCAGCACATCACTGGGGCCGAGGTCCTTGCCATTCAGGACCTCTATATTAGGCGGTGTGAAAGGAAGGCCCGGAAGGCCACCCAAACCATAGACTGTTATCTCTGCTTCCGCACGGCAAGTGGTACCGGTGCATCAAGTCTGACACCAACAGGCTCCTGAACAGCTTCTATCCCCAACAGTAGTGGTGTGTGGGTAAAATCACTGGGAAGCCAGAAAAAAAGTAATAAGTGATAATTGTTTTCTCGATAACCAGTTAGTTCATATGCCTTGCGACTGTGATGTATACTGTAGGCCTGAAGGCCGAGACAATAAGAAGACACAGTGGCAGAAGCAAGTCGCAAAGAAAACAGGAGCTGCCTCCAATATTCCAGCACCATTTCAACTTCAACATTTCAACATCATCAAATTACCTCTGCTTAGTCTAATACAGTGACAACTAAAAGATACCAAAAACAATTTAGTCCAATCAATGTAAGCTAAATATGATGTGGCTGTCCATGGTTCTGTGTGTGTGTGTGTTTGTGCGTTCGTTTATGTAGAACAAACATGTTGACTCACCCTACTTGTAGAGAAACGGCAATGCCATCCTCCTCTCATTCATGTTGACGAAACGGTCTATGACTCTGTCATGCGGTACACGCTTTTATTTTTTGTTGTCATAGGCTACCTACCTAAAATGCTTGCTCGCTAGCCTAACTTCCTTTCATGGGCAAGTTAGCTAGTTAACATTAGCCTTCTACATCTAGCTACATAGCAGTTTGGCGCCGCCCTGAGTGGTCGCCTGTTAAGCAGCTCCCGTTGTCAGTGCATAAATTTGTTTTAGTTCGTTTTTTCGTCTCTTTTCTTTCATACTGACGATCTATGTATCATGTACCGTGTATCTGTCTTTTGTGTACTTTCGTTGTGGCATTTTGCACCTGCCCTGTGTTTTGTTGTTGTAGTTTCTTGACAAAGAAATGTCCACCTCGGGGGTCAATAAAGTACCTATCTATCTATCTATCTATCTATCTATCTATCTATCTATCTATCTATCTATCTATCTATCTATCTATCTATCTATCTATCTATCTATCTATCTATCTATCTATCTATAATGAACGTCCATCCAGGTGCACAATGTATTTTATGGTTGGATCAGAATCGTGTGATAATAATTTGGCAGTACAGAGAATTAAGTAAAACCACAAGTCCAAATCCTTGTCTCCATCCATGGCTAATTTAGAAAATGCCCAATTTTAGCTAGCTATCTAGCCACTGGAGGACAACACAACGAGATGCATCAAGTCAAGTTGTTTCTATCGATGGCATATTTCTCTGTGATGTGATTGAAGCCAAATCCAAACAGCTTCCCTTTACACTTTTTTTTGGTCCGCCAGGACCAGTCACAGTTTAGCTCAATGCTGATTGGCTATTATTTTATACTTTTTTATCAAATGCCTATTTTTGTCTCTGTGCACAGTCACAGGACATTACACACTCCCGCACACTCCAAAACACACATAACATTCACACTCTTTTATACTGACTCTACCTCTACACACAGGCACACACACTCACATACAATCATAATCGTTTATCATATATCCTGATCCCTAGTCACTTTACCCCCTACACATATTTACCTCTATCACTCTAGTACTCCTACAAATTGTAAATATGGTATTGGAACTGACCCTGTATATAGCTTCTTACTATCTTGTGTTCTTATCTTATTTCTTATTTTTATTTCTTCTGTGTTTTTGTTTCTTCTTATGTTATTTTTAGTGCTTCACTAACAATGTTTACATCCACATTTTTTATGCAAGTAAAGCAGAGGCTGGTGGGAGGAGCTGTAGGAGAACGAGCTCATTGTAATGTCTGCTCCTCCCACCAGCCTCCTCTGGAGTAAAGTCATACCGTATAAAAAAAAATCACGACAGATGTGAAGGAAGCAGGTCGTTTTGGTACAATTTTATAAATGCAGACAGATAAATTATTCGCTTGACATGGTGGGATCTTTTTGTGTCTAAAATTAATCATGCAAGAAATGGTGGCGCCTTTATGCGCAAATATTAATATACTAACCCTCATATCGAAGTAAACTTGGAGTCGCGATGATATGGTGTGTGGTCCTCCCACTATGACTTGGGAAACCACGCAGTTTATTAGGCTACAGATTAAATAAGTTATGATGAACTTCACAGGGTGGTGAAAGTGCACAGTGGTTTTGATTCTCCTTTCCAATAAATATCGAAGGTCTTATTCTGGTGACATTGATGCTTGACTGCCGTTTAAAATAATAAAAATATTCTTCCTCTTATCCATAATAATCTCATCATGTAGACTATCCTACCCACACAGCCTACCCACACTGTATCTGCAAGCTGTTGGCTAGAGCGCACGTGCCAAGACCAGAGTAGGCACATTTGCTATTTAACGCAACAGTTTTTGTGACAAAACTATCGGGAGAGTTAAGAAATGTTATGGAAACACATTGGATGGAAACCTAGCTATGGATATTGATTACTGCATTGTTGGGTTTGGAGCTTGCAAGTAAGGCATTTCACTGTACTTGTGCACGTGATATTAAAACTTGTAACTTGAATTCACCTTAGTTGACAACTCAACCAAATGTAAATCAAAACTAGACGTTGATCTGGCGTCTGTGCCCAGTGAGTAGCTTATCTTACTTCACAACACAAAAAGCAGGACAACAGCTCACAGAACAAGTACACTTTCTCACATATGTTTTTTATAATCATATCAAAATAGCATTAAGTGGCAATTATTACACTTTTTGATAACTCATAACATAACAGACAATACCTAATTACAGTTGAAAGAAGGCATTAGGACATATGCCACATTTTCAATATTTTAAATAAGTTGTGCTGGTAGTTAGGCTATTTGAAGTGAGCACACCATACCTGAAAGGTGACCAGCAGTTGCCCACACACAAGCACTGAGCTTCTTTGCTTGACACTTCTGACCCATGCTGCTTTTAATATCTGACACGTTTATCAGGGCACTTCTCTTCAGATTGTAGTATTATATTGTTCACCAAATTTACTAAACAGCCTTGTAAAATCCATAGGATACTACTAAACAAAGCTTGAACCCTTTTTTAGGACAACTTACTGTAAATCTATATTAAATGTCAACATTTTCTAGCCAAGGCTTGAAAACAGTAGCAGTGTTAAAACTAGCATTACTGACTACACAATCCTTGCTTTAGCTGGGTCACAATACTCAAGTCTCAGTCTGGGGCGTTTGTGTGTGCTGTCACAAACTGACCAAGAGAGAGAGAGAGAGAGTGCAAAAGAGTGAGAGACCAAAAGAGAGAGCGATAGAGATAGAGAGAGAGAGAGAGAGAGAGAGAGAGAGAGAGAGAGAGAGAGAGAGAGAGAGGCCCAAATTTCTATATTCGGTAGTGCAGAATTCTTTGTGTTAAAAATGACAATCGCGCCTCATTCCAGTACCCTTGCTGTGTCTGTCTGTCTGTGTTAAATAAAGCAACACAGCCTCATGATACAGAAGGTCTGATGCTCTACTGTTCCCTATGCAGGCAAGGACTGGTTAGCAATGAGCATTGTGAATAAGGGACTATCTGATTCATGGATTCATGAGTGTTAGCGATCAAACACATAAATATGATTCTGTTCACATACTTACATATACTCTAACACACACACATGCATATTGTACACATGCGCAAGCACACACACCCACACTGACACACAAAGTTATACAACAACACAAAGTCATTACCATCACATTTCTATCAGACAGTGAATGGCAGGCAACAGACAACATATTTTTCCTTTTCAAAGCTTTTCTTTGTACTGTAGTTACATAGCTGTTGTTTTGGCATGTCAGAGGTGGAACTGAGTTAGAGCTGTCAAATCCGTAAGTGGCTCCCGGCATTATACCTAAAGCGGACATTGCCATAGTCTCATTAACAGAAATACTATGCAGGCTTGTTTACAAGTTCAAACACTGGAATGTGAGTTGTAATCTACACCTCGATTAGGATGATAGAAATCCTACATTTTGTTAAATTAGTTTTTAATTTGAGCGTAATTATTTCAATATAGCCTACACTTTCTCGTTCTTAACTTCTAGCCAATTTGATGGCTCTAATGCAGTTCCTCTTCTGACACTGACAAAACATCTGCTATGTGGGTGTCTACTATTGCCAGATGACGCTTGATCTGATTGAATTTAGGCTATGGTCTGTGTGCACAAAGACTGACAGCTCAAATTATATTGAGACCGGAAGAGTGATCGATGTTCAACCCTCAAAATGCTTCATATGGAGTAATCCTACTGAAAATGAACACAGGAGAACAATATGATATAAGGAATAAATAATGTTGAAGACAGACATAAAGGTGTAATGCAACCCCTGTATAGCACCTTGCATCTTGTTTTAATCATACTCTCCGAAAGAAGTGCTGAAGCCTCAGCTGAACATGAGAACGCAAACCTGTGCATTGTTGTTGGTGGAATTCCAGTGTTTTAGATCAAATTAAATACAATTAAATATGTTTATAGAAAATGAGATTCTACATGATGTAACTATAGAGACATGTAATATCTTTGCTGTGTATTTCTATTGCCCTCCTTTAGTGCGGGAATAGACTAGAACATACAGAGCAGCTTAAGCACAACATAGGGACACTGCTGGCATCAGTCAAGACTACCAGTCATTCCAACAGTCCTAGCTCATATAAATGTCATCATTGGTCACTCTTTCTTTCCCATTGTCCCTGTATTATCTGCTTGCCATGGTATTTTCCCGATCCTCTACCAGTGTTTTTAAGTCCGAAAAAGAAAATATCTTCTTCCATGTCAGAACCCATTGATAACGTATTTTTTCAAACGTATTTTCTACCAAAAACACGTATCTTGTGCTCATAGGGAAAGGGGAGATTTGGACTGACATAAAAATGCTCTCTCTCCTTGGTCTTCTTGACAAGGGTGATCAGTCCACTTCTTGGGAATTATGATAAACCATGCCTCTGAAGAGCATACGAAGAGTTTTTAACCGACTTCTCTACCGACTGGAGTGGTTTACTATGCTGTTCAAAAGTCATGAGGGAGGTCCAATAGTACTGAGTCCAACAACAGTCCAACATCCTTGAGAACATTCCAACATTCTTCCAGTGTTCCAATGATATCTCCCAAAGTTCTAATGTTGTTCCAATGATCTGTTCCAACGTTCTAATGTTGTTCCAATGATCTGTTCCAACGTTCTAATGTTGTTCCAATGATCTGTTCCAACGTTCCAGTGTTCTTGATCCGACTGGGAGAACATCTTGTTGTTAATAGGAGATCTTTTAATGGATCAGAGATATGTTGATGGATCACCTCAACCTCGTATGTATTTACATCCCATTTTTCTTGTCCCATATTTCTTTCCGTCCAAGGGTTGTTTTGGGTTCACCAGACAATCATTAGTACTATTAGGGAATACCTCACGGTCACAGAACGAGCAAGTTACTGACACATGAATATTAACTCATAAGAAAGGAATTAACTGCTTGGTGTCGCCACTGGATTGTCCACAACAAAGACAGAGAGTATC
Organism: Thymallus thymallus; assembly: GCA_023634145.1. NCBI lineage: Eukaryota > Metazoa > Chordata > Actinopteri > Salmoniformes > Salmonidae > Thymallus > Thymallus thymallus. Next base: position 17,808,599 of record CM042398.1, read on the forward strand.
ACTCCCTGGATGAGAAGGAGAAACAGACAAATAGTTAAAATGGTTACATTCTAGAACATAGTTTTTGTATATGAATATACACTTTTCTATGGAAAGTATTTGAAAGGGTTAGGAAAGTATCAGAAAACTGTTTGCAAATACTTTCCCCAAAAAGGTATTTGAAAGTGTTGGTATTTGAAAGTACTTGAAAAGTACATGAATGAGTTTGGAAACTATTTGTGAAATTGTTTCTATCCGTTCTGTCTCTTACCTGCAGAGAGATTGTAGGTTCTACATTAGCATTGCTCTCATTGCAGCCTTGCTAATGCGCTTGCGATTGTTCTTCCTCATTCTCTTCCTCGGTGGGCCAGGTCGAGATGTTGGCCGTGGACCAGCCGGGACTGAGGGCGCTCGCGTCGAAGTCGGCGACACTGTGTCTGGGAGAATAGATGAATAAGAGATACAGATGATTTAACAGTTGGTAATACAATTTAAACTCAAGTCCAAAACACACACACACACACACACACACACACACACACACACACACACACACACACACACACACACACACACACACACACACACACACACACACACACACAGACACACACACAGACACACACAGACACACAGACACACACAGACACACAGACACACACAGACACACACAGACTCACAGACACACAGACACACACAGACACACAGACACACACAGACACACAGACACACACAGACACTCACAGACACACAGACACACACAGACACACAGACACACACTTGCTAGCTTACAATGTTCTCTATCTACCTGTTCTTTGTGTGGTGGTTTGAGTTTGATGATGCTCATGATTAGGCCGATGCAACTGCTGCTCCTCTTCCTCTCGCTGTTGTTTCTGTTGCTCCCGTCTCCGGAGCTCCTTCTCATCGTCCAGCCTCCTGTGGAGTAACAGCAGCTCCTTCCTCTCCTCCTCCAGCTTCTCCTGTTCCAGTTGGAGAGCGTGCTGGAGCCTCCTCTCTGAATCAGGGGTCTCATTGTCTTTACGTCTTTGATCGGCTTCCTCAAGGGGAGGGAATCTGCTCTCGGCCCTCTGATTGGTTTCCTCCGTAGGGTGGAATCGCTGTTCTGTTCTTTGATAGGCTCCCTCTCTGTTTTTGGTTTCCTCTGAGGAGGAGTTGTTCCCATGTCGCTGTTGCTTTGATGTGTTGGTGCGTGGCGAGGGACTCTGTGTTTGTGTGGGTTGTCTCTGTGTCTCCTGGTCTCTCTCCTCCTCACTGAGGCTCAGCCTACCCTGCTGCCTATCTTCCCTACTGACATTTCCCTCAGTCATGTTAAATAGCGAGTCCCCTCGCGTCTCGACCCTGTCTCTCTTCTCGTGGTCAAGCTTCGCAATGTCGACGTCCATTGAGAATGGGGTTGTAGTGTCGTTGGTAGCGTTAAGTACCCAGTGAGGATCCATCTTGTCATGGTCTAGCCCATAGCCCCCTTTTCCCTCCCCTGGGTCTGAGGAGGTGTCCTTGGGGTTCCATTGCTGGTCCAGCAGGTCTTCCAGCTGGATCCTCTGGTTGTGCTTCAGCTCGTCTCTGCGGTGCAGCTCCTCCTTGGATCTGGCCTTGGCTGGATGCTCCTCTCCTTTGTTGTCTTTCTGCTGTCTTCGGGGCGTGGACTTCTTCTTGGGGATGGCCAGGGGGCGAGGGGCGGGCTGGCAGCGACACTCCACATGGTCGTGGACCGAGACGACTGCCTTGGAGTAGTTGGGCCGCTTCTCCACGTATTGGATCTTCATCACCTAGTGAGGAGAAGGAGGAGGAGGGAGATTAGCTCTGCAGAAGTGCAGAATTCAAAATGACTATTTTTTATTTGTGTAATAACTAACCCTTTATTTGCCTAGGTAGGCACTATGAATTCAAAACAACTAAAACACTTTTTTATGTTTTATTCATGTAATGACTAACCCTTTATTTTGCCAGGTAGGCGTAAGTCAGCTTAGAAAATTATATTTTACGGAAAGAACCTGGGCAAGAGTTTCAGGGTAGAGGGCAGGGGTTGAGATGGGGAGGGGGTGTATATGTACCTGTAGGTGCCTGGTGTGCGTCAGCACGGGGACACACTGCAGGCTCTTGGTGTTGCAGCAGCCGGAGCATCGCTGTACCTCCACACAGGGAGGCCACAACAGGAAGTTGGCGTTGCTGCGGTCCAACATGGCACGGGTCACCTCCATCACCTCTGTCCTCACCTTACATAGTGCCTGCTGAGCCGGCTGGGCGTCTGAGACATCAAAGACAGACAGACGGACAGACAGACAGACAAACAGACAATTTAAAACCTTTTTTTTGTAAAGTCACATATGACTTACAGGTTTCATAAGATGGGACATTGTACATTAATCAACATGTCAGACACATAATTGTAAATGTGCTGGAGTTAGCCTCAGGGTTAATGTTAAAAGCATACCCTCTACACTGCTCAGTGCTCAGTGCATACAAAACAGCCAGCACACAGGCCTCAAAATGTATAAAACATTTTGTTTACACTAATTCTACTGAAGGCATATAACTTATGCTGTTTAAAGAAATCAAATGCTATTGAAACAGTCTATCCATGAGTCTCCATACTTGCTGTAGCTGAACTATTTGGAGTGTAACTTGGAGTTGCAAGTCATAAGGTATTTGTTCAGCAAATAACTAATAAATCGCAATATGCACAACATGCATTACGCAACTAATTTAAGATTAGATACAGCTGTCCAAAACCACCCATATGTGGAATTATAGCCTAGTGTCAGAGACTATGAGGAAGGGTCACTGGAGAATTTGAACATATTTTAATTTCAGTCATTTAGCAGACCCTCTTACAGTAGTGAGTGCATACATTTTAGTTTATGGTACTAGTCCCCTGTTGGAATTGAACCTACAACGCTGGACCACATATCAATAGAACCATATAAAGTCCATTATTCAACACTTAGAGTTGGTTTACAACTCTTACAACACTCTTACAGCTGTGGAAAGGGTTCTATATGGGACCCAAAAGGATTCTACCTAGAACCCAACGGGTTCTACCGGGAACAATAAAGGGTTTTTCAAAAGGTTCTCTTATAGGACAGTCGAAGAACCATTTTATGCTCTAGATAGCACCTTTTTTAATGAGTGTAGAACCATATTAAACTTAATCCTGGACTAAAAAGCATAGAGAATCTCCTTTGAGCGTACTATAATGTGAGTCAGGAAAACCAGCTCAAAGTGTTTTAGGTGTAAAAACACATGTATTTGTCAGCTGGCTGATTAATAATTTCATGGTTGGATCGGAGACAGTTTTGGACCAGAAATAGACAGAGATTCACAGATATGAGGTATAGAAAGGAGGGTAGGAGAATATAGGCAAACTCACCCAGACTCCTTGGCAGTCGGTTGCTAGTGTTGTTGGAGTGTTGTCCACTGGGCAAAATATAATCTGAGACATCCTCATCTGAGAAAAAGCAATCCACTCCAATATGAGTTTACAATCCACTCCAATATGAGTTTACAATCCACTCCAATATGAGTTTACAATCCAGTCCAATATGAGATTACGATCCACTAAAATATGAGTTTACAATCCAGTCCAATATGAGTTTACAATCCAGTCCAATATGAGATTACGATCCAGTCCAATATGAGTTTACTAATCAGCTCATTGCTTCAGTTGTTTATTGTTAGGACTTTTACTGTGTGTGTGTGTGTGTGTGTGTGTGTGTGTGTGTGTGTGTGTGTGTGTGTGTGTGTGTGTGTGTGTGTGTGTGTGTGTGTGTGTCTGTGTGTGTGTGTGTGTGTGTGTGTGTGTGTGTGTGTGTGTGTGTGTTTGTTTATCTGTGTAAGGTGCATGTGTGTGTTTATGAGAGAGTTTGAGGCATTGTTTATACGTTTAGCTTCCCCTTAATAGATGTCAGTTTGTGTGGGAATGTGTGTCTGTCATGACCTCGTGTTTGTATGTTTTTGAATACTTCCCTCTTTGTTTCTCTTATCTCATTGAGTTTGTATATAATGTTTACTGTGTGTGATGTTCGCTAGTCAACGATGGGAATAAAATCTGGGCAATATGTGTATCTATTTAAAACGTCTTCCTGCCCTCTGTGTCACTGTGGGTCTGACGGTTTGTCTGTTAGTCAGTCTGTGAGATTCTGTTTGTAGTATTTACTGTGTGTGATGTTTGCCTGTGCCTGTTGGGAATTAAATCTGGGCATCATGTGACAATGTTTCCACTATCTTTCCCTCAGTCTCTGTTGGTCGGGTTAGTTAGTCAGAGAGAGTCTCCATCTCTTGGCGTGACCAGTGTGTCTGGCTGGCTTGTGGTCCTGTATGGCTCAGTTGATAGAGCATTAGGCTTCAGAAGCTAGGATGTGGGTTTGATTCGCAGGGCCACCCATATGTAAAAATATATGCACCTATGACAGTAAGTCTCTTTATAAACAGATTCTGCTAAATGGCATACGCACGTTGATGAGTATCAGTGTAGTACAACGTTAGAGATCTTTACCTACGGAGTCACTAAGCAGCAGCAGCTGCAGGTCCTCTATGGAAGAGATAGGGTTGTTCCTAACCAGCTCCACCAAACCTGGAGGGAGAGGATCCCCCTGTGAGAAAGAGAAAATACAGGGATAAAACTAGATTCTCCCAAATCAGATATTCTCTCAGCTTCCCCATTCACATTAATTCTGTGTAGATATGGAAGCAAAGAGACAACAGCAGTGGTACGTGTAGGCAGTGGTGTAAAGTACTTAAGTAAAAATACTTAGTTTTGGGGGGTATCTGTATTTTACTATTTCAGATTCCTAACATTCCTAAAGAAAATAATCTCCTTTTTACTCCATACATTTTCTCTGGCACCCAAAAGTTTAATTTTGAACGCTAAGCAGAACAGGAAAATGATCCAATTTACGCACTTATCAATAGAACATCCCTGGTCATCTCTACTGCCTCTGATCTGGTGGACTCACTAAACACCAATGCTTCGTTTGAAAGAGTGTTGGAGTGTGCCCATGGCTATCCGTAAATTTGAATTTTAAAAACAAGAAGATTGTGCCATCTGGTTTTCTTAATATAAGGAATTTGAAATTATTTATACTTTTACTTTTGATACTTAAGTACATTTAAAACCAAATACTTGTATACTTTTAGACTTTCACTCAAGTAGTATTCTACTGGGTGGCTTTCACTTTTACTTGAGTCACTTTCTATTAAGGTATCTTTACTTTTACTCAAGTATGTCAATTTGGTACTTTTTCCACCACTCCATGTAGGTAGGTGTGGGTTAGGGTTAGGGGGTTACCCGACTTACCCCCCTAAATTAATGAAACAAGAGGATGAAGGAAATGGCTACTTGGATTCACAATGGCCACTAAGAGGGGGTGAATGACTATTGGCCTTGTGTCACCTCATCTGCTAATACTTAGGGGTCACAGGAGTCAGGGAGGGTTCAGGAAGTAGTGGGGGTGGAGTGATTGAGAGGAGGAGGAGGAGGAGGAGGAGGAGGAGGAGGAGGAGGAGAGGTGGTTCAGAACAGAGAGATGGACATCAGGGGGAATAATGGAGAGATGGATGAATAAAGGAGAAAAAGTTGCATCTATGGAGATATTAACTCTTGCTAGCTTTGTCTACCACTGTCCAGGGTCTCCTGCACACCACAAAATTGGATTAGCCTGCTGAGCTAATGCCTAGGCATTAATTCAGGCAGCTAACACAAGTCGAACCACCTGTATCGGTTACATTCCTACATTCCATCCAGTTTCTTGAGAGAAAAGAAAACGAAGCCCTTTGTAGAGCGCTTTGAAGAGGAAGAAGCCGTCCGTGAATGGCATTCACACACACTATTAATGTACATACCATTGACTTTTCCCCATTGTTGTTGGGCACTGCAGAAAGTCAAGTCATACAAAAGGAAAATGCCATGAATTAAATTAACATCTCTATTTGTGTAGCGATGCCCCTGAGGAGCCATCCCAGTGATTTCCTCTCGGCCCCAGTCTAAGGATGAGGCCCCAAAAGCACCCTATTCCCTAGTGCACTACTTTTGACCAGAGCTATATGGGCCCTGGTCAAAAGTAGTGCCCTCTAAAATGAATAGGGTGCCATTTGTGCTGGCTTCTCATTATGGTCTGGGCCTTTGTTCATAGGGTGGCCTCTGTCATGACGATTTGTGTCTGAGCAGGAAAAATGTAATAAACACTTCACCCCTGCAACTGCTAAACAAACCTGACCTAAACAGAAAATCATAACCTTTACCCTAAAACTGTAGGAATACAGGATTTACTCTCGTCCTAATTGGTGAACTCTAAATCACACACACACGAATCAGCATTTGACTGAGTCACATATGGAAGTTCTTGAACAGTCAGTGTCTTCTAGAATCTACAATCATTCTGCTGATCACACAGACTGAGACAGGCACTTATTTTAGAGCTATCATACAGTAGATCTCCATTTCTCTAAACAGAGATGGAAACAGAGACAGACCCAGGTTGCATCTCAACTGGCACTGTATTTCCTACATAGTGCACTAATTTTGACCAGACTCCTATCGGCCTTGGTCAATAAGTAGTGCACTAAATAGGGAATATGGTGCTATATGGGACAAAGCCCTAGTGTTGTTTAATGGGAAGTGTATGCACTATTGAGAAGTGTATGCACTATTGAGAAGTGTATGCACTATTGAGAAGTGTATGCACTATTGAGAAGTGTATGCACTATTGAGAAGTGTATGCACTATTGAGAAGTGTATGCACTAACTAACTGTAAGTCGCTCTGCTAAATGACTAAAATGTCAATGTAAAGTGGGTTGAGCTGAGGAATGCCAGGTACAGGCTATAGGAGTAGAGAGGTGAGGAGTAATGATACATAATTATGGGTCTAGGTTTGCTGCCTGCCAGCATGCGAGTACACACACACACACACACACACACATACGCGTGAACATGTTCACACTGCAGTCTCACATGCAATCCCTAAAACCCGGCCTATGAGCACATGGTTTATGTGTACGTTTATAGGAACACACATAAACATATTCAGACTCTACATTATACACTAAGGCTGCATTCTTTGGGATATAGTTGATTGAGGGTATACCTCAAAGACAACTCATATGAGAACTAACTACAGGCATGTACATCAATACATCACCGGATGGATTGTATAGATGACAGAGAACTAGTTCAACTATGCTTAACAGTACTTTCCAAACCATCCTTAGAGCCACCTCAACAACCTGGCCTCAGGGAAATTCGTACGTTTATTTGCGTCCCTCCAAGGCTGCATTCAAAAGCCCAGTCTTTGACATGACAAATGTCGGTGTACAACACATACCACTGGCAGCTCTGAGCAAAAGACACACTAGAGGAAGTCATAGATCTGATAGCATGAAAGCAACTGAATACCATTCAAGAAAACCTAGCAAAGAAGGGGTTCGCCGCATTTCGCCCTGTTTAAACATTCATTTTGTGTATTGTCATGAATATTAAGAACACTTTCCTACATTGAGTTGCACCACCCCCCGTATTTTGCCCTTAGAACATCCTCAATTCGATGGGGCATGGACTCTACAAGGTGTAGAAAGTGTTCCACAGGGATGCTGGCCAATGTTGACTCCAATGCTTCCACAGTTGTGTCAAGTTGGCTGGATGTCCTTTGATACACATAGGAAACTTTTGAGTGTGAAAAGCCCAGCAGAGTTGCCGTTCTTGACACAAACCGGTGCGCTTGGCACCTACTACCATAGCCCGTTCAAAGGCACTTAAATATTTTGTATTGCCCATTCACCCTCTGAATGGCACACATACATGATCCATGTCTCAATTGTCTCAAGGCTTAAAAACCTGTCTCCTTCCTTTCATCTACACTGATTGAAGTGGATTTAACAAGTGACATCAATAAGGGATCATAGCTTTCACCTGGATTCACCTAGTCTGTCTATTATACACTCAGTGTATATTACTATTATATTAAAGTTAGGGCCTCTTTGATCTCTTCTCAATTCTATCAAAATGTGACCCTCATACTTTCCTTATATCTCATCTCTTAAAGATAGAAACCAGAAGGGGACTGGACTCACCATGGATTAATTCACCATGCACTTAACATGTGTGTCATGCAGGACGTATCTTGGGGAAGGAACTTTTAGGATACTTGCTGTGTATACTACGATACAAAGTATATAGAATCGACTCCATCAGTCAAGAGGAGAACCGACTCTCCTTGATTGAAATGTTTTTTACTATTCTTTTTAACTGTCATGTGTATTGGACCTCAACATGATGATTTAGGACAATAGTCAGCCATAGCATGATTAGAATTATTTATGGTAATATGTTGCTGTGACAAGCAATCATCCGATTGCTCACCTGTCAAATATCCTGTGGACCCACACACAAATACACACATACAAACACACACACACACACACACACACACACACACACACACACACACACACACACACACACACACACACACACACACACACACACATTTAGCCTTGCTTAGCTCCCAGGCATGTTCCATGACGGGTCTGGTGAGATTTTACATGGCCTCCATCTTCCACTCAGATGTTCATGGACAGGTTTATGAGTTTAGACATCTGGAGCGGGGCCCATGTTGACCATGAGCGTGTGGACAACCATTGGGGAGTTATGGGGCCCAACAAATGAGTGCATCATCAGTGCATGTGCCTGAAGCGTACCAAAAGAATGCATGTTAATGGAGAAAGATTGTTATTTTCGCTTTGGGATTCTGGACTATAAGAAGTTTAGTTTCTGTAGACAGGTCTGCCATGTGCTGTAACTGTTCTATGGTTAGGTTAGGACTGTTTAAAATAGATTGTATATAGAAGCATTCAAGCCATGAGATGAGCTTTCATAAAGTGTGGTTTAGATGATGATCAGTTTAACTTACAAGACACATCACAATTTAATGACTATGTACTTATTAATTACTCAATAATTACAAGTGCACATGTGGTTGTAGGCTATGTGCCATAGCCATACACTAATTGAAGGGATGAGGGACATGGTTCACATTTATTTTGCACAAAACAATATTGAATGTAACAAGTTGGTGCCTTTTGTTTAGAGAGCACACAAGGCCCAGTGCACACATTGTTAAAATACAATGACCCTGAAATTCAACAATGGTCTATAATTGGGGCCTGGTGTCAAATATGCTCAACAATGGTCCCTAATTTTACCATTCACAGTGAAATGAAACAAAGAAAATTAACTTAGCCTTTCAAAATAGCTAAACAGAAAAAATATATATTTGGCAACTGACTTTGAAAGGGCAATTAGACCTACATTTTAATTAATTGACTCCGTCACATACCTCTGCACTGCCAAACCGTAGACATGCCGCAAGCAAGGCGAGCTGCTGAACCCAAACCCACGAGCTCATCTTTCTGCCCAGGCTGGATTCTCCGCGATAGACCAAGCATTTATGGAAACAGCAAGAGTCTCTCCCTCAGCACTATGCGCGGGGACAGCGGCTCGCTCTGTGGAATTGGAACTCCTTGCCTTGCAAGCAGACGGACACCCACACTTGTCGTCTCAGCAAAGTATCCAGTGAATTACCAATTGTAGCCTACTCAATCATACGCTTCCCACTTAGAACGTACACCCAGCTCAAAATTCCACTGTAAAGGGACTAGGGGAGTAAAGCGATTGTTTTGCAGATTATTTGTTCCATCTTGAATGTATGTGTTAAATCCCCAAGGAACTGTTTGTGATGTCTTCCAAACACAATCTCCTGCAGTCGGGATGATAGTCTCAGATAGTTTTGTATCGCACAATTTTGTAAAAATAAAAAGGCATCAGTCGAGTCATTCAAAGTCCTGGTGCGAAATTAAAAGACCCAATGTTATGGCTTTTAAAAAAACGTCTTACATTATCCCAAGAAAATATAAATTTAATGAGAAAAAAATCTTCAGAACAATTTAAATTACTTGTATACATAAAGACAAAGCTTCCAAACAAGCAATAGTCTATACTAGATTAGTAACATGTTATTTATAGGCTACACATTAATATAGGCTAATGCTAGGTTATCCCTCGAGACATCAAAACTCTTCAAGATGATTAAAATCCCTTTGTAGCCTACACGAGGTTTTTCTCTTCTTATAACGGTGCCTTCTATATCAAGCGCAACACAAGTGTGGTAGCCTACAATGGGAGTTTGCCGTCCGCTGCTTCGTCACAGGCTTATCAATATCCAAAGCTCTCTGTGGCGCGGTGCGCGTCAGCCCTGTTCCCTCCTGATTACGACGCTACCACACGGGACGGGAGAGCAGATTTCCAAGTGTTTGTACAGTATCTCTCCCGCCCCTTGAAGGCAGGGCCATCATCTACATACAAATGACTGACTGGGCTTTTGCGTCTTGAGGAAAAGGTCTTAAAGGAGAAGTCTAGTGTGAGTTATTGCAACGGTTTATGTCTGCAACCATGTATTAAAAGCTGCTATATGTATTGTTTTGGTTGACGCAACCAAATTCACACAGAAATGTGGGTTATAGATCTGTCATTCTTATTGAAAGCAAGTCTAAGACGCGGTAGATCTGTTCTTTGTGCCCTATTTCTAAGCTTTCCATTCTTAAGTTTAGTTTTTGCATCTTTTACTTTCGGTTTTGTACACCAGCTTCAAACATCTGAAACTACAATGTTTTTGGCTATGGAAAATAATTTCACAGCAGTTTAGATGGTACAAAGATTTTCTACACTTTTCTACACTTGCTTGTTTTGTCACATAAACTGAAATTTGGTGAACTATTAGAATTTTAGCAACCAGGAAATGGCAGAGTGATTTCTGCATACTTTTAATAGCCTATTAGCACAGATGTTTGTAAGTACAGTACACTGTAAAACAAATCCTGTAATTGTCACTGTGAATTACTATCTGATCAGCAGTAACATACTTATAAACTGAATACAGTAGATTACCGTAAATTAAATTGTGGGAAAAATGTATACATTGGGGAAATATTTGGTGTATTTTGGAATATTACTGTAAAAAATGCTGTGTAAAACACAGTAGTAGTTTACTTACTGTATTTGTGAATATTCAAAAAAGAATGCCACACTTAAAGCATACAGTCAACAAAATCAAAGCAAATCGTCTGAAGCGAGAGGGAAAACGTTTTTCTAATTGTTATTATAATGCAATATTAACTGACTGCCTGTAAGTTACTGTAAAAGTGTAACATTCATTACATTAAAAAGGTATACTAGAAATACTTTTCTGGAATCTCAAAGTTGCACAAATAATTGTATACAAAGTTGGGGATTGTAAAGACAAATGCCTTAAATCTCAATGAATTCATTAATACATCCATTTATTAATTCAATACACTTTCACAAAATACATGCTGAATTTACAATGACCATGTCATGAATAACCCACACTGACTTCAGAACAGAGCAGAGATGAATAGGCTACTGCATAAAGAAGTGTCCTTTCTTTCTCCATCACACATGATGAGACGTCGTGATTGCGATCCCCTTGTCCTTTACCCACATTGCCCCTGGCAAGAAAGTAAGCCTTAAGAGGTGCATTTAAATACCACCAGAGCTATTTTCAGATATTATGACCTTTCCTATTTGTTCATGTTTATGGAACATTTCTGGACAATACTGGCTGTGACTCAGCCAACTTAAACGTACTTAGACTTGAACCCAAAAAATAGCGAGCCAGCATTATTGGGATGGATATAATGCTTACAAGTTGATTCGATTTGTTGACAGTCTCTATTCTTGCAAATTAAAACATTTCACTTATTTTATCATTTTAGTTATACTGTAGTAAGGGAAATAGAAAAAAGAGGAAAAGGAGAAAAGATAGAGGAAGACGAAATCACAGCCAAAAGAACCAAGTGAGCTTCAGCATCGGTGTTGAGAAGAACCACATCACTTGTTACCAGATAAGTATGTCATTAATGTAATAGGAAAATAATTCAGTGCTTTGCTGTAAATTACCAGGGACAAAACCACATTGCGGTCAGGGAGGAAATGTTCATTGGTCGCAGACAGAGAAGTGACTGTGTTTGGCATTTTGCGCTGAGACTCATAGAAGCTGTGTAGGTGTCAGAGGAATCAGTACGATTGAAAACCGTTCAGTGAAACATTGTGGTTTTAAAGAGAGGACCAGGGGTCAAGTTTGGATGAGCCACTAAAATGTGTCAAGGCTGAACTCTTTATGGACATTTGCTCTCCATTCACATCATGGTCCTTAAACATGTGCTCAGGACAAACGTATATGAGCTTTATTAGTATATAATTATGTTATATTTAAATTCAGTTTCATACAGTATGCAGGAGGTCACCTTACACTTCCTCAGAAGGAAAGCATACCAAACTCCAGACAGCACCACATTTGTCACGATGTGGGTGTGGGAATGACCAAGGCCCAGCGCAGTTGTAGTTTGACATTATATTTTAATAGCGAACTTAACGCAAAAACAACAAAACGAGATATAGTACTTACAAGTAACTAGAGTGCAGGCACAAACACATCAATGACACAAAAGACAATGAACCACACACAGTTGGTCCCCCCCCCCCCTCAAGGTGTGGACTCTGGCCACAAAACCTATGCCTAAATGGGGAGGGTCTGGGTGGGCCCCTGACGTCGGTGGTGGCTCTGGCTCCGGCGCAGGACTTGGCACCAGCGCAGTGGACAGCTCCAGCCATGGACCGTCACTGGAGACCACGGGCTGGGGAGGCGCACCGGAGGTCTGGTGTGTGGGGCCGGCACTGGAGGCACCCGGCTGGACGCACACACTGGAGGTCGGGTGTGGGGAGCCGGCACAGGGCATACCGGGCTGGGGAGGCGCACTGGAGGTCTGGTGCGTGGGGCCGGCACTGGAGGCACCAACCTGGGCTCACGCACTGGAGGTCGGTTGCGGGAGGTGGACACTTGCCGTACCTGGTGGATGGTGTGGACTGGAGATCCAGTGCGGGAGGTTGGTACTGTACGACCCGGATTGGGGATGCACTCTCTGGGCACCTTTAACTCCATATCCGCCCTGTTTTCGACCTCCTCCCAATGCTGCCTAAAATCCTCCCATATGCCACTACAAACTCCCTCCAAATAATGCTCCTCCTCCTTACACTTCGCCTCCCACATATACTCCGGCCTCACCACATCCCACATGGAGAGTGGTACTGGCGCTTCCTCATCTCGGCCAGACCACCCCAATAGCCCCCCACCCCAAAAAAAATGATTGGGGTTGCCTTCGGGCTGCTCGACGTCGTGGGCCCCGACGACGACGCCGTCCTCCTTGCTTCTGAGGTAGCTCCGGAGATGTACTGTGACGGTTTTCCTCCTCGGAGTCGGTCTCGAAACCTCTGAGGAGTTCCGTCACAGTATAGCGCTGCTTGGTCTCAGTGTGGTGGTTCATTCTGTCACGATGTGGGTGTGGGAATGACCAAGGCCCAGCGCAGTTGTAGTTTGACATTATATTTTAATAGCGAACTTAACGCAAAAACAACAAAACGAGATATAGTACTTACAAGTAACTAGAGTGCAGGCACATACACTCCCCAAGTAGGATCCCCAATCAGAGACAACACCTAGCAGCTGCCTCTAATTGGGAACCCAACACAAAACACCATAGATCACGCTAGACAACCCCTGTCAGGCCTAGAGATGCCTATGGGCATCTCTAACCCTGACAACACTCCATAATTACAATGGAAACACATTCCATAATATGTGTTGCCTGCAATTATGGCAAATATCTCAATTTGCTTTGGAGGTTGCGTTTGTATAATAATATAGACTAGTTCCATAGTCTCTGCTGACCACACATAACCACCAGTAGGGGTGCAGCAGGAAGGTGCCTAATTAGAGCATGATGAATAATAGGATGCCATTGTTTCTGTTCTGACTGCAGTCAATGGAGGAAACTGAGCTGTTGAGCTATATATATATGTAGTCCTATGTACATAGCGTTCACACATTTATCCAAGGCCACGAGCAGTATGGCATATCCATTATGAGTCAAGTCACTGGTGGAAGTATTAGTCATGATAATGACGTAATGAACGAGAGAGAGAGAGAGAGAGAGGAAGAGAGAGTGAGAGACAAGAGAGAGAGAGGGAGAGGGAAAGAGAGAGACAAGATAACCACGATAGTAATTGAATTACTGAACCATATCATACAGTAAAGACCCTCTCGTCTGAGGGGGATGACATGATCCTTTGACCCTCAAAAGTCTCCGTCAGGGAAGAAGTAGTAGCAGTTTAAGAGGGGCATGGGGGGACTGAAATGGGGTAAGGGTCGAGGCCTATGTTAGGGCTGGAGGTAAGCGCAAAACCAAAGGTTAATGGACCATAATTAGGCAGGAGGACTGACCTTAACTCAACTCTGAACTGGCTCGAGGCTCCACTGCCAACACCAATCTACACCAACCTCCCCACTATGACGGAGAAAAGTAAACAAACCGAAAACGGAATAGCTTGTAATGCTTAGCAACATAATTTATACTATATAAACAGCTTCATATTTGTGTTTATATTAAGGTCATTTATATTGAAGCGTTTGAATACAGTGCACTAGCTATTTAATCACTCTAGGCCATGATAGGAAATACTGAATAAAAGTAAATACCAATAGCTATGGAAAATTGGCTCTGAAACCCTTGACCCCCTTTGGATCTCTGAAAAAGCCCTCAAATATTTTAGCGAGTGCTGTCATTTCTCAATGGCCGATAAAGCTCTCTCTGTTTGGAGGAAATGGGGATTAGACAAGGCCAGTGAGCGTTAGTGTGCGAATGTGTGAGGGTGTACAACATTGCACATTTTATGTCGCTGAACACTGTTAATTTATATGCCTGTGTATAAAACTATTCATCTTATAAAACGACCCATCGTTGTGTGTATGGGTGCATGAAACGTTCACCTTTGTGTTTTATATCTTATGCGAGTACGTTATGTATCTGTATCTAGTAAGAGTTATAAGCATGTACTGTATGATGGTATCAATGTGTGTGTGTTTTGTAGGAATATGTGTGTCCACACTCCATATAGTTTCAATGTGATGTGGTTATTAAGTTGTCACTTCTGTAGAGGGTGATTTATACCACTCTCTCCCCTATGGTTTTAATGTGAGTTGTTATGGTCGCAGGTGTCTCTGTGATGCGGACAGATGTAGGATCCTCTGTTTGATCTGAGTGTTGGTCTTGTCTGTGGGGAAATCCCTCTCTCATCAGAGTCATGTTATACCTGCTCCTCCCTTTCCATTTCTATCTCTCCCTGGAAAACAAATACAGGTACACACTCCACTCAAGCTGAAATACGAGAGGCTATAGTTTAAGATTTTTTCCATCCTCCTTCACCCATGACGGTATTTGTTAGTGACAACAACATGGTTGTTGCATACATCCATGATTTTCAGTCCTGTGTCCTTCACCAAGTGAGATCCTAAGTGAATATGTTATCATTAAAATTGTATTATTTAATACAGTAAAACACATATTTAATTTTGAGGGCCTAGTTTTACCCTAATACATTTGCCTGAAACTCATGGTTTATAGGCAAAATCAGGCCAGCAAGTCACATTATGCTGGCTGACACAGTGATATGTAACTCATTTTGGAATCCAGCCAGAGTGGGGATATCCAACATTTGGAATTTGTATTCACCCGCAACCTGCATTCAGTGTGACTGAATATATGAGACTACCTAAAGTATTTAAACTGGAACATCCATTTCAGTAACGGGTACAATAAGTCCAAGTAACAAATTGGATTTGTTTAGAGAAATCTTATTTATATTTGAGTAGCATAAGATTCATAAATCAATCAATGTACATGCAAACACATAGATCTTGAAAGAAACAATTCTAAAAATCAACCTGCAATACAGCATGCTTGGAACTATGATAATAGTTTATATTGGTGTAACACGTGTTATTAGCTCCAACACTGTTTCTTATTGTTACAGCAATGAGTGTTAATTTAACACGTCCAGAGTTAATTTAACACCTGAATCAACACTAGAAACGTTGCACAGAAAAATTCCACCTGGGCTCAGATTAATAAAAGACATGGGGTGAAGACTGTGGCCCTGTTCACAAATTTGAGCCTTTGAAATGTATTTTGGATGTGGGCAAAAAAACTAAGCAAGTTCACTCACACAAGTATCAGCAGCATCTGACCCCCTCAAGGTATTCAGAACTGTGGACTACAATCCCACTTTGGGATCCCGCCTCGTTCCATGTGTTACCTATATATTGCATGTCTATTCCAGGCCATATCATTCCATTCTATGTGATATCTGGCCTATTCAATGATTATGATGTTCCATCTTGCCCTTGATCCACGACCAGTCCAGCTCCAAATGACAGAATGTCTCAGTAGGGAGTCTCGTTAAACTCCACAGACTGACCCTCCATTAGTTATGGTACTAGGTTTCCCACAGCACGTGTCTAGAATGCTGATAACAGAGTATCAAATACACCAAATGGACGGCGGGGAATCATTAGCTCCACTTTTATCCTAGCACCACCATTACCATTCACATGGCTCAGGTTCCCTCGCTGGATGGAGGAATGTGGCTATCTTGATAAAAAAAGAAACATTTAAAATGATTCGGCTAGAGGCCCCGGCTGAGACAAAACCAATTCTTATGTGGAGACAATGCAAAGCAAACAAAGGACCCATCTTGGTTCATTGATAGCAAGATGTTATATGAAAAAAATGAACAAAGGACCCTTCTTGGTGCATTGATAGCAAGATGTTATATGAAAAAAAATGAACTTGGCAAACATGTTTTCTGTTGAGAGAAGATGGGCAGGTTGTCAATTGAACTCAAGCCAAAGACTTATTTGCATCCAAGCAGGAATATTCCATGACGGTCTACAGCTCTTTAGGATAGTGCACAGTTTACCTTGGCAGTCAATAGTTTGCGTCTCGCCCCAGGTGACCATAAGTTAACTAATGCAGTAGACAAATGTGGCCTATATGCATGATTCTTATGAAAATAGACAAAATGCTCACATTATTAACTATTACTGCACAGCAGCGGTCAGCAGCCAAAATAACTACAGTTCCTTCAGAAAGTATTCATACTCCTTAACTTATTTCACATTTTGTTGTGTTACAGCCTGGATTCAAATGATAAAATAGATTTGTTTTCTTACAAATCTACACACAATACCCCATAAAGACAGTGAGTCATTCTGGGTAACTTGGTTGTTGATCATTGCTAGACAACCATTTTCAAGTCTTGCCATAGATTTTTAAGTCAGTTTTAAGTGAAAACTGTAACTAGGCCACTCAGGAACATTCAATGTTGTCTTGATAAGCAACTCCAGTGTATACACTACTGTTCAAAAGTTTGGGGTCACTTAGAAATGTCCTTGTTTTTGAAAGAAAAACACATTTTTCGTCCATTAAAATATCATCGAATTGATCAGAAATACAGTGTAGACATTGTTAATGGTGTAAATGACTATTGTCGCTGGAAACATAAGCATACAGAGGCCTATTATCAGCAAGCAACCATCACTCCTGTGTTCCAAAGGCACGTTGTGTTAGCTAATCCAAGTTCATCATTTTAAAAGGCTAATTAATCATTAGAAAACCCTTTTTGCAACCCTTATGTTAACACAGCTGAAAAATGTTGTGCTGATTAAAGAATCAATAAAACTGGCATTCTTTAGACTAGTTGAGTATCTGGAGCATCAGCATTTGTGGGTTCGGTTACCGGCTCAAAATGGCAGCTCCGGGATGCTGGCTTTCTAGGTAGAGTTGCAAAGAAAAAGCCATATCTCAGACTGGCCAATCAAAAGAAAAGATTAAGATGGGCAAAAGAACACAGACACTGGACAGAGGAAGGTTTTCCTCTAGGAATTTGCCAATGCACTAGCTCTTTTCCGTTCCTTTTTATCTTAAAAAACTCCCTAGTCCTTGCCGATGACAAGCATTCCCATAACATGATGCTGCCACCAAATAAGAAGAGTGGTACTCAGTGATGTGTTGTGTTGGATTTGCCCCAAACATAACGCTTTGAAAATATGAAGAGTGGTACTCAGTGATGTGTTGTGTTGGATTTTCCCCAAACATAACGCTTTGTATTCAGGACATAAAGGTAATTTCTTTGCCGCATTTTTTGCAGCTTTACTTTAGGGCCTTATTGTAAACAGGACGCAGGTAAGGAATATTTTTTTTCTGTACAGGCTTCCTTCTTTTCACTTAATTTAGGTTAGTATTGTGGAGTAACTTCAATGTTGTTGATCCATCCTGTTTTCTTCTATCACAGCCATTAAACCATGTTACTGTTTTAAAGTCACTATTGGCCTCATGGTGAAATCCCTGAGGGGTTTCCTTCCTCTCTGGCAACTGAGTTAGGAAGGAAGCCTGTATCTTTGTAGTGACTAGGTGTATTGATACACCATCAAAAGTGTGATGAATAACTTCACCATGCTCAAAGTGAAATTCAATGTCTGCCTTTTAATTGTATACCCATCTACCAATAGGTGCCCTTCTTTACGAGGCATTTGCAAACCTTCCGGATCTTTGTGGTTGAATCTGTGTTTGAAATTCACTGCTCAACTGAGGCTTACAGATAATGGGGGTACACAGATGAGGTAGTCATTCAAAAATCATGTTAAACATTATTATTACACACAGAGTGCAACTTATTATGTGGCTTGTTAAGCACATTTTTACTTCTAAACTTATTGAAGCTTGCCATAACAAAGGGGTTAAATACTTAAGAAATGTTACCTTAAATGTTTTATTCATTTATCAAAATTTATCAAAACACATTTCCACTTTACAGAGGCTTTGGCAAACTGAACTTGACATTATGGTGACTTCACTTGTCCATGACTTGTCCATTTACAGTCAACATGGATGCACTTAAATGTACTGGAGTTCAGAAATGTTTAGCACTACTAAATAGAAAAACACTCAGATACAGTCATTCACTTGACTGAGAATGTTCTCCTAGTCAGTGATAGAGAGGTGAAGTTGCTGTGTGTGCTGATATGAAGAGTGTGACGGAGCACTTAGACTGCACATATGACATTCTTGACTGTCCAGGTAGTCATGTTTCAGCAGAACACTGTAAAGTAGTGCCAAGAGAACGACTGAGTCTAGAAGAGGGAGTGAGAGATAGAGAGGGAGAAAGAGAGGGCGAGAGAGAGGGATAGAGAGGGGTGGGGGGAGCGAGTGAGTGAGTGAGTGAGTGAGTGACAGAGAGGCATTACTGGAATGTACTGTGTCTGTTGTAATACATAGAGGAGAAGGAGTGAAGGATTGACGGGTGCCCAGAAAGACAAACAGAACGTGTTAAAAGAGAGGGACAATAATAAGTAAAAAAAGACGAAGAGAGATGTTCACAGACCTGAAGGTGTGCATGTTATTTCAACACAGTCGAAGCCTCCCCTTTCCAAAAGCTCCTCTAATATTTGCAGGCTTAGTTGCCCAAAGTAATTTACAAGTTTATAATCTCCTGAAAGTTGTTCTATCTTCATGCCTCGCTGTATGCTGGCTAATGTAAATTACCTTTTTCCAAGCTACATGTATGTCTGCACTATGGTCCTGTAGTTTTGCACATGCCAACACCCTATCCACCTACCCACCATCCATTAAACTGATTTGTGGGAAAATGATGCCAGTACTTGTTATCCACTTTGCCAAAAATATGCACTGATGTGTTTTGGCACACATTTGGCTGCTCAACATATTAAGCCTCAACGACCTGCAGGGTAAATGTCAGTCATGCCTGTCTCAGGATGCCAACGTGCTCTGTTTGCTAATGGTGTCTACTTTCCTCTCTTTGCTGTTGTCAATACTGGTTTTGGATTATATCATGCCTTACTTGTTTTTGATTCAGCTATGTCCTTGGAGCTCCACTCTAAACAATTAGTTAGAAACTGTTTCTTCCAACTGAGGAATATTTCCAAATTAAGATCATTTGTGACTAAGGGTGAGTTGGAGATGATCATTCATGCGTTCATCTCCTCTCGTTTAGATTACTGTAACAGTCTTTTTACCTGTTTGAGTAAAAAGGAGCTTTATCGCCTCCAGGCTGTTCAGAACTCTGCTGCAAGGCTTTTAACTCACATTAAGAAAAGAGAACACATCACACCTGTTTTAGCAGCATTACACTGGTTACCAGTCCAGTATAGAATTCATTTTAAAATCCTGGTTCTTACCTTCAGAGCCTTGCATGGTCAAGTGCCTACTTACATCACTGACTTGATACAGCTTTACACTCCCACCCGGAGTCTCAGGTCATTAGATCAGAGGCTATTAGTTGTTCCTCGCACTCATTTTAAAACTAGAGGGGACCAATCATTCCAGGCAGTGGCTCCTAAGCTGTGGAATGCTTTGCCTCCCCTTCTGCGTTTTGCGAACTCTGTTGATTCTTTTAAAAAGCAACTGAAGACTTTGCTCTTCAAGCAGGCTTTTAGGTAGTCGAGGGGTTTTTATGGTTTGTTATGTTTTCGATTTTGTTTGGTGTTCTTGTGTTTCAAGATTTGTTATTGTATTTCATTTTATTGTGAAGCACTTTGTGATTTGTATCTGTGAAATGTGCTATATAAATAAATTTTACTTTTACTTTTTTTACTTACTGACATTTAATCTGTGCCATAGGGACAGTTATTGGGTCTCTAAATACAGAATTATACAGAAATAGAGAATGGACCACAACATTGCAAATATTTTTTATTGTACATATATCAGCCCTCCTTTGACTGCCTGTCCTCAGTACTTGTACTTGTATACACTATATCCTCTGACTGTGTTTCCTCCCTATCCTGGTTGAGAGGGGGGCTTCCACAATGTACTACATTATATTAATATCCTATACAGGTCTCTGCCTGAGACTTTTCCTTTGACAGGAAACACATTACCTCCCCCCCACTCCCTCCCCCCCATCACTCCCTCCCCCCATCACTCCAACATTATTTCAACCTACCATCAACCTCCTTTCAACATTCCCTAAATCTCCACTCAACCTCCCAACGACCTCCTCCCTACCTTCTCCTAACCTTCTCCCAACTTACGATCAACCTTCACCCAACCTCCCAGGTCTGAGAAACATACAGGCGTTGTCAGAGATAAACACAAACCTCAGTAAATGTAAATGGTCATCAAAACTACCCAAACAGAGAAAGAGAGAGAATGTGTGGAGAGGAGACCAGGAGACAGCCAGACTGGGAGGGAGCGCCACATCCACCACAGAAATAGACACAGGTGTGCACTCTACTGGTCAGTCTGAAGGCTCTTCCCCCTCCTCCGATGCAGTGGTTCAGCCCCCACCTATGTCCTTCCTGTTTAGACTGCAGCTTCCTGATGACGCTGTCAGAATGTCATAGTCCCTCATCTGGTATTGCTCTCAGATGAGAGATTATTGTAAGACAGGAGGTCTAGGCATAGAAATATGATTATTCGAACAGACATTCTCACTTGAGTCAATATTCTGTGGCGTACCGGTAATACAATTTTTATTAGTCTAAATTCCTGGGGACTGGGTCTGTGATTACATTCAAACCAATATCAAACTGAAAGCCTACCAAGTTTCAACAAAATGTTCATTTTCATTTAGCATGATAATCGTATGCATTCTCATGTTGTGTTTTTACTTCTCGCTGAAATGTGGGTTTTCATTGAATAGGGCCAAGTAACACAGACACAGTTAAGAGAGTAAGGAACACAAGACAGAGAAGGTTGAAAAACAGAGATAATTAATTTGTCCCAATGCCTAACCCAAAACCTTTATAGTGTTGCCATGCAGCTGCACAACCAAAGTGAAAATCCTTATAGGATCTCATAAATTAAAGACGTAAGATCAACTGGGATTCTTGGAAGAGATTTATACACAGCAAATCACATCTGCACGTACACCAACACACACACACACGTACTGTGTGTACACACCATGCAAACACACAGTGGAGGAGGAGGAGGTGCTGACTGGTTCACCTCAGGACCCAACAATCAAAGTAAATAATCAGACAGGCCCAGACAGCACTGAGCCACTGTGGAATCATCACAAAAGACATAGAGCAGTAACCACATCCGAATATCTACCACGTTTATACTCCTGTGTCTATATATACCTTCTCATTATATGCTGTGTAAGTGAAGCGATCGTTTAGTCATCGTTTTCGGATGACAGCGGCCGGTAAAGAGATGATGATGATGATGATGATGATGATGATGATGATAATTGAGGGAGGTCCATGGGCAAGCTTGACCTGGGTTCAAATAGTATTTGGACTTGTGGGACTATTCCATTGGTCCCATTGCACTGAAATCAATCACGGGCATCTTAAGTAGTAGAAAGCAAACACATACGCACAACACAGGTGTCTACACTGTAAAACTGTGGCCTCCCTGCCAGCGACCTTCCTGCCTGGAGCAGAGGAGTGGTAAAGAAGCAAGAGGAGGAAGAACCCTATGAAATAAAACACATAATGGTGAGCGTTAGTGGTTAAAGAGGGAGAGAGGGAAAGAGAGAGAAAGAGGGGAAATCCACATTTCACCTCTCCAAGGAGGAGAGGGAGAGGGTGTGCCACCTGTTAGGTGTGAAGCCAAAAGGCTTGACTACATTCCTAGCCAGCTACTCCCCTCTCCTGCAGGGCTTTCCATTGGGTTGTTCCCTCCTGGAACTCCAAATACAATGAAAATTGTGTCTGAAAACAATGTGAGCTTTCGGCACAGTGTAAAGAAATGTTTGGAGTGGCCTATTTTGACAGGATAGCAGAGAAATGTGTCAAGGATGTGATGCCTGACTTCATGCACAACAGAGCAGGGGACTGACTACGTTTTATAACGTATGGCCTCACTGCCCTTACTATTTAACTTCGGATCTTAAAGTTTCTTCATTCACACTGGTAGCACCTCACCATGAAGTTAGCTGTCAAATTCACCTTATGCACTTTGCTAGCCCATACAAACAGAAACATTTGTAAAGTCAACATTTTCAGGTTGGTGTTATGGGTTCATTAATCAATACAGGCATGATGGGCTTGATTCCATATTGACCTTTGACCCTGGATGATAGTCAAATCAACACGTTTGAACAAAAGGGTATGAGACAAAAACTCTTTCCATCGTTGGTCTGCTTCCATACAGTACAGAGCAGCCAAATCCTGCCCCGCCCTGCCCCGCTACTCAGAGCTCCACATGGCTTTCACATCAGCTCTCCTCTCACCTCTTCCTCTCCTCTCGCCTCTCCTTCTTCAGCTTCCTCTCCCGTGTTTGTTTGTCCTCTGTTCAGGTCCCAGGTGTTTTCCTGCGCTAGCTCAGGATCTGCGTTCTGTAGCGGAAAGAGTTGGTTAAGCCCGTCATCCGCTCTGACTCAGGTACCAGTGGTTTCCCTCCCTCTCCCTCGCTTCTCTTCTCCTCCTTCACCACAGTGGTCCTACACTCCCTTCTCCCGCCCCGGGACCCTGCTCCCGGCTCCCTCACTCTTTCTCCGGCATCCAACAATAACACAACAAACTCCACTTCCTCTCAGAACGGGAACAATAGTAGGATAGCTTTGATGGCGTGTAGTAGGTTGTTGTAGGTGCTGGCTTATCAAACCTGAAATCGCAACCTGAGTCATAAATCTGGAGTCAAACTGAATCTTGGTTGTTCTTAGGTTCTTAATGTCCTTTAAATAAATTGTTTTTTCATGTGATGTTGTCATTTTACTGTAGCAGGCACTTGTATTCAGTCAACACTTGGGAGTATGGCTAGACGGTACACTGTCCTTCTCTTAGCACATTTCAAATCTGCAGGCTAAAGTTAAATCTTGACTTGGTTTCCTCTATCGCCCCAGCTGCCAAACTAACCCTGATTCAGATGACCATCCTACCCATGCTAGATTACGGAGACATAATTTATATATCAGGTGAGTGTGCAAAGCTGTCATCAAGGCAAGGTAAGAATCTAAAATATAAAATGAATTTTGATTTGTTTAACACATGATTCCATATGTGTTATGTCATAGTTTTGATGTCTTCACTTTTATTCAACAATGTAAAAAATAGTGCAAATAAATAAACCCTTGAATGAGTAATATTCCTAACTTTTGGCCCCCAGTGTATATTCAGTATATAAGGGATGAAACCCACAAATCTGCTCCAACCAACTGTGCCCTAACAACAGCTGTACAGATTAGTTAGAGTTGTGTATGTGTTATGATTCAGACAGCAGCTAGGCAGGTGCTGCAGAGGACAGAGGTAGTCATTAATAAATGCATCAGGAGACTACTGTGTAAACATTGAATACTCATCTCTCTCCTTCTGCCATATGGAGCCTTCAGCCTTCAGTCCCACTAGCACAAAGAGCCTGGACATTACCTCTCCTGGACTTTACCTAGTAAAACAGCTACGTGTGTCTGAAATTGTACCCTATTCCCTATATAAATGGCTTTCACATCACTTGAAGTAGTGCACTACGTCGGGAATAGGGTGCCATTTTGGACGTAGCTCCTGGACAGACAGTGGGACTGAGTTCACTCACAGAGCCTCTGATGTGTTAGTCATAAATAAAATGTTTGTATCTATCTCTCTCTCTCTCTCGCTCTCGCTCTCTCTCTCTCTCTCTCTCTCTCCTCCTCTTCCTCTGTCTCATTCTCTCCATCTATCAATGCCTTCATTTATTTGATTAGGCCCGAGTCCTCCTGGGGTCATCCTTGTGTTAGGATTCCGAGTTGGGAGTGGTGGTTTCGAGGGTCTGTGGGAGGGGAGGGAGGCGATGACTCATGCCAAATACCACCCTGCTGCACACAACAGCACCCCCTGTTGATGGGCAGGGGAAACCCAGCGGCGTGGGTGTATTGTCTCTAGAGTGGAGCACACACATGACATCACATAACAGGATATTTCCCACTCACCTCTGGTTTCTGTGGCCAGGGTGGAGGTGGGAGGGGGCGGGGGTGGGGGCGGGGGTGTGGTCACAGGTGGATACTAGTGTCTTGTTCTTTCTTTCTACTGTGCCCATGGTGATAAGCTACTGTTACTCGATAAATGCCCTCCATTGTTTAATTTCATGAGTATTTAGCAGGATTAACATTGCACAGCATTGATGGATATATACTGTATAATTGCACAACCAAATATTCTGACAGACAGTACACATTGAGGAGTGCAAGGCCGCTACTGTAACAATCACCTTTGAAATCAGAATCCTTGGCAGACTCATTATACAGCTATCTGTTCTGTGATGTGGCTGCATGTCTTGACGTTTTGACAACGTCATAATAATACTTGAAGGACTATAATTGCTTTGTAATCGTTTTCATGTGTTACTATGTGTTATCTTTGTCATGCGTAACACGTCTGTTAGGCATTGACGTCATCCCTCAGTATGATCATCTGTGCCCTCATTCAGGAAACAGAGTGTTTATTGAGTTGTGAGAACGACGGATTGTCTTGTCAACAGGTAGACCTTTGGTCCCTTCTAAAACATGTGTGAAGTGAGTGTGAGTAGCCTCCCTTTCTGTCTTCACACTAGCCCTGTCCAGTCTTCCCTTAAACACACACACACACACATGTGCACACACACACACGATCGCATGCCAGCACACACGTGCATACACATACACACACACCAAGACACACACACTCGCAGCACGGCAGGGAGAGGAAACTGCAAAACAATGATAAGGTCTCAGAACACAATGGATCCAGCAGAGCTCACACAGAACCAGGACCAGTTTAGCTCTGAAAGGTCAACAAGCCTCTCCAGGCTTTCATTCGGTTCCCGCCGTTATTATTGTTAACGTTCTAATGATTACTCTGATGGTCTTTATTTTGCAAATGTGGAACCATCCGGAAATACCAATGAAATATGAAAATGCATGCCAGAAAAAAATAAAAAAGTGTAAAAAGATAATTTTGGACAGAGAATGTGTTTGACGTCAACCTTCCCATGGCCGGAGAGTTTTTCAGCTCTGTGACTGCTGCTGCTGGGATCGCTGGTGAGGTGCCAGCTTAACAGCCCTTAGTCCTGTTGTCTTTGTCTGGGCAGCTAAAGTAAATGCCCATCACGGGACAATGCTGCCCTACCAAGCAAAAAGGCAGTTACTTTGCTTTTATTTACCTTGGTTTCACAGTAACTTCATGCAGTTACTGCTAATATGACCCAAAACACAGTACAATAGAGGCAGGATACTTGTCCACATGATTAAGCATGTATTTAATGTAGCAACAATGACATTAACTCATTTTCGATTAGCAGTTACTGCCTTTTTGCTTGGCAGGGCAGAATGCATGGGGCAGTTTTGGAGGTTTGGAAGTTTTGGGTTGTGTCTTATGACTGAATACAGCGCAGTAGAATGTCTCGCGATGCTGAATATGAGGAGAAGGTAATGAATTGTGTCCATATTTTCCCCTCAGATGTTTTAGAGTAGCAACAATTTATTACAAAATGCAACTTATTTTTTTCAAGGCTTATTTAAAGATACTATATGTAGCGTTTGCCTTTGACTGCGGAGTGAAACACTCCCTTTAGATTAGTCATGAATCACCCTATGGACAGAACACAGAGAGAGGACTCGTCTTAACTTCAGTAAGACCGGATCAAGAAAGACAGCAATTCTTCCAAACAACAGGGGCTATGTAGCAGCATCTGTCTGATCTATCCTCAAAGGAGAGGGGAGCAGGAGCAGATCAGCCCACCCAAATGTCATCCCCGGCTGTTACATAAGCCAGCACTGTATTCTCTTCGCCATTATGACACATACATTCTGAACACTCCCAATGCGGCGGAAAGGTCATGGTATTCAAGAAAAAAGGTATTGTCGCTGAGATGCATGGAGATATGAAGACTGGGGGTGCATTTTTGGAAGCTGTTTACCACCCTGATGTTATGTCTGTGGTTCATTAATTATGTTTTATCTGCAATGAAGGGATTGCACAAAATAATCAATACCATAATACAGGTTAACATTTGGTTGGAACCCTATGGTCTCTCAATCATCATTTATATGTAATTAAAGAATAACTGCGCCTCAGAAAACGACTGATCCTATACTCTAACTCCTGCTGCTACTGGGAGGCTGGCACTCCTAAAGGCAGAGATGCTCTTTCTTGGAGGCTCTTTAGTTCTAATTACATGGTGATAATTACACGACAACACATTGCCAGAGAAATAAAGTAAGAACAGTGGAGGAGATTTTGGCTCCACTCGAGTACGAGTGGTGTCTGGAGTTAGATCTTCTGTGTTTTCTTTTTTGTTTCCTTTTCTTGGTGGTTTTCCTTTTTCTATGCATGATTAATTATTAAAATGTTATTTCAGTGGTAAAATTGGGTATATTTGGTGGGGATGGCGACCCTCACTTCGGCGTGGCTTCAAGTTTGCAAGTTCAATTAAAATTGTCCCACTGGGTTGCAAACACCCGGCTCTGAAACAGGTTATGTCGTTTCGGTGACAGGTGTTTATGTTTTTGGACTCACCGGAGCAGACTTTGGAGTTATCGTTTAAAGTCAAGTATGACAACAGACTGTATATGGCTTATGCTAGTACGGGTAGTCAACAGTGTTTGAGTGTGGGGATGCTGGCCATAAGTGACATGCTTGCCCAAAAAGGGAGAAGGCGGAGGGCGGGATACAGATGGTCCTTGTAAACGCCTGGGCCCACTGATGTAGTAGAGTCGCCACAAGCACCTGTTGCTGAGGAACGAGTTGTTTGTGTTGAGGGTACTGAGTTGCAGCTTTTTCCGAGAGGGGAACATATTGTCTGATGTGCTGTTTTCCTCAGGCTTAGGGGTAACTGTGGTATCTACAACAGAGATTGTTATGTGTATTTATTTTTTATTTTTTATGTTTATGCTCCTAATGCTATATTTGATCAAATAAAGGAAACCTTAAGACATTGTGACCAAGAGGGGTGTATGGTTTTAGTGGGGGACTGGAACTGTACAGTGGATTTCACTGCTGAAGAACCTCACCTGCGGTCAGCAATTTGTTTGTCTGGTATATTAACTGAGTTTGCGCTTTCTGATGTGTGGAGAGTAAGAAATGCAAATGTTAGGCAGTACACATGGCTAAAAGTTA
>CM042398.1:19124097-19126597 GCA_023634145.1 Thymallus thymallus
CGTACACACACACTCTTCTTCCTCTACCTTTTCCCCTTCTACTGTTTTACTGTATAACACAGACACTTCTCTACTGTTTTACTGTATAACACAGACACTTCTCTACTGTTTTACTGTATTACACACTCTCCTCTACTGTTTTACTGTATAACACAGACACTCCTCTACTCTTTTACTGTATAACACAGACACTCCTCTTCTGTTTTACTGTATAACACAGACACTCCTCTACTGTTTTACTGTATAACACAGACACCCCCTTCCCCTCACACACTCCTCTACTGGCCTCATCCATTTACCTTGTAGCACTAGAATGATTGGGGCTTTTAAATATTTCAGAGGGAAACAGGAAACAGTGGCCTTTATCTTATCCAGGCCATTCTCTGGCGAGAGGGTAAATGGAGGGAGTGTAGCACTGGGAGACGTGTGTTTACTAATTCATAGCTCCCTCGAAAGCCTTCTCAGGAGGAGCTACTAGGCTCCCTCCCCTGATCTAATGCCCCACGTGTGTGTATGGAGAATGTCAGTAGTATATGGGACTTTGGGTTAACTCCACGGTGTATCAGTGTGTTTGTGCATTCTTCAATTGTATTTCTGCGACGGCCATTGTGTGTGTTTATTGTGCGTTGTGTAGTTGTTTAGTCTGTGTGTACATGATTGTTTTTGACTGTGCCTCTGTCTGTGACGCGACCCTCAGATCCGACACTAAGACTAATGGCCCTCTCAGCCAGCCAAACAGGCCCATCTGTCAGCTAGGGGTCAAATGGTGCAAGCACAAGGTCACACCAGGCAGACAGACAGGTCAACAGGGCCCAGGGGGTTATGGGAAATATCAGAGCCCTCTGCCACTCGCCGTCCCTCCCGCCTCTGACCCTTCCCCCTTCCCCCTACCATACAACCCCCCACCTCACAGTCTGGTCAGGTGATCAGCACTCCATGTGATCAGGTCTTAAAATTAGCAGATAAAGAAGCTCTTAAAGGCGTAATATGTAGAAATCGCTCCGCCATAACATGGCTGATAAAATTCTATCATGTTCGCCTAATTTCGGTTTATGTGACAAAACAAGCAATGTGTAGTGTAGAGAATCATTGTACAATCTAAACCGCTATGATAAACAAATATATTGTATTTTCAGCTGCTTGAAGCCGGTGTACAAAACCAAAACAAAAAATATGCAAAAGAAAAAGTTACGAACGGGAAGTATAGAAATGGAGCACAAAGAACGGATATACTGCTTATCAGACTTGCTTTCAAAGAGAATGAAAGATCTATAACTAATATTTCTATGTGAATTTGGTCCGGTCACCCGGAAAGCTACATACTGGACCTT
The DNA here is from genome assembly GCA_023634145.1 of Thymallus thymallus. Classification (NCBI taxonomy): domain Eukaryota; kingdom Metazoa; phylum Chordata; class Actinopteri; order Salmoniformes; family Salmonidae; genus Thymallus; species Thymallus thymallus. Next base: position 19,125,429 of record CM042398.1, read on the forward strand.
TAACAATAGCTCTTTTGGTCAGTGTTGTGCTTGTATCACCAAAGTTGTGGGTGTTGTGCTGCATGTAACCGAAATTGTATGCTCGATGACCCAATAATTACTAATAACAAGAACAGAAAACGTGAAGAGTAAGCCAGATTCACATTCAGAGAGAAAACACTTTGCTTTATTCAAAAACATCAACAAAAACTATTTTTCATGCTTTGACAATGTCTCACCCTCAGTTAGCAGTTCTGCATGAAAACGTGTTTGGAATTGAGACTAATCAAAAATAATAAAGCGAGGGATGGAGGGGTAGCGAGAGAGGACACCCATCATTTTGCCTGATGGGAGGGATGGAAAGAAGGAGGGAAGGAGAAGGTCCTCCTGTGTGATGCGGGTGAGTCTGCCTTCCATGGCTTTGACATGTGTCCTCAGATCCTCAAAAAGTGATACAGCTGCACCCTCGAGAGTATCCTGACTGGTTACATCAACGCTTGGTATGCCAACTGCAAGTCGCTACTGAGGGTAGTGCGTACAGCCCAGTACATCACTGGGGCCAAGCTTCCTGCCATCCAGGACCTCTATACTAGGCGGTGTCAGAGGAAAGCCCTAAAAATTGTCAAAGACTCCAGTCACCCTAGTCATAGACTGTTCTCTCTGCTACCACATGGCAAGCGGTACCGGAGCGCAAAGTCTAGGTCCAAAAGGCTCCTTAACAGCTTCTACCCCCAAGTGATACGACTTCTAAACAGTTAATCAAATGGCTACCTAGACGTAATTGCACTGACCCCCTTTTTTACGCTACTACAGCTCGTTATTTATTATCTATGCATAATCACTTTACCGCTACCTACATGTACATGTTATCTCAATTACCTCAACTGGCTCGTTATTGTTGTTTTATCATTTTTGATTTTATATTTTTTGCAAATATTTTCTTACTTAAAAAAAAATTCTGCATTGTTGGTTAAGGACTTGTAAGTAAGCATTTCACGGTAAGGTCTACACCTGTTGTATTCGACGCATGTGACAAATAAGATTTGATAAGATTTATTAAAGTAGATTTTGGATCCAGGTCCAGGTCTTTGGAGCCCTTCAAAAATAGTCCAGTCATGTCCTTGATCAGGGTCAAGTACTTTTGGCATCTTGTTGGCTTCTACTCAAATGTCCCTATTTAGCTGAGATGA